>OZ059837.1:23344575-23944575 GCA_964057195.1 Orthosia cruda
AAAGTTTGCGATACCTATCCAGTTCAGAATATTGTCGAATTGTTAAAATTAAAGGCATTTTCATTTGCCATTGGTTTCGTGTAACTTATGTGCAGGCCACGTGCAGGCGGCATCTTTAACTACTCCCTAAGTAAGATCGTTAAACCTAATATCAATTTTCTTAAGTAAATGGAATCTTGAGCACTTACTACACCCTTAACAAATCATTAGTGTGAAAACATTTAAGGAGAAACATGTATATGCACTCTAGAATGCATTTACTTGGCTCAGACGCGACACGTTACTTCGTAATCATAACACGTAAAGAAGACAAACTTATGAAGCTCTGGTTTTATACTTTCTTATAGTTTTAATAGTGGTTTAATATTTGAATAACTGCAACTTGGTAACTTTTCGTCCGGTTAATATAACTGCATCAATACTGGCATAGCAACCAACTGCGCTGCCGTTTGCTGTCGGCGGCAAGTAGTTAGTATGCAGTTCTAATGAACATCAAAAAAAATGCAGGTCAGATGCAGGCTACAGTTTGATTGCAGTTACGTTACGTTTTGCAATTTCTTCTATTCAACTCAGAAACGGGAATCTTGCCTAATCTTTTCATATAGGCTACATGTGGATTTGCGCCAAAACAATCCCTACTCCTCATTTCTTAAAAATATAGGAATAAAATGCTTTGGGAAAACCACTGCTTTAGAGCTTAAGAGGTTGGCGACATTAGCAAATCTTATACTTAATAAATCTGAAAGTCTGCATGGATGTATGTTTGTTACTCAATCACGTCAGAACGGCAGAACGGATCTGGGTTGAATTTGGCACAAAGATAAATTATAGTCTGGAATAGCACATAGGCTGCTTTTGATCCCAGTATAATGTTCGGTAGGGATGATAAAACACTTTTCACTTGGGTGAAGCCGCTGGCAATAATATAATAGGTATTGAAAAACAATATATCACGGGAATTAACGCGATGTTTTTTTTTTATTTTATTTTTGTTTTTCAATTATAAAACGCGAATGTTTTTGAAGTTAATATAATAATATAATAGGTATGTTTTAGAAAAAAAATCTTTCGTAAAGGGTTATATGTAACTATTTCATTATTTAAACATAATGTTCCCATGAACCCATTCAATTAATTACTTACAGTAAATTAGTAGCTGCAATAGCTTATTCCTATTTGTTTTTTTAGGTCAAGCTGTCAATACACACACGTACAGTTTGATGTTGGTCTTAAAAAGTTTCCAATTGGTTTGCGAGTGACATAGACACGAATGTGAATAGAATGGCTTATTAATGACTTACTTTTTAGGGTTCCGTACCCAACGGGTTCAAACGGAACCCTATTAATTTTTTAATTTGACTTTTATTTGATTGTGACTTAATTTTTACTTGATTTATTTGGTTTTATTTTTAGTTTTATTCTAATCTTAATTGATTCTATTAATTTAATTAATTTGGTTCAGATTTAATTTGATTTTAATTTATCTGATTATATATAAATTGATATATGATTAGGCAATGTAGCAACACCTTTAATTTTATGGAATTTTTCCATTAATACCGTGGGTGAATCACTAGCCCCCAAAATACAGGCTCAGGCCTAGTTTGGGAGTATTTATTTAAAATGTTTATTCTACCGCAGACATGGTCTTCCACTCCCTTTTTATCGTGTTTATTCCTTTTTCTTTTTATATATAATTACAATTATTGGACTCCTACGTCGGACATTATTTCTGAGCTTACTTAACTAACTTAAGGCTACGTGAGTTCATACCTCACTATATACATACTATAGATATATATATATATATAATTATAATACATATATTTTTATTGCTGTCACTCACTTGTCCGTCTGTCCGCTGTTTGTCATAAAATTATGTTACGGTGAATTATTTATCTGCACATTGACCTGAGAACTTGAAATTTGGTGATAAGATATTATTACGTCTATTTCACTAACAAATATATTTTCTACATTTGGTACGGAACCCCAAATGTACAAAGTCCGACACGCACATGGGCGGTTTATTACCTTAAAGAAGATTATTTTCATGCAAAACGCGTCAACTAACCGTTAATCTTGCCAAAAAATGGAGCATTTGCGTGTTTTTATCTACTTTAACGTCTCTTTAGCGTTCGCCATAACAATGTTGGCACGTTAAAGTAACGTTTGTAATACGAGGCAAAGAATTCCAAATGATGCGTTGATACTCGAGAGTCTTGTCACGTTTTCTACGGAGAAAATAAACGCAATTTGGAGCTTACGTAATGAGTTTGTGGCTAATAGGATTATTTTCACAACAAGTTACAAATAAGTATGTTTCTGTCCAAGTTAGGTTACTGTCACTTAAAATCGCCGTTATTCAAATTCTAAACCGAGGGTCACTTGCGCGTACCTGGGTATCCTAAATAACCTGCAGCTAGCTCAGAGTTAGAGATAAATTAGAATAAATATACGTAATCATTTAACCCGCCGATGTGAGAGAGTTAAGTCGTTAAGTTCTGGGTTAGTGTATGAATTGTCAAAATAAATTACGTAACTTGGAAACATGATTTTTTAGGGTTCCGTACCCAAAGGGTAAAAACGGAACCCTATTACTGAGACTTCGCGATCCGTCTGTCTGTCTGTCTGTCTGTCTGTCACCAGGCTATATCTCATGAACCGTGATAGCTAGACAGTTGAAATTGTCACAGATGATGTATTTCTGTTGCCGCTATAACAACAAATACTATAAACAGAATAAAATAAATATTTAAGTGGGGCTCCCATACAACAAACGTGAGCTTTTTGCCGTTTTTTGCGATAATGGTACGGAAACCTTCGTGCGCGAGTCCGACCTGCACTTGGCCGTTTTTTTGTTAAATCATTTTAGTTTTAAACGAAAGGTCTGGCCAGAAAATAACCTGAAGTTTGAATTTTTGCCCGGTGTTTGGTATTAGGATCTCCGCCTCGCCCGTCATGGGACTTAAAATGACGGTGTTCTATAGGTACACCTAAATCTTCGAAAAATACAGACATGGTTTTCTGTTATGATTTTATGATTAACGGGAGCATTAAGGCGCAGATACCCTTCAGTAGCTGTTTTTAAAATGAGAATCACGTCTAAACGTCTAGTTGTAATTTCTTGGAAAAATATATGTTACCTAACTAAGACCATTTTCTTAATAATTAGATCTAAAAAAAAATAGTTTTATTCGTTTAGCATAGCGTAATTTTATAAAGTTAGGTCTAACACGGACAAAAAAACGACAATCGCACCAAAACCGAAAGGCGTATTTTAATGAAATTGTCACCATCTCAAAGACAATTTATTTATGTATATTTTGATCTGAGGCATTTTTTTTAAAGTCATAGTATAATAAGGAAAGTACAAAAAAGATTCCGACGAATTGAGAACCGCCTCCTTTTTTTGAAGTCGGTTAAAAAAATACTAAATAAGGGTGTGAAACGAGTGCGCGTTTTGTTTCCTCAAGGTTGTTGGCGACAGTCGTCGTCTTCTTAAGTAATGCGTGATACGTAAGTTAAACAAAAAACTCAACTCAACGCCCGCTCAATCATAACTTGTATATTTTCCTAACCTTCAAATGCAAATACCACTTCAACATTACATTCCTTCAACAAAGAACAAGACGATATAAATAAATTAATCAATCTAAATCAATGTATTTGTAGTTGAATCTAGACAAACGGAATGTTTGACATCGCGATGATTGATGCAAGACTGAAGTAAACATGACGCGTCTGGCTATGGCATAGAGCAATGAGACGCCTCGGTAGCTCGCAGCGGCTGATGCTAGAAACTAGAGACGGCCTCATCAATAACTAGAGGTCTGCCCCAGTTTGGCTGGGTCGTCGTTTATAGCTTACTAGCTTCTGCCAGCGGCTTCGCCCGCGTGAATGTCGAAAACTATCCCAAGGGAACATATTCCCGGGATAAAAGTATTCTATGTGCTATTCCAGACTATAAACTATCTCTGTGCCAAATTTCAACCAGATCCGTCCAGCCGTTTGAGCGTGACGAAGTATCAAACATACAAAAACAAACAAACACACTCACAGACTTTGACCTTTATAATATTAGTGTGATGTGATAACCATCAGGAATAAAGTACCTTACAAATGGTGATAGATTTTTTGAAAGACACTCACTATATTTGGAAATATGAGGGTACCCAATCTCTGAGGTCACCACACGTCTGAACAAACTCACAAAATTGGGAATCTCTCTTTATAATATTAGTTAAGATTAAGATTTCCATATAAAATCCATAGACAAAAGAGAACTGCACTAATTAATCCCTGTACGGCTGTCAAGTGAAAACGGTAAAAAAAGAGAAAAAGCGGTCGCCGCGTGCAGCCAGTATTGTCTTTTTCTAGAATTCTGATTGGTTCACCATGTCAGTTTCATTTTCGTCACGATGACGTATAGAAAAGAGACAAGTATTGGCCGCACCGTCGTGTTGTTTCTTTCTATAGATAAGTCTTACTGACGGTAATGCTTAATGGCTTAGTCCAGTTTTCTATCTAGTATACAAACGTACAAAGCGTGTCAGTGGATGGAACCATTTCATTTTACTTAAATAAACTGGCAACCCTGCTTTGCCTTTGACAGCTAAACATTGCGCTAGTTCTGAAAAGGCCAGTCGATGAAAGCGATTCCGTGGTCTGTAGGATATATCGACCGCGTTGTCTTTCATCTAAAGTTAGTAACAAAGTTACTTTGGCTTGCGTTTATTTTGGATGTTTATATAAATGCGTACCAAACAGAAGATCCAATTGTGGTTCTCGGTCATATTAGTTCCTATTTCCTGATTGCTCAACATCACTTTTCATGATTATGAGACAGAGTTCTCAGAAAGAAATGAAGAAAGACGGAAATAAGGAAAATAAATGTATTCGGCACAAACCAGAGAAGCAGATATAGTTACATCTATCTCTAACTATTATGTTCAGTTACTGATAAACTTTCAGCATTCCAAACAGCAAATTTCGTTACTATTTTATAGTACATTATGGTACAAGTGTGTAACGTTGGTGATTACCGCTGAGGCGCCATTGAGACCCGAGCCGTTAGGTGAGGGTCTTAAGAGAGCCGAGGACGGTAATCATCAATACACACGTGTATCATACGACGTTTTTCAACACACTTGTGAAGAAAATAATACTAAAAAATCATTTCCAACAGTGAAAACGAGTTGTGAAATTTTTTTCGCAATGGCGGGCAAAATTAATCAGTTTTCCTATGCGCGCGCATCTAATAATGGCGATCGGCCATAGACTAAACATAATGAGTTATCTTTTTTTTGGCTTTTCGCGGATAGCGTTTTAGTCACGTACAAAATGGGGTATTTCAAGTTTTCTTTATTACAGACGAAAACAAAAGTTATATTTAAGTGAAAGTTTTATTTATTAAACACGTACAAGTTGAAATTACTCGTATCTATTTAAATACGAAGTTGCATGAAATGTGTTGCATTTGTACTATTGAGCACGATATTTTTTGTATCGAAACTTTTTTAAGAACAAAGCAACTCAACCAATAAATAAAAAAAAAACTCTTTATCTCACTTGTGAATAATAGTAATGAAAAAGTCACAGTTTGATAACAGGTGTCATTATGTGCCTAATTGCGGTGAAATTAGAGTCACTTTATGAGCAAGTGTGTTGAAATAGTACATTATGGTACAAGTGTGTAATGTTGGTGATTACCGCTGAGGCGCCATTGAGACCCGAGCCGTTAGGTGAGGGTCTTAAGAGAGCCGAGGACGGTAATCATCAATACACACGTGTATCATACGACGTTTTTCAACACACTTGTGAAGAAAATAATACTAAAAAATCATTTCCAACAGTGAAAACGAGTTGTGATTTTTTTTTCGCAATGGCGGGCAAAATTAACCAGTTTTCCTATGCGCGCGCATCTAACAATGGCGATCGGCCATAGACTAAAAATAATGAGATATCTTTTTGGCTTTTCGCGGATAGCGTTTTAGCCACGTACAAAATGGGGAATTTCAAGTTATGTTTATTACAGACAAAAACAAAAGTTATATATAAGTGAAAGTTTTATTTATTAAACACGTACAAGTTGAAATTATCTATTTAAATACGAAGTTGCATGAAATGTGTTGCATTTGTAATATTGAGCACGATCTTTTTTGTATCGAAACTTTTTTTAAAACAAAGCAACTCAACCAATAAATTAAAAAAAAGCTCTTTATCTCACTTGTGAATAATAGTAATGAAAAAGTCACAGTTTTATAACAGGTGTCAATATGTGCCTAATTGCGGTGAAATTGGAGCCACTTTATGAGCAATTGTGTTGAAAATAATATTTAACAGCAGCTGTTTTAAAAACCATAAACTGAATATCATGGTAAATATATACAGGACTCTTCATTGACCAAGCATATATATATGTCTATAAATCGAATCGAACTTCTGTTCTTGGAGAGTAGCAATTTCGCAGATGTCACTGTCGTATAAGGTTTATCAGAAAACTTGCTCAAGTTCCAGCATCGAAGTTTGGAACACATGCTGCAAGCCGCGCCAGTTTTATTACTTGTATTGGCGAACATTTCAGATATTAAACCTTTTCTTCTGGCATAATAGCGTATAGCATTTTTTAAATTCAGTTTCACTGAAGCCAATGTTGGTGTTATCTTAATTCGAAAGCTTTTTCCTAAAGTTTGGTTATGTTAGTGAAAAATATTCTCTATATGGTATATCAAAAACCGGCCAAGGGCGAGTCGGACTCGCGCACCGAGGGTTCCGTACAAACCTCAGCTTAAAGGTATTATAGACCTGAGTATTTGATATGAATAATTTAATACCTCTACGCGTTCATGAGAAAAGGGGTAGTAAGTTTAAAATTATTTTTATTATATGATGTACCTAACTAAAAATTTACGGTTTTCGCAATTGTTCCTTTATCTGTGCTATAAGATGTTGCTTCGTACCAAATTTCAAAATTTTGAGTTCACGGGAAGTATCCTGTAGGTTTTGATTCCCTTGTGAGTGACGAAAATTTGCGGAAATTTGCGGCTGTATCTTTTGATTGCGTTGGCTTAGAAGTTTTATTTTTTCACCGCTTTAAGGGACTGAGTATTGGATATAAATTTCAGCTTGATACCTCCACGCGTTCCAGAGAAAAAGAGTCTTGACAGACAGACAGACGGACGGACAACAAAGTGATCCTATAAGGGTTCCGTTTTTTCCTTTTGAGGTACGGAACCCTAAAAATGACGTAAAAATACTAACCATTTATCGTCCCACTCTGGATAGATGCCTCACTCATACAGAGATGTCATGAGCGTTAATCACCGCACTTGCTTAAACCTAGCTTGGCGGATTGGTGATTTCAGATTTGATTTTATTTATTGTCCGGAAGCTCTAGATAAGTGACATCAACGGAAGGGTAGCGATAGTGATTGAAAAAAAACTTATCAACAAAAAAATCAAACCGACTTCAACACGAAACACTACAAAGGGGCCGTCCATGAATCACGTTATGTTTTTTTAGCATTTTAACCCCGTCTCCCCCTTGGAGATACGTGGTGAGGTTTAAGACGGTTAGTCTTAAACCGCACCCCCGCCCCCACCCATAATCGCGTGTATTTTTTAGTATTTACAAGGAATCTTTATTTTTTTAGAATATTATCTTTAAATACAGGTATAAAGTATAATCTAATTTTATTCACAAATTAAGGACCATGACAATAATAAATATCTAGAGAGAAAGGTTGCAGGTTGTTTTTGACTGGCATAAAAATATATATTACACGCGCAATAACACTACACGCCGCATTTCGGTTTAGAAATTCCCCTCCCTCCTTGTGATAATCCGTGATTTTTGCTAAACCCCTACCCTCCCTTTTAAGCCTCACGTGATTAATGGACGGTCCCAAAGCGAAAAATAACTTTCTTTTCCGAAGTCGGTGACTTTGGTATTGTTTTCCGTTATTCGATAGCGACTACGATTTTGAATTCGGTTTGTTTTTTATAAAAAGTTTTTTATTTCTCTTTTTAGTTTTGGTAGGTAAACCTCCAATTGCCATGAAAATCATTTTTAGCAAAGTTCATCTCATGACGATTCCAATAAGCCCAAACACGACTCGGATACAACGTTTTATTTCGGAGTACCAGAGCCTTCCTTCCGGCTTCATCATCAGAATGGTGCCATTTTCATCAGTACCATTAATTTATAAGTATTTGCTTCATCATAGTCGGTTAACTATTCGAGATATTTTATACCCGTGACATACTTAGCATTTAGGAGTTCCAGTGACCATCTGTGGTCTTCTTCATCAGTTCCACTTCACCAAATTATACTTTCTGAGTGCAAATGATTGCATTGTTGATGAAAATACCAAAATCACTATATGTATGCCTATAATATTTGAGGAGTTCCCTCGATTTCTCTAGGATCCCATCATCAGATCCTGACCTGATGACTATGGGACAAACTAGGAAGTACACCCTTCAAAGCAAAAGAAGACTTTTTGAAATCGGTCCAGGCTTCTTTGAGTAGTCGGTTAAAAATAACCAAAAACGATGAAAGGCCATCGATGCCACGATGGCGGTCTTGCCATTTTGTGATTTTCTTTTTATCCAACTAAACATATTCAATTTTCGTCATACATACATAGGGCTATTCACTTCATTAGGTACCTGTCTTTACCACGCTGTAGCTTATTTTGGTTACTACCCAATAAAAATAGCTAATGTAGCATGCTAATAAACTGTATTATTATAATGTGACAGCCATCGTGAAAGTAAGACACAGAATAAAAAGAAAAAAAAAATGGTTTAATAAGATGGTTAATTCGTAAATCGTAATCATACATTTATTCAATATATTTTTTACCTTTGAATTTGGGGAAATTTGCCAACACGGCAACACCAGAAATAACTATTGTTGTTTCATGTGCGGCCACGCCATGGCTCTATCTATAGGTACTTTATCTAAGGAACGATAATTTGTCTAGAGCGTCAAGTATTCTTTGTTTTCCTTTGCCAATGTCAGTGATGTATAAAATTAGAAAGCACAAACGAATTGAAAAATTCAGATTGGTACTTGACCGGGTCTGAACTGTGAAATGTTTGAGAGGCGAGGCATTAAACTCTGGATGGCTCGTTAGTAGGTACTGTATGCGCAATAAATCTGTAGGTAGTTATTACACATGTAGGTGTTGCCTTTTCAGCTTATAGCGTTCAGAAGTTTCAATATTTTGTACGGAAAGTTCAAAAGAGTTCAGCAGACTGCTTTATTTACACTTCTACTTAGTTGTAATGATGGTACCATACATATTAAACTAATCTAATATTATAATGAGGTTAAATTGTTCACAAAAGAAGAATTTAATGGATTTGGTGAATTGAATTTGATTTTCTGGAAGTAATCAATCGTGCGGGTAATTTTGTAACTATCCATGGAAATTATAATAATTCGTTGCACATCTTTATGAAATCTTGCTTATCATGCGTCTTTGAAATTCTGATAATTCGTAGGAAACCATTATACAATCAAGGAACTTCGTAGTAAAACTTTGAAGTTATATTATCTTTATATATAAAAGCGAAAGGTCACTCACTCACTCATCACGAAATATCCAAAACTGAGAACTGAAACATCGCTTACCATGCGGTGGGATGGTTCTCAAACACGAGCCTATTAACAATAATAATAAATATAAACCGGCCAAATGCGTGTTGGACCACGCGCAATAATAGGGTTCCGTAGTTGCATAATAATGCGGATTAAGAAGAGGGTTTTTCGTTGTTACATGAACATTAAAACGGTTTGTACAAAAGTTTTACTGTTCCAAGTACATTTTATAAGTTGGTCGACTATTACTCGTAAACTTGGAAAGCCTACTTAGCTGTGATAGTTTTCCTTTTAATTTTGTTATATATACTACCGCCGTGAATTTTTTGACATAGCCAAAAGCAACCATTTCGCTGGCATGGCTCACACTCGACTCTAACAAAAAGTTGCAATTTAAAGCTTAATTTTACGCATCCCCACTTTACGTCTATAGGAGGTACCCGGAAAAAAAACATAATTTTATTTTACCTGTTTGTCGAAAATGTACATCCATGCCCAATTATAGCTTTCTAGTAGGTACTAAGATTCCCTGAGCAAATCTGCGGACGGACAGACGGACATAGCGAAACTATAAGGGTTCCTTTTTGACTTCGGAACACTAAAAATTATCCAATTAAAAAAACTTTAACTGTTCGAAAGCTACAGTGTCGCTAGTGTCAGACTAATTTTTATGTTTGTTCCTGTGGAATTTGCCAAGGGGCACAGCCGTGGGAATAAATTATAGAACAAATACAAGATGCAATAATACGGAACTCTCCCCAATAGTCAATTTTTCGGGAAAAATGTGTCATCACAATGACGAAGGTCAAAGGATAGGAAGATGATTTATGATGTTTTTCTGAAGGAGAAACTGTTTATGTAACATATTGTTCGTGTGCGACATAAGAGTGACTATTAGTTTGTGTTATGTAATGTCTGGTAGCCATTGAAGTGTTTTAGTGATAAGGACTCGTGACAGTCGTTTGATTTATGGGTTGTAAACAAAGTTAAGAGTGAAACTAATGTAACTATAAATAATAAGTAAATAAATTGTTTCAGTAACTTTACAACTTCTACAAAATATCTATCTAAATATACCTAACTATTATAATTAACTTAAAATGGTCTTTCCTACAATATGGTTCGTAATTGTACCTACTTGAATTCTTTGCTTACAATGCTCTTTCCTACATTGTGGTTCGTTATTGTACATACTTGAATTCTTTATATTTCGCTTAAAATTCTCTTTTCTACAATGTGGTTCGTTTTTGTATAAACTTCAATTCTTTAAAATTGAGATCTTTCAATCAATTTAACCAGCCTTTTTCTTAACTACATTGATCGGATTCAGCTGTGTACCAGTATTTTACAGAAAAATAAAAAGAAACTTTAAAGTCGACCCGTGCAATTTTATTCGCTCTCCTTTTAGATTGATAGTTATATAGATGATAAAGAGTTTATCTGTCAAGCAAAGACATAAAATAATAACAAT
The DNA here is from genome assembly GCA_964057195.1 of Orthosia cruda. Taxonomy (NCBI): domain Eukaryota; kingdom Metazoa; phylum Arthropoda; class Insecta; order Lepidoptera; family Noctuidae; genus Orthosia; species Orthosia cruda. The sequence continues at coordinate 23,355,657 of OZ059837.1, forward strand.
ATTCCTGTTTCATAAAATCGTATCATAAGAGATAGTGGCCAAACTATCATAATTCATAGGTATACAAAATAAATTCTTTATCAAACTTTGTTTTAGAAATAACCATGATACTGCAAAATATATATAATAGATTTACTAACTCCAGACCAGTCTGCATTGGTATACGAGTAAACACTTGTTTTATAAGTCGGTTAAAAAGAGTAAATGTGGAGACGAGTTGTCCGTTCTTCTCCATAACAAGCTTCTTTTCCGTTATAATCAATTATTATTACTTATAAATTTAAATTTTTGACGTTCAAAAGTGCCGCTTAATGGCCTAATTGAAATAACGAAGCTTTGCTTTTATTTTATTTTGAGTAACGAGATCTACGCACTTCAGTTCTATTTGTCAAGCTTCTACACAAATCAAACCACCCAAAAATGTGGAGCTCGTATTTGGTTACAAAATCAAAATCAAAATTTCTTTATTCAATTAGGCCATTAAGCGGCACTTTTAAAAGTAAAAAAAAAAAAAATGTAATAATAATTGATTCTACCGTCCATTCGGCAATGTAGCTTGTTATGGAGAAGAACGGACAAGAAAATCAACCACACGAAAGAATAAAAAAAAAAAAAAAGTGTTTTACATGTATTTGGTTACAATAATCTTGTAGGAAAAATACATATATGTGAGAAAGATGTAAAAAAAAAACGCACTTAAAAGCGTCTAGAGTAAAACACACAATTAAAAATACAATAAATAGGTAATTAAAAACAGGCGGAGGCAGCTAAGATATGACCAATCCCAACTGATGGCGCCCGTTCACGAACATGACACATGGATCGGCACCACTCAGCTCAACCATCATGAAGGGAACCGAATGATCCAACAAATGTGCCACCATCAGAGAGACATTAGAGAGAGCATGACACACTCAGCTGACAGGGCACACTGAAGTCAACGAACGACACAGTACGGTACGGTAAATGGTAGATTTACAGTTGGTACATAGTACTCACATATGTGCTGTGCAGTTATAAAATCCAAAAAATTAATTGAGTTTATACAACACAAATATACATTATAATTATTCATACAGTCTTCAGCAGGTCCACAGTTTTCTGCTTATCACTTGTTTTTGTGCCCTAGTGGCTGTGGAGCTGGAATAGCGTTGGGCCAAGCATTTTTATCAGCGATGTAATGCCCCAACCTTATAATATGCCTGCCTGCATAGTGTGCGTTTTATAAAAGTTTTAAATTTCGTCTCATTCAATTCTAGAATGTGTGGCGGTATATCGTTGTAACATTTTATACAGTACCCATAAAAGACGACGCTACTTTAGCCAGCCTGAAACCTGGTTGAATTAATTAGTCCCTATTTCTAGTAACATAACTATGTCTATCGCTGTTTTTACTAAAAAGATGTAAATTCTTTCTAACGTACATGATGTTTTCGTAAATATATTGACAAGGTACCGTCATGATGTCAATGTCCTTAAACAGTTCTCTTAAAGAATCGCGCCGGCGAAGATTGTATATCGCTCTGATGGCTCGTTTTTGCAGAACAAAAATTGACTGAATGTCTGCAGCCCTTCCCCATAGTAATATGCCGTAAGACATTATACTATGAAAGTAACTAAAATAGACCAGCCTCGCGGTATCTACATCAGTAAATTGACGAATTTTTCTAACAGCATAAGCCGCCGAACTTAACCGCCCCGCAAGTGATATTAAATGAGGACCCCATTGTAACCTTGAGTCTAGCGTGATACCCAGGAAAACCGTTTTGTCGACGAATTCCAGTTACGAGGTAGTAACCAAAGATAGAGAGAGATACCAACATTGGATACCACTGTTCGATACCAGTTTAATTTGTAGGATACAGGTACGCAGTATATACGTACGTAATGTTGCTTCGTTCAGACCAATTAATTCCACTATAGAGTTAGACCCCTGCTGTTACCCTTTTGGGGTCAACGAACCGATAATTGAGCTACACTTACTGAGCTTCGAAGCCTTTTGCTCTTTGCCGTTATTGCTACTGATTGTTTGGTTAAAGGTTCAGTTCAAATGGCTAACCCTGTTTGTGTAGGAAAGCAAATATCTGATATAGACTTTGTAAGGCTATGCTGAGTAAGCTACTGCAAAGTCTGATGTTTGAGAGTTGTGTAGGAAAGTTATCCTTTTTGTTTGTTATTGATGCAGTTTGTAAACTTATGTCGCTAGATTTGTAGATATGTAAGCGGCGTTGCCATTCTTTGAAAAATATGTGTAAAACAAATGTCTTTCAATATAATATTTTGATTGTGAAACTAGTCAAATAATCCGAAAGCGCGTTGGGATTAAAATCATAAACTAAGAGAGCTTCAAGAATGAAAATTACATGTGACTAAAGTGATTTCTTACATATTTACGAGAGGTCACCAATTACTTTCATTTGGGGTCCGTTTTCATTCAAATAAACCATCGCGGTTCGTAAGGTTTAAAGTCACTTACCTAAACATGTCAATATTGATTCAATGTCAATGAATATTTCAATGACATGATTCGTTCGTTGTCGAAAAAACGGCAGTAAAGACAAAACCCAGGTAAAATGATTAAATTAGGTACTCAGGTGGAGCGATGACCTAGTCAAGGCTGTGGGCTTCCGGTGGATGCAAAACGCACCGATCAGTGTGGCGACGCTTGGGGCAGGCCTATGTCCAGCAGTGGACGTCTTTCGGCTGAAATGATGATGATGATGACGTACTCAAATAACAAAGTAAATTATATTGTACTGTTTACTTAACGTCCACACAAAATATGTCGGTTTGTGACCCTTGATAGATAGACTTTCTCATTTAAAGTGAATATTAAACTAGGGCACACATTCTAGGAAAGCTCTCTATCTATTTGCATTTAAATACTGTCCCCATACGTAGCTCGTTGCATTCTTAAACCACTTTAGAGCTTAGTAGACATGTGTCATGGATCCGTACCGTACTGACATATTTTATTCCTTTACATATTGGGAAATCAATCACTGATGTTAGGATAATTGAATCCTTACTTTATCGGTTACAAAAAATTGTTGCATTTTTACTTTTTAATATGCGCGTGATATTAAAATTCCTATCGATATCTTAAAAAGAGCGCGCAGCGTCTCTGTGTGAGCTGAACCTTAAGGGTTCATTCACATTTCAGAGCACTGAACTCGGCTATAACCATCATAAAAATAAAACTTCTACAGTACCTCGCCTCGTTTAGTATCCGCGAAGGGCTAGCTACAACCTTTGTACCCTCGTAGCATCCGCTACGTAATTTCGTAGCAATCAAGTGCGATAACTCGTAGCACTTTGTTACGGTCACTTGTAGCGACATTTTTTATTTGTTTTTTTTATTTATTTTTATCTAATATAGGCTCGCGCTTGACCACTATCTCACCTGATAGTAAGCGATGATGTTGTCGACGGTGAAGCACGCTTGCCTAGAAGTAACCTATTCACTCTTGACATAAAGACCCCTAGATTGTAGCTATCAGAACACACAGATTCCGGCAGGGAATTCCACTCCTTAGCTGTACGCATAATAAAAGTATTCTCAAAACGTTTAGTGCGTTTGGGTGGGATGTCCACCATGTACCGATGACGCATCGCCGTACGTCTGGTAGTCCGATGATGGAACGGGCTGGGTGGAATTAAATCATGCAATTCCAACGCACACTCCCCGAAATGTAACCGATAAAAAACCGACAAGCTGGCAACTCGGCGACGATGTTCAAGGCTCTGGAGCTTTGACTTAACCAGTGCCTCATCGCTGATGAGCCTATTGGCCCGCTTTTCGATCGACTCTAGTGCATCAAGCTGGTATTTGGCAGATCCGTCCCAGAGATGAGAACAGTACTCCATGCATGATCGTACTTGCGCTTGATTTGTAACAAACCATAGAAATGATAATAACTCGTAGCACATCTTTATGAAATCTTGAAACCTTTGAAATTCTGATAATTCGTAGTAAACCATTATACAATCAAGGAACTTCGTAGTAAAACTTTGGAATTATGTATACTTATCATAAATTTATCTCAAATGTTTATACAATCATGATAATTCGTAGAATTCGTAGCTAACCATTATAAAACGCGAAATTGTAATGTGTACAATGTAGTGAACCTACATGACAATTCGTGACTTACTGTTACGATAGTTCGAAGCGAGCTTTCGTGGCAAAACTTTTTATTATTTTTAACCCAAATTTACAGATATTTTGTTGCGTATCGTCATGATAATTCGTAGCAAACCTATATTATAATTCAAAACAGTAGCCTTATCTACAAGGACGGTCAATGGGTTCGTAAATAGTACGAACTCACTGTCCATACTAACTTAGATACAAATTCGTTCCGTCCTCGCCGCAGAGGCTCGTCGCGTAATCCTTTTCGATTCATATAAGCCAGCCCGCGTAATGCTGAGCCATAGTTAAATGCCAGTTAGATATTCATTGGAGTTTCTTGTCCATTCTTCTGCACGTAGGCTTTTCCGAACGGATGGTAGAATCACTTATTAGATCCGGCCTTAGTCATCCCCCCAGCGACGCCCTGAGCCGAGGTCCGACCCCAACTGGGGTAGCCCTCAGCGCTGTCGCTTTAGGTTTAGTATTTTGAAGCCTGGCCGGAGGCTAAGAGATTAGTCTCCACAGGGTAGCCCGGTTAAGCAGAAGACGGCCACGTTGGTCGAACTGTGAGACGCCAGGTATAAAAAATAAAAAAAAACTTTTCCTATAATCCGTTGCTGTAACATGCTCCAATCTACAAAGGGTATTAAAAGTAAGTTGTGGTCGAGTGCTACAGAATGCTATTTCAGATTTATTTTTATTATATATTAGTCAGTGATTTTGTTCTATTTGTTGGTACAGTTTGGTCGATTGTGTGATTTAGATTCTGTTTTATCCTTAGCTTAGAATAGGCCAAGCAGTTTTGTTTTCAAAGGGCATAATGTGACACAATGTGGATAGATTGCGACCCATTCCCCCTAAAGAGAGAGAATGGGTTATATCCATGGTCCCATCCAGGTCCCATTCCCTATAAAGAAAGAGAGCCTGTTACTGGTGTTATTATGCCATATCTTTTCGTGCAATTAATAAGTCACAAGGGCCCACCGGTGAACCGATCGATTTGCCTATGTTCAGTAGAGGACGTCCTTTGGTTGAAGTGATGATGGTACCATATCACGTACTGCATGCTATGTAAACAAGTCGAATAGCCACTTGGTCGTCAGTTTGCGTACACATGTTCTGATTGTGGCCTGAAGTCAAATTTCGGCGTCAATTTCGGCAATTCGCACGTTTTGCCTGTTAGATAGTGCGTAGTTTATGATAACGTTAGTTATAAAGTACGCATTATCGTTAAGATTCATCGAGGACTATGGTATACATCTATACTATATCTTAAGTGAGAAAGTGTGACTGCCTGCCTGTTGCGTTTTCACTTCTAAACTACTGAGCGGATTTTGATGAAACTTGGCACAAGCAGCCTCATTGCGCTAGTGAATTCGGCAAGGCAATGTGTTTGACCGCCATCGATCGACCAATCACATAGATGGAAATCCACATCGCGTTTTTCATCTCGCATGTCGATTGATGGCGGTCAAACCCTTTGCTTGGCTGAAATCACTTACGCAATTATGCTGCTGGATTAGAATAGCATACTTATCATCCAGCTCGTTAATTTCCCTGGAATAATAATACAATTTTCTGGAAACCTGGACCATCAGCACTTAGAGTAAGGTTATTTTGAGTGTTCGTAAGGGACAGATGTATACAAGTCATATACATCTGTCCCTTACACACACTCAAAATAAGCTTATTGTAAGAGTTTATGGTCACCCCCTGACCTCTGTGTGAACAAGCACTAAGTGTTCCACACGTAGTGAGGTCTGCTTTATCGTATACTTTTTTATTCGGCGCTGACGTATGTAGAATAGGATACTCTTTATTTTTATTTTATTTACATATAAGTTACAGAGATGAAGAAAAAATACACTGGGTGACACAATGGGCGGCCTTATCGCTAAAAGCGAGCGAGTTCATGCACATGACTGTATTCCAGATTCAGTAAAAAATACCGATCCGACAAATTAAAAATATACAGCAGTCCGTTTTACAGGTCACTTATCGTAGACGTTTTTATTCAGCAGTGGCGTAGGTAGTTGTATTGAGCGAGTTCACACACACAGCAGTATTAAAATACTGTTTCGTTTTGTTTGAAAAAGTGTGCGAGTCAGACTCGCGCACGAAGGTTCCGTAGCATTATCGCAAAAAAAGGCAAAATAAACAATTTTGTTGTATGGCAACCCCACTTAAATATTTATTTTATTCTGTTTTTAGTATTTTTTGTACAGAAATAAATCATTTGTGAAAATTACAACTCCCGTTCCCCGTTTCCCCGTCCGTTCCGTCTTCCCGTTTTTACCCTTTGGGTACGGAACCCTAAAAAGGAAAGTTCTCTGTCATCATCATCATCATCAGCCTATTAATGTCCCCACTGCTGGGACACAGGCCTCCTCTCTGTGAGAGGGGATGGGCCATAATCCACCACGCGGGCCCAGTGCGGGTTGGTGGATGTCACATGTCTTCGAATTTTTAGTTCTAGGACATGCCGGTTTCCTCACGATGTTTTCCTTCACCGTTCCGTTCCGTCCGTTTTCCGTAAGTTCTCTGTAAATTGTGAAAAATAATGTGTATGAAGGCCATATTTCGCGCGACCTCGCGCTCTACATGATGTACAGCTCTATTTACGGGGTCTTATATATATTACGTTTTAATCCAGGACACAATCTACCTTTGTAGGTACTAAATCCTTTGATCCCTGAGGGCGCGATTAGATAATAAACAATGCCTAACATTATTTATAGTCAACTTTCGCTTCTAATTGAATTACTGTGAAAAACTGGTCAAATGGTATCTGGAGGTGTGGGAAACCTCTACTAATGTTAATTACAATGAGATTGCGAATATTCTTTTTTTGAAATACCAGTGGTATTAGTGAGAATCAATCAGTCAATTTGGCTACCCTTTTCTCAATTCTGTTGGGGTCGCAACTTTTAGTCGGACAACTAGTTAGTTGTGTGTGTCAAAAGGTTATAGAAATATTGAGTTAAGATCATAGAAGCTACACAAGTGCACATACTATCGACTCGATAGTTGCTCGACAAACAAAACAATAGGCTGTATCGATTTGCTATTGATTAAACAGCTGGACAACTGTCGATCAAACGCTCAATTTAAATTGCGATCCTATTATGGACCGATTTTGAAAATTCTTTTTTTTTGTAAGTGTACTCTCAATTACTCTTGAGGTGGTTCCACTGTCACAAAATCAGGATATGATGAGGAGATCCTATGGAAATCAAGGGATTTGTCAAATTTCATAGGCATACATATAGATTTTTGAATTTTCATCTACATTGCAAGCATTTGCATTCAGAAAGTGCCATTTGGTGAAGTGGAACTGATGATGACGACCATAGACTAGACCCCTGGAACTTCTGCATGATAAGTATGTTTTGGATATATGATATCTCGAATAGTTAACATTAATTGTTGACTGAAGCAAATTTAATTATATAGTTCTAATGAAAATGATACCATCGAACTGATCTGGTGATGTAGCCGGGATGTAGGCACCGGAACTCCGCAATAAAACAATGTATCCCAGTCGTGTTTAGGATTGTTAGAATTGTTAGGAGAAGTCCTCTGGCTATAAATGATTTGCATGGTAATGACAAAAAAATTAAACCGACTTCCAAAACAAAACACTACATAGCGAAAAATAACTTTCATTTAGGAAGTCGGTGTAAAATCGTAAAAATATAGGTACCCAAAACACGTGAGATAAAAAATCGAAGATCGATTGCATCGATAGTATGCGAACCTCAATCAACTAAACAGTTTATTTGTGTGGAATTCACGAGGAGTACACAACTCAAATAAACAGTTTGGTCGATGCAAAAGTTGTTAGTATGCGCTCGGCCTTATAGTGCTTACACACGTCCGGATTTGGTCCGGGCGGACCACGGATTTGTGGGCGGAGCTAGTCCGGCCCGGACTATATCCGAGCGTGTGTAGAGTGGTCCGCCGGACATTATTATTATTAATTGAGTCCGTCTCGCTCCACACAAGCGTGTGTAAGCGAGAAAGGATTTGTGGGCGGAGTTAGTCCGGCCGGACCAAATCCGTACGTGTGTTAGCACTATTACATTAATCAACTGATATTTTTTTGTCTTTTCTACTTTTGCTTCTATAACGGGAATCTAGGCTATATATAATTAACAAAAAAACCTTTTAGCTATATTTCCTTTTACTCAAAGGAAAATCTGGTAACTTCAATTTAAACTCGACAAAATAAATGTGGGTACGGTTTCGTAACTTTTTATTTTGAAGTCCAATATTCTCTTTTCTTAATATATTTTTTTTTGTCACTTATATTTAGAGGTTTACATTTGCCCAAATAGCTAGGTTCAAATGACGTTGTCTTATTTACAGAGGCACCGTTAAGGAATTCGAATGTTAAAACAAATATAATATAGCAAACCATCGAGACTAGTATTCGTAAATTTTCTTACTTTTTAACCCCCGACGGAAAAAGAGGGGTGTTATAAGTTTGAGGTGTGTTGCTGTGTATCTGTGTGTCTGTCTGTGGCATCATAGCGCCTCAACGGATGAACCGATTTTGTTTTTTTTTTTTTTTTTGAAAGGTGATTGTGTGGAGAGTGTTCTTAACTATGTTTGAATAAAATCGGTTCAGCCGTTCAAAAGTTATGGGCGTTTTACTGTTTGAATCGGGATGTTTTCGCAAGATAAATGTGTCGGGGGGTTTTTTAAATTTTACTTGTTAAGCAAAAAAGACTCAGTTATAGAGGTCACATAGAAAAGAAGAAAACAATGGAATTATTAATGGTTGTAAAGTTTTATGATTCTCAGAAACAGAGACGCTCCCGGCTGGCTAGACAACACAGCAACAGAGTTGGGAAATGGGTAGGCAGGTTAATTTATTCTCAGTAATACCTCTGGTATTTCAATGAAAAATATTCGATATCTCATAGTAATTATCATAAGTAGAGATTGCCCACATATACCATTTGACAAGTTATCTATATAATTTTCGAACAAGAATGATGTAACCAAATACTAAGTTATTACAAAAATAGAACGATGGAAAATAGTGACGCTTGCGAATGTGCAACTACCTTCATTTTAGTTTACAATTCAAATGTACCTTTATATGGTTTAGTTCTTTTTTTATGGTTTAATTGAAATAAAAATGTTTAGATTACTGTAATTCAATTAGATCCGAAAGTCGTGTATAAAATTGATGTTAGGCGTGTGTTTATTACCCGTTACGTTACCCGCCGTCAAGGCTCAACGGATTTAGTTATTTAGTACGTAGATGTACGAGTATTGTGTCCTGGATTAACACGTAGTGTTCATTAGACCCCGTAAACAGAGCAGTACATCATGCAGAGCGCGAAGCCGTGCGAGATACGACCTTTATTTTTCACAATTTACAGAGGAAAGGTTTTACTTTTATTAATACTTTAGCTTACTGCTCGCGACTTCGCTCCCCGGGAAAAATATAATAATCGGATTACCCTTACCATCTGCCTAGCCTTTTTCCCAACTATATTGGGGTCGGCTTCCAGTCTTACCGGATTCAGCTAAGTACCAGTGTTTTACATGGAGCGACTGCCTATCTGACCTCCACAACCCAGTAACTGGGTAACACGGTACCCCTTGGCAAGACTGGTGTCAGATTTTAAGCTTCTGACTACCCGTAACGACTGTCAAAGATCTTCAAATGACAGCCGGGACCAACGGCTTAACGTGCTTTCCGAGGCACGGAGGAAACTCGGTATGTTGAAATGGTCACCCATCCACGGACCGACCTCGTCAAGCGTTGATTTACCTTGACGATCGACCCGTGCGGCTGTTATTATTTAGCCACGAGCTCCTCTAGCAATCGGATTACCCTTACCACGGATAATATAATACTAGCATACCCTTACAAACGTATAAACATACGCTTTTTCCTCTTTATAATATTCATTTAGAATAATACCAGGATTTGCTATTTTATTTACTGCCTACTACTAAAAGAGGGATACCTACTCACACATATTCACGATAACGTAAAACATTAAACGTAAAGTAACCTAATATCTGATGAAACATTTACCAAACAATATCACGCAATAATCCAGGTGATAATTTCAGTAGGTATATTGCCACAGGATAACGAATAGTCGTCACGTTCAAAGCTCAAGGTCGCGGTAGGTTAACCCTCTCTTGCCCGTAGTTTGGTGGAACTGTAATAAATAACTAGGCTGTGACACCAGTAAGCGTTATCACTCCGAACAGATTTTGTGTCTTGGTGATTTTATTGCCAAAAGTGGTGTCGACCTTCATCGTAATCGGAGAAGAATGGGGAACTGATAAGGGTCATCGATGTTCTTCGTATGCTTATGTATTTTAGTGATTCTTTTTAGGTATAAATATTTACACATATCCACTTGAGTATTTAAAAAATACACACGGAACTCACACACACACGAACACGATACCAAACAAAGAATATCTACCTTAGCGATTTTATCCATTCTTATTATAAGACTAAACTTAGTCATTATAGTAATTATAATAAACCAGGATTATATCTAAATCTCTACGTGCGAAATCGTACCTAGCGATTTCAGGCTGTCTGGTTCGCGGATAAATTTGAAAAAGAGTTATCGCGGCCTGGCCCAAGCAACTGAAGGAACACGGGTGGGTTTTAGTTAGAAAAAGTCTGACACGCCCTCCCGCTTCACCCAGAGCGGGAGAAGTCATTGGATGATATATATATATCCTTCTCACCGCTCTGGGTTTATCCACTCGTCCTTCTTTGTCCAGGCTATCTCTCTTTGGAATGCGCTCCCTCAGAATATCAGGATGGCAAACAGTCGGTTCTCTATCAAATTTAAGGCACGTGAGCATATTCGCAAGAAGTTTGCAGAATCATCACAGAATTGATTTGTTGGTTTCGGTTTCTCTATAGCATTGTTTTTTATATGTATGTATCTAAGTATATATTTGTATATATTTTTTATATATGTTTTTTTTTCTCAATTTATCCCTTAATTTAGTTGCACCTGCCTTATTTTATCTCTGCACCACCCTAAGGTCGACTGGTAGAAAATGCCTAAGGCATTAAGTCCGCCTTTGTACTTGTGCATAAAGTTTTAATAAATAAATAAATAAAACAAAAATAAAAAAATACGATTTTCTAAAATTTCCAAGACCTTTTTCATTTCTGACATCATTTTCTTTTCATTTCGCTTGTTTAATTGCGTGTTAATTTAGATTACAAAGTCGACAGCAAATATTCTTTTTAAGCTTATCTTGGCCGCCATTTTTACGTATCCGTGACCTTTATACCCGCGCAGGGTCGCAGAGGTCAAACAAATCACAATCTTTACGGCGTCACTCGTCGACTACTATTGTATACTTTTCTTAATTCTCTCTTATATCCCACGTAAACTAGTGATTTGTATTGCTCCTTTGGGTAGCAGAACTTTTAGAAAAATATATAAATTGATCACGTAAAGAAGATTTAATGTAGTGACGTGGTGATCTCGAGTTTAGTCGTGCGTTCGTGCGTACCTTTGTGATTTCATTTTATTAATGATCGCGATGATGTTGACTTGAAAGGGACGAGGAGTCTTCGCAGGACGTTTACTGCTTTTAATTACCAAGGTCGGTCAAGGACGAGTGGCTACAAAAACAAGATTTGTACGTGGCACTGCCCGTATTTTTAGAGAACGTTAGCATTCGCGCCTCAGTCGCAATCTGTCAAAAACACTTCTAATATCCCTACATTTTGTTATTTATTGTCGCTGAGATGATTTCGCGACTTGAATTTGAATGTAGGTAGGTACGAGTATGTACGAGAATTGGCTTTCTGGTGATTCGTTCATGATTCACATCTTTTACTTCAAAAGGCTATTTCAATAAGTTATGTTCGTGAAAGGCTGTTTTTGTGTTGTGGTAGATTGTTAGTGTGAAGGTACCTAGAGTCCTTTCTTTTTAGAAGTTATTATTTTATAAGTTAGGTGGTCCTTATATACATTTGATTTACATGACAATATTTAGCTACTGTATTTAATCCAAGAGGACAAATTGCTTGTAAATATTACTTAGGTAATACTAATATTATAAAGAGGAAAGATTTGTATGTTTGTATTTTTGCATGTAACGAATAAACTTAAAAATTACTGGACCGATTTCAAAAATTATATCACTTTTGGGAAGCTACACTATCACCGGATGACTTTTTATCCCTGTATTTCCACGAGAACGGGAACTACGCGGGTGAAACCGCGAGGCGTCCGCTAGTAAATAATATGATACAACTCTACGCGTACTTTAGTGGGTGTTAAATTTCAAATTTTCAAGGAAGAATAGTCGCTTAAGGGCGCGGCGAACAAAGCTCACAAATGCAATTCGAGGCGAGCGAAAAATTCGTTTGGAGTATTGCTATCTCTGTTTGCACGCACACGCGGTGCGCCTTACGTAGCCATGTGTGTGTGAGCAGTTAGATATCGCTACCTAATCATCCTATCGACTCGAAAGCCGGCCGACGCGAATGGCGCCCGCGTTCTTTTGTCTTTTTACCCGGCTGCAAGGAAAGGGTTATGTTTTTCGCGCATATCTTGTATGTATGTATGTATGTTTGTATGTATGTAATATTCTTTATTACCTCATATCTTCCAAACAGCTAGATGGATTTTTATAATTAATACATCGTTAGATAGGGCTTGGCCGCCCAAGTGTTCTTAGACAAGTGACGTTAAAAATAAACAGAAATGGCGGCTTTTGTGCGCCATATTGGGAGCGACTCAATATTTTTTTTCTTCGAAACCCATCGAGTGGGGTATCAAAATGAAGGATTTTTAAAGGTGATTACAAAAATATATACCACTTATATGTTTAATGCGATTCGAAAATAAAATAGGTAACTAAAAAGTTGTAAATAAAAAAAGTTAATTTAAAAATCAAAAACCCAACTGCGAACTAAAAAGATGTAAACAAGTACAAAATCATGCTCTGCAGTCGGAGAATACATATTCGCGAGCTGGCTGACCACCTGATCCTCCGACTGCACAGCATGATTTTCTACTTGTTTACATCTTTTTAGTTCGCAGTCGGGTTTTTGATTTTTAAATTAACTTTTTTTATTTATGTAGGTATTCCTTCTACTTATCAAATATGTTTTGTTATAATAAATAATGAATGCAAGTAATATATTACAAGTAAAAGACAAATATTCCAATAATGTATGCCTATTTACGCATATAAGTAGGTACAGATAAATAACAGCGCTCTGAGCTAAGAATATTAAAAATAAAAACAAGGATTTTGAATAAAAAAATATCATCATTCATCTGTTTAAAATATATAAATCGAAACTTGATAAAATCGTGTAGGGTGACCATAATTATATTATCGACTGAACGAAAAACAAAAAATACAATAATAGTAATCAGAAAACATAGTGTCAAAGATCCACACTAAACACGCTTATTTTCTTTCTTTCTAGTTTTCTTTATGAAAACTGATGGCCGATGTCGTTTTTTCCTTGATCGTCGTGGCTCTGTAAATATTTTTGCAGTTTATTATGAGGTCGATTAGCCAGCCAGTTATCAAAGTCTATTAGAACCTCTCCAGGGCAAGGGTCACCGAAGTCCAGATAAAAATCCCAGAATAATTAAATAAACTAGAACGAATTTGGATTTTTAGTTTTTTGTAACAGGAATTTTACAAAAAAGTCCAACAAAATCTGGACCGAGGGTATAAAACCGCGCTTGTGCATGCAAGTCCAATCGCATGGTCACCCTACCCTGGGTGAGCCGAACTGGCCGAACTAACGTCACAGTAAGTAAAGAGGAGAAATATAGGTAAGCCTTAGCGGTGTCCTTGAGATCATTACCTACGCCCGCTTTCTCTCATGACATGAATAAACAAACGAAAAATACCGGCCAAGTGCAATTCGGACGGTTCCGTACCATTATAGCAAAAAACGGCATAAAAATCATGTTTTTTTGTATGGGAGCCTCCCTTAAATATTTATTTTATTATATTTTTAGTATTTGTTGTATAGCGGCAACAGAAATACATCATCTGTGAAAATTTCAACTCTCTAGCTATCACGGTTCTTGAGATACAGCCTGGTGACAGACAGACAGACGGACCGCGGAGTCTTAGTAATAGGGTCCCGTTTTTACCCTTTGGGTACGGAACCCTAAGAACAAAGCTTCGTAAGTTGATGGATAGGTAGGTAGGTAAATACTAATTTATACAAAACTAGCTGTCCACTGCGGCTTCGCTCCCGTCAATCTACCTACCTACCCTGCCCTACCCTACCCTATCTACATACCTACTCTATACTACATACATGATCGTACGCAACGCACGCAACGGAAGCTCTCAAAAATAAATATTTTGCCCGTTTTTACAACATTTTTCATTTATGCGCCGCTCCTACTGGTTGTAGCGTGATGTTATAACCTATAGCCTTCCTCAATAAATGGACTTTCCAACACAAAAATATTTTTTCAACTCCGACCAGTAGTTCCTGAGATTAGTGCGTTCAAACAAACAAACAAACTCTTCAGCTTGATAATATTAGTATAGATAAACTAAGGTACCTATTAATTTACCTTATTGTATTATGTCATTGGGAAATAGGTACTTCCTGTGAGAAACATCCCAACGTTCGGAGACCATGACGGCAACCGAACCATATAGTAAATAATAACAAAGTCCGTAAACAACGCAAAGTTCGTAAAAAAGTAGATTACTCAATACCAAAGTTCAAATCACAAGGCAAATCTAAATCCAAGTTCATAGCATAAGTCAATAGTGTCAAAAATATTAAAATAATACAATTTAGAAAATAAATAAACGCGCACATAAAGCATAGTGAAGTAATCGTCTAATAATGACAACAAACAATCCACAGAACAGTAGAACAAAAAACAGTAAAACACACCCGAAGCACACCCGAAGTGCCCCGAACAAACCCCACGCCGTACGAACGATACACAACCGTGAGCAGTGCGACCACGCACACATTGACATTTGCCTGACGCGACAGCAATACTAGCTATTGGAAATGTGTGATTAATTTGATGTGTTCCGTAATACCAAAAATTATGAATGAAAACTTAAAGTTTTTTAAAAAAAATATCGATTATTTGTAATTTGATAATATGAGCTATGTTCCTGGTACGATATTAATAAAGATATTGTTTTATATAATACAGAAATATCAAAAAGAAAACATGTCATTTACGCTGTAAAAATATACAAAATGGAATTCGCTAAAACTTCGTTTTAGGTGAGTATTTAGAAAAAAAGAAGACATAGGAACCTAGATAAATACTGTCTTAATCCGAATATCATCATAATATTGTGGCAATATGCTAAAATTACAAAAGATTTTGGTATTACGTTTGTATGGACAATTCATGGTTCGCCGCGCTCTTAAGTCCTTAATTTGACTTGTAGGTAGGTAGGTATCTAACATTTTTCTGAAGTTAGCTGGAATTGTACAAGTATATGGTTACTGAACACGTGATATCTATCTACTGATTTCCCAGATGAGTTAGCGGAATGATTGCATGTCCTAGCCGCGTGTTTGATATTATAACCCCCTAGTATTAAATCACGACTGGAGTGATTTCGGCATAAACTCATTTTTAAAGCAATTCGAAGAAACGTTCACGCGCTGTTTTATGAAAAGAAAACTGCAGGTACACTTAACGCGTAATACGCAGCTGCGCTGGGTCACTAACAGTCTTATTAATAAACACGGAATAAAGTTATACCAAGTATAAACCTATGAAAATGTATGGTTATTCTTTTGTTATTCCTGGTATTCCGTGTTTATTAATAAGAGGGTAAGGGTGTAAAGGTTTCTAGTAAGATAAAACGATTTCTATATATACTGGCAAAGGGAATAGACAATATGACACTGAGATGTACTATAGGGAAAAATACATCGCTCTGTTCAGGCAAGTAATAAATATGGCCAAAAAGCTAACAGTACAGTCTGAATTAGCAAAATCAACGAACATCTCAAAAGATGTTTGGAAAGTCATAATCAAACATAGAAATAAGACTGTCAAAAGCAATTCAAAATTAATTTTGAAATAAAAAAAATAAGATTATATCAGAACCATCAGATATTGTGAATATCTTTAAAGGCCCAGCAGTTCGAATTTCATTCATCAACTACTACGTCATGGATATTCTACGTAAAAGTGCAAAAAGAGTAACCAATGACCTTGTCCCAGACCCTGTCACTCCCTTTGAGATATTTAAATAATGAAAAAAATGGACGAAAAAAAATCTTGTGGCTATGATGACATAAATATATTAGTAATAAACGACAATATATACGTACTAGCGGAAAATTTAATCATTTTTTATAACAAGTGTTTTGATGAAGGTATGTTTCCAGATCAACTGAAAATAGCCTGTACACAAAAAAGGTTCTAAAACCGACCCAAAGATGTACAGACCAAAAATTTTTTTTTTCTTTAAAAAAAATACGTCACGGTCTTTATTACCTATTCACTCAAAAATTCTTGAAAGTTAATTAAAACTAGATAACTCAGATATTTCAACCTAAATGGAGTGTTAAGTAGAAGTCAATTTGGTTATCAGAAAAACGTTGGTACACAAGACGCAATATCGACCTAATTAAGGATGTAGTTTGGATTGGACGACAAACAGAAAGTAGCTGGGCATTTCCTAGATTTAAGTTGAGCATTTGATACGGTGGTTCATATACTGCTAGAAAACCTTGTGTAAAGTATTGGCACTTCTCACGTCATATTTTAAAAACAGGAAGTTGTTCGTGGAGATCAAAACTGTGATGTCACGGACAAATTGCTCAACAAATAATTGTGCAAGTGAAGAAACATACAGGTCCCAACTGTCTTCTGTGTACACTGGCGTACCAGAAGGCTCCATACTGGGCCCGATATTTTATCATGTTAATTAATGATCTTATAAAACACATGCGGGAAAAAGCTGCGAGATCTTTCCAGCTTTTGGTGATTGCCGATGATACCAATGCCGTTGTTTCGGCTGGCAATATACACGCACTCAACTCCATAGTTATTCAAACCTCAGCTGTCTTCCACAGTTGGTTTGCTGTTAACGGTCTTAAAGTTAATGCCAGTAAAATCAATGTAATGCTTTTTCGTTCCACTTCCAATAATAAAGATAGCATTAACTGCGTTATAAATGGAGAAACAGTGAAAGTGGTCCAGGTGGTTAAGTTTGTGGGAGTACATATCGATAGCCAGTTAAAGTGGAAACAAGAGTTAACATACTTGGAGAAAGCAATCAGCACTGCATGTTACGTACTTAGAAGTCTAAGAAACGCATTAGTAGAGTCAAACATGAGATACAGCATACTTTTCTGGGGAGGAAATTATGATTACAATACTCAAAAAGCTTTTGTGATTCAGAAAAGAGCCATCAGAACCATAGTTAGAATTCAACGGCAAGAATCATGCAAGCCTCATTTTAATTACTTAAATATATTGACAATCCCAGGCTTGTACATTTTGGTCCTACTTAGTCAAAATATATCTTTGAATATGAGACTGAAGATGAAAGGCAAAAAAGGGAGAGAACAAGAAAAAAAGATCTCCAGACGAAGCACGAGGTAGTGCTTCGTCTGGAGATCTACCTGAACGTTGTAAAGCATAGCGCCTACCACAAGTCAATAAAAATATTCAATAAACTGCCCACATAAATAAAAAGTCTACTATATACAAATATGTTTCAGAATAAGCTTAAACAGTTCTTGTTCAACAAGTGTCTTTATTCTTTTGATGAATTTTAAATTGATCAAATGTAATAATGTAATTTCATTGACTTGAAATTTTATTGTATTTTATTAATTGACTTATAACATTAATTCTTTTTTTTTGTATTATTATTATTCAGATTTTAATTAAATTTCGATAACTGTTAAGATTTAAATATGGATTGCATGCGTGATGTTTCTTATATATTTAGTTATAGAAATTCAGACATGATGTAAAAATCGTTATTGTATAAATCACTGACCTCTATCATACATTGTACACTGGACTTCATATTATCGATGACAAAATGAAGACATTTGATTATCGCCATTTTGGCGCTGATAGCAACGTGAATTAACGTGAGAGTCGCATGGAACTAATATTAGAGGTGGGACACAGCTTTCGGTAAAATACTTTTATGGGTTTTATCGATCGTGAGAATAATTTAATACGTAAGAGAAAAAAAAGACCAGTTATTTTTATTATGATTAATTTTTAAGTAATAGAATAATTGCTGTAAAGGTTACTAAAAAATATTTTCAGTCAGATTGCAAGCTATAAACTAGTGGATAGCGTGCTAGTAAAGTTATAGCGCATTACTGTCAGATCAGTGAGATTTAAATATGGGGTTAGGCTAACAACCTATCCTAAAAACTATCACATTTGAGCAAGTATCTCCTCGCTCAAGTACACTAGTTGTATGCCCATCGGATTCGTGAAGGGAACATCATTTATATAATAATAATAATAAATGAGATGGATAATCATTTACAACGGACGTATTTCTCGCTCTCATCGCTGAGATCTTGTCTCTGTAGTGTTAAGGTGCAAATAAGAGTGACATCGCATTCCAGCAAGGTGAAGACTTATATTTATTTATTTAAACTTCATGCACAAAGGTACAATGGCGAACTTAATGCCTTAGGCATTCTCTACCAGTCAACCAAGGGTGGTGAAGAGATAACATGGCAGGTGCATTGTTTAAATCGTGGTAACAATTTAACAACAAAATATATTTTTAATTGCTTAACATGCACATATATACATATATTATATGATACATAAATAAATATATATATTTAATAAAGTAATGAAAATAAGTTATCGAGATGACTCTACCCTCGCTGAAATCAGTTTTCAGCTCTGTTTCAGATGCAGATGAATTGTTTGACTTCAAAACATTTGTTAAAAAAAATATAATTATCATGATATTGTTCCGGAATTAATTCCAGATTCAGGAACGTAGTGATTGGTACAAGGGAGAGGCCTGTGCTCAGCAGTGGGTGAAGTCGGGCCGTGGATGATCATGATGATGATTCCAGAATTTAGTACATTGCTATTGAACATATTATAACTGATTATTAGGCATTCATATAATATTCATCACCAATACCAATATGAGATATTTAGTTCCAACATACTACGAGAAGTCAATACAGTAGATGAGTGATACGCCTTGCCAAGTCTACTATTTTGATATTAGTGTAATTTAAAAATATCACTAATACTGATATATTAGTTACAATATTATAATATTTCCAGTCAAATATATTAGTATTACCTAATTTTTAGAAATATCGGTAGTATCCTATCTCTAAATGTGTCAATTTTAGTTCCTGATACGCTCGAGCGGGGCGCTTTGAATCAGCACAAAAATCAACTGTCATTTCATATAGTATGTTTAGTCCAGCGTACTTGTATAATAGAGGTCAGGGGTATAAATGAATTCAATTGAATAAAAACTGCTTCAAGCTGTAGGTAATAAAAGACTCATCGGCTTAAAATGGAGTTTTCGGGCGGAAGAAAACAGTTAAACAACTGCAAAATATCAGCATTCCCCTTGAATTTCAGTTTAGGAAAAGGAAAC
Organism: Orthosia cruda; assembly: GCA_964057195.1. NCBI lineage: Eukaryota > Metazoa > Arthropoda > Insecta > Lepidoptera > Noctuidae > Orthosia > Orthosia cruda. Next base: position 23,375,401 of record OZ059837.1, read on the forward strand.
TGTACATAAACAAAAATTTAATATTTCCGATTGAACGTAAACTATTTCTATTTAGCATACGGTGTTAGACAGCTACACACGGTTGACAAGGCTATCTCGTTGCCTTGGACTGACGTTGAATGACGTGAAGTTTAATCTGTTGGTAGGTTGATGCGACCGCGGGAGGGTTAGGTACTTTAATTACAAATTGAGAGAACGAATTACTGTTTACCGCGCTGAAATTACTTATGAGGTTTGAAATAGTAGGCTGGGAGAGGATTGTCTGGAGATGTTATGTAGTAGGAAGTGGGAAAGGTCCTTTCGATTAGTTTCGATGTGTCATCGAATGGTTATTTATATGGTAACTGTAGATTATAGATCATTATCACTTTGGATCTCAGGGCTGGTTTAAGAATTAAGTAGAACGTGTCAAACATTGAAAAATGCCAAATATTTTCGGCGAGGTTATCAGGTTAAAGTAGTTTGAAAAATATTCAGCTTCAAATTCTGAATTCAGAAATCGGAGGTAGAATTTCATTGATTCTTGGAAAACTTTTTCTAAATTGGATTGAATAGCTTTTTTTCAAAGTCAAGTTCAATAATTTACTACCAAACAAAGGCCCTAGTCTATCATAGATTATCGTGTGTAGCTAATTCGTCACTTTGCCTAAAATATAGTTTTCAGTGACGTTGTTTCAGTATAGCTAACGACTAATGCTTTTTTAATGACGGTCGATAGTGCTTTGCGACTTCAATTTTGGTAGTGGCACAAACTATTTTGTGGTAGAGGTCATTAATCTCACGTAATAGATTAAAGAATTACAAGGGCACTTCTATTTTTGTAAAAAAAAACAATTCCAACGTAGAGATATAATAGCAATGGTGGCCCAGTGGTAACGGCCGCGACTTACAAGTTGTATGTCGTGGGTTCGAACGTAGGCAAATACTTTAATTTGTGTTAATAATTATTTGCTGCTCTCAAAAACGAATAAAACATTGTGAGGAAACCGCCATGTCCTAGAACCATAAATTCGAAGACATGTGACGTCCACCAAACCACACTGGGCCCGCGTGATAGATTAAGGCCCATTCGCTCTCTCGGGTCTGTCCCAGCGGTGGGAACATTAAAAGGCTGATGGTGATGACGATGATATTACAATAGCATAATCAGGTTATAATGATCTCACTGCTGGGACATAAGCCTCTTCTTTGTAAGTGGGCTATACTCCGTCACACGGACCCAGTGCGGATTTGTTCATGTCAAATGTCCTAAAAATTTTAGTTCTAGGATATGCAAGTTTCCTCACGATGTTTTCCACTACTGTTTTGAGAGCAGTGACGATGAAATAAATTTACGAAATAAATTTAACAAATAATCTGTCTGGGTTCAAACCGCGACCATGACTCGCAAGTCGAGACCGTTACCATAGGCAACCCCTGCTCTACTGTATAATAGTAAGAACAAACAGAAAGGCAATATTTGTGTACAAAGGGACGACAGGCAATCTGCGATTGTTTGAACACTGCTGTACAGTGTACACGTCACCCCGTCACCGCAGTAGCAAGATGGAAATAAAAATAGATTATGTTTTCTTTGATCTATCTAACCGAGCTTTAATCTGGATTGGTGGTTTCTGTGCTTAAAACTGGTTCCGGACAATTAAAGGCGTTCGCAAACATGCTGCATGCAAGCTCTATTCAGCAAATAAACGCTATGCTCCGTGCTCATTTGAAAGCCCGTCACAGTTTGGCCTAACTAAAATTATACAATTAGTTCTTTTCTAATAAGTCTAACAATTATATTCTACTATGTCTGATTTTACAGCAGTTCTATTCTGTAAACATCTCAGCGCAGTTTGAAGTGATCTGTCAATCGTGTCAATCGAATCAGTGGCAACATCTGTCTGTATAACCTATGCCCACAATAAAAAGATTTGATTTGATTTGAACTAAGGTGATGTGACCTGTCAATCCAGGTCCACAGATAATATAATACTAGCATACCTTTAGCATACAGATGGCTCATCCCATAAAACGAAACCATGCCGACGTAACTAGCGCTTTTCGTCTGATTAAAATGATTCTTTTTTATAAGTACTTCGATCAAGTTCAGTTCCGTTCCACGGCTATAGATGGTGTTAGCAGCGGCTTGCAAGTAAAACGGTTTTCTCGGTTCATGACATTTTTTCTTTAAATACATTGACTATTTGTTTTATAGTATTTTTTGCACGTTTTTACAGTTTCATTGTGTTAAAATGTGTTACATTACAAATTAAAAAAATCGAGTGGCATGCCTCAGAAATTTAAAGACGCGCCTATTGGAATAAATTTTAAATGATCCGTTGAAATAATCTTTGAAATGCGAATTAAGAGCGTATTATTCTATAATTTTGTGCTTAGGAGAGTTGATTAAACAACAACATACAAATGTTATGTTGAATTCCTCAAAATGTTAACTTTACACACAATTCAATAACAATTTGGTACATATCGCGCCAGCGATACGACTCCAGGCTCACATCACCTAGGAGGCATTTTTACAGAATAGATCGGCTGTTCTAAAATAGAATACCTATCACCGTAAAACCCAACGCGTGTGACCTTTTCAAATAAGGTTCAACAAACACTGTATTTTATTGGTCTTATTCTATAATCCCCATCCATATTTTGTGTCCACATTGTAATGAACAAAGCTGTGAAACAAATTGGTGTAATACATTTTATAGCACACAATGAAACAGATTAGCATCACCGACATGGCCGAGGTCTTTTTCCTAGTATTTAATCCATTAATTCATCACATTTGAGTACCCACACTTAATATATTACCTATAAGGGTACCTACGTTTTTATTTTATTAGAATATCTGCCTTGTCACTGCTGTCTGAATGTACATTATTTATTGAATAATCGAAATGAATTATGACTGTTTAAATAATAATTATGTTGTCTGTAATGTTTGAAAGTGTATTGTATGAAATTTCTATATTTTTACTCAACCTATGTTGTTTCGCCTTCTCCAGCCAATCCCTCACAAATGTCTAAAAAGTCACCAAGCCAGCGTTTTCTAGACCTTCCTCGGCGACGACGTCCATTTTCTGGCCCCCATTGCGTGACGACTCTGGCCCATCTGTCTCAATGTATTCTATAATATGGGGCTTTTCTTAACTTATTGTAATAATAAAGCGAATGTTTATAAATGCAGGTTTCCTAATTTTCTACGACAATAATAGCACCCTGGCGTAAAGGTTGTCTGGTAGATATCGCTGTCAGCGATAAGGCCGCCTTTGTTCCCGTAGAAATAAGTATAATTGTAAAAAAGATGTGTAACTTTAGTTTTTGGTGTACAATAAAGTATATTCTATTCTATATTCTATGGCGTAAATCCGAGAAAATGATTACCAAATGAGACTATATATAATATTTGTCTTTGTCTTGTCAAACTTTCACGTCGAAAGTTTTGACGCTAAATTTCTCTACTAGAATGAAACACTGATAAATGCTCCTATTTAAAACGTACAAATTAACTGTGTGAATAAATCTTACTAACAAATAAAGTTTTACAAAGATGCACTTATTGCATAGAGTGGAAATGGACTGAGTAAATTTAACGTTCTAAATTAGACCACACTACGCAAAAAGAGATAAAGCAACTGTGCGCCAGTACTCTTTATCTCTCGCACACTTTTCTCTAAGTATTCAATTCATATATGGATATGTAAAGCTCAGTCCATTCTCCATTATATGTCTGTTGTATAATAATTTATAAGAACTGTGACAATTATAAACTTCGAGGTCTAAGATAAAAGTCACTTATTCAATAACTACAACAAATTACTTGTGTCAATTAAATATCTAGGTGAACGTCTACATCTAATATAGGACAAGACCTCATATGTAAAGGGACAGTTGACCGCGAAATGTTGTTCTTATAGTCATATTTATTTTTTGTTGACCATAAGAACAGTTCACAGATTTGATTGTAGTTTAATGAATTCATTTAGTGTTTTGTTTTTTGTTGTGTGTGTGTAGTGCACTTAGCACCATCGATTAGGTATTGTTAGGCAAAAACTGTTTTGAAGCAATATGACTGTGTTCTAATCTAGGACACGGTCTACCTGTGTGTTAACTTTCTTCCAAAAGCTTTCAGCCGTTGAGGCATCTTGCTTGGTACTTTCAAATCTATACTAATATTATAAAGAGGTAAAGTTTGTGAGTTTGTGACGTTGTAAGGGGTAATCTCTGGATCTACTGAACCGATTTTGAAAATTCTTTCACAAGTATTCCTGAGTATCATAGGCTATAATATATTTCCAAAAAAATAGAGATCCTTATGAAAATTGCAATAATGTAACCCAAGGTAGCAAAATCTTGCCTATAAAACTCATTATTTGATGTGCGCTGAGAAAAGTATTGATGATAGATAAACATTATTAAGTAGATAGGTAGGGTAGGTAGGTTAGGGTAGGTAGGGTAGGTTAGGTAGGTAGGGTAGGTAGGGTAAGCAGGATAGGCAGGGTAGGCAGGGTAGGCAGGTAGGTAGCCAGATGACGGGAGCGAAGCCGCGTGGGACAGCTAGTTTACAATATAAGTTGGATATGACTACAAATTATGTAAGCGGCGGTGCGCCGATATGACTATCCTAGTCAAATAACACAGCCGAGGCAGCTGACATACGATTGTCGGTTAGCAATGTCCTCGCTAACGTTGATTAATTGACCCAACGCACGCTGTCTCTGAGTGATAGTAATCATTACCTTACATACATTACATTTAATAGTAATCAATACCTGTTTTTATTATGCACGGGCTCTTTTAAAACTAGCATATTCTGTAGCCTTTAATAAAATTCCTGATCCACTTAAAAAATTTCCGTTGCAGAAATTTTTAAAACGTTTCACAGAATTACTTGTAGATAAATGTTATTACTCTGTGTAGGTTTTCTTAAATAATATTTTCTTTGTAAAGTCTTTATTAACGTCTACTTTGTATTAGAATTGTATGCTATAATAAAGCAGAATTTACATGGATCCTATTTTATAATATAACAATTTATTTTTATGTACCTACATTCTAAGCAAATAAAGACCTATTCTATTCGATTCTAAACAGTAATTGTATAAGCATAAAGCAGCCCTTCCCAAAGTGGGCGATAACGCCCCCTTGTGGGTGCTGCGGGCATAAAGGGGGCGGTAAGAGACCCTGAAAAAAATAGTGGCTTTGTGTATAGGCTTGGGGGTGATTTGTAATTTCATTTAGCTAGTAGGCCTCTTAGACACCGACTGCATGAGGTCTCGACTCTCAACTACAACTTGTGAACATCAACTAATATTTTTGCTCAAACTCGGTTCGATATTTCTCTCCGCGTAGTTCATATATCTCTCCTGTTTTATTGAATATATAAAATAAAATCATCTCAATCGGTCGCTCCGTTTCGAAATGAAAGTAGACACAAACAAACAAATAAAAAGGCAACAGACATACTTTCGCATTTTAATAGTTATTAGTACTCCTAGATAGGTAATTTTCTTAGATAGTAGACCGCGGGCAATCATGTTTTAACAAGTTTTTGTTAAATAACACAATAATTGATTAATTTAATTTGAAGTTATAGTGGTTTATATGTAGGTGAAAAAATGGGGGCGCAAATAAATAATTTATTCTCAAAGTGGGCAGTAGACAAAATAAGTTTGGGAACCCCTGGCATAAACTAATCATAAAGCATACCCATTATAGCAAAATCAGATTATAATGTCCCCACTGCTGGGACACAGACCTAATCTCTGTGAGAGAGAGTGGATTGTTGTGGATGTCGCATATCTTTGCCCAACATCCAACAATAACTTTCTTTTATTCTTTTTCGTTTTTCTACACCAAACTTCGGTAAAGGAAGTTATAATAGAAAATGGAAAATAAAGCAAGGTATTTTTTCAGTTGTCAACATTTCAGTAGGGAAAATTCTAAAAAGTTTTGTCACCGGTAAACATTTAGATTTGCGACTCTAATTACATTATTTGGACCATACTTTTGTGATTTACTTTTTCGAAATATTTGATAGCATTATTGATGAATGATTACTGATCAACGCTGGATTAACGTTAGCACTATAAATTGAAAGGCGTTTCATAAACGTACTCAAAATTGTACCGAAACATTACTGGTGATAAATTTCATGCCATTGTCATGATGAATAGAATTAAAAACGTTAATTCCTTGTGTCAGTTTGAAACCCTTTCATTCAATCAACGTCTCTGTTAAGCTTATCATTGAGCTTATCACCGTGCAGGCAGCTATGGGTACAACTGGTGTTTCGTAAAAAAGTGGAGTTTTATAACCAATTTATTTGTTACGGGTCATTACCTTAACTAGAGAATTTCAGGGGATCTAACTTTGATATTAGGGCCCATCCACTAAAGTTCATTCCTTCTGACTTGTCCTGTTGTAGAAACTGTACGGAAACGCAACGGGATAAAATCAAACCCATGAAGCCACTAATTGAACCACAATTCTACATTCTTTATCATGACACGCCATTCCGACAGGAAAAAAAACCGGCCAAGTGCGAGTTGGACTCGGGCACGAAGGGTTCCGTACCAATAACACAAAAAAACGGCAAAAAATCACGTTTGTTGTATGGGAGCAGCACTTAGATATTTATTTTATTCTGTTTTTAGTATTTGTTGTTATAGCAGCAACAGAAATACACCATCTGTCAAAATGTCAAAATTGCGACTGTCTAGCTATGAAGGTTCATGAGATAAAGCCCGGTGACACAGGGACAGACAGACAGACGGATCGCAGAGTCTTAGTAATAAGGTCCCGTTTTTACTCTTTGGTTACGGAATCCTAACAATCCTTCGATCACCATACACACGTTTAGGTGCATTTTGTCAGTCAAACCGAAGGATTGCGTGTCTGTGGATGGTTATAATCCTATCATTTTATGAAGATAAGCGGCCCATCCACTAACGTTCATTTCTTCTGACTTGTCCTGTTGTACGAACACTAAGGGCCGGTTTCACCAATGACACTAACCGCGATTAGTTTACTAAAATCAGTTCATGCAATTCTGATTGGTTGAGACCGCTAAGAAATTACCAATCAGAACGCTGTATTTGTATAAACTGAGTTTAGTAGAACTAATCGAGATTAGTTTCATTGGTGAAATCGACCCTAAATGATCGCTCATTCACGCAGGACAAATAAACGGGCGCTATCTTGATCCGTCATCGCGTGGCGTCCTTCGTGACGGCAGGGAAGGCGAGATTTTAATACCGTAATTCTTTCTCGCTCTTGCAAATCCACTGTAAATTCCGCAAGAATGAACGTTAGTGGATAGGTCTCTATAATATTTATTGTTAGAGATCGTCCTTTATAGCTATGTATTCGTGTTCATAAAATATTGGTTTATTCTGTTTGTTCAATAGATTAACTATGTATTAATGTACAAGAAAATAGGTACCTACCTACCCTTTTTATATGCTGCTCACTTAGTTTAAGTAGCAATTAAGTCGAATTAAGAAAACTTTATATTTAACTCCAGTGCCTTCTATTCAAGTATAGCAATAAATATACAAACACCGTGTTGCTCTTATATTCTGTAAGGCACCGCCGCGTACGCTATGTACTAATTTATTGAATTTTCTACATAAACAAGTACTATTACAATAAATCTACATTTAGAAGAATATCGTGTCTATATTTAGTGTGTATCGTTTCACATTATTATATGTAGTACCTGGGTGACCGAGCTCTGCTCGGGTGAAAATAGAGAAAACGACGTTTTCTAAAAATGAAACCTAGCTAGATCGATTTATCGCCCAAGAATACAAAAAAATCGTTGGAGACGTTCACGAGATTCAGATTATGTATATATACAAGAATTGCACTTTTAAAGGTATTAGATATATGAAGTTTTTACGTACTACGTACGGTATATGTAAGTATGTAGCGGCAATCATTCTACTGCTGTTTTCGTCAGAAATCGGCTTACTTATACAGAAGTTCCTTATCAGATTGATAAAACTCTAATAAAAATATTGTTTTTTAAAGAGGGACGAACAAACACACACAAAAGCGATAGAGTTATTTTATACAAATGCCAAGCCACGCATTTTGGCCAAAGGTCGCGTGGGGTTAAAAACTAGATAGTTTATCACTAAATAATGTGTACCTAACACGTGATATTTGAACACGTTCACGTCAAACCCGCCTCTGCTAAAATGATTAAAATCGCCTCTACACTACGTTCAAGCAAAAAAGGAACTGGCGACGCAGCAGCTGCGTGTAATATTACACGAACTATTTGGAGCCACTTTTGTCATCTTAATAACTCAAAATCTCTTTAACATAAACACATGAAATTTGGTTTTGGTCAGCCAGCTCGCGAATATGTATCCTCCGACTGCACAGCATGATTTTTTTCTTGTTTACGTCTTTTTAGTTCGCTTTTTAAGCAGTTGGGTTTTTTGAGTTTTTGGATTACCTTTTTTTGTTTATAACTAAAATTGGGTATATTTAAACATATAAGTGTTATATTTTTTTGAAATCACCTCTTAAAACCCTTTATTTTGATACCCCACAAGATGGGATTGGAAGAAAAAAAAGATTGGGCTCCCACAATATGGCGCCCAAAATTCGCCATAGAAATATGGCGGATTTTGGGTGCCATATTGTGGGGGACCAACTTTTTATTTCTAATTTTACTGTAGCTAGTGACATAAAAATCATCAAAATCGGCCAACGCGTTTGGTCTCTAGAACGCCACATAGGAACAAACATACATACATACATAGACTGATAAACACATAACCCTCCTTCGGCAGTCGGGTAAAAAACTAATTCAATGGGTACGTTAGCGGTCTTATCGGTGACAGCGATATCTTTTTGAAACCACCTTTGGCGAAAAACACCAAAAAATAATAATACTTATGTACTATTTCCAATTTTATTACTTGCTGCGTTGGTGGAAATTCATAATTATATGGTTAATAATTTTCTCCTCTTCCTGTTCTCACACACTATATGTCTACATTTCTACTTCATTTCTCCTTTTTGCGGGTCTGCTGCTAGATATTTCTTAAGAAATAAGCAGTACCTTTGTACTCCTTTGTCTTCCGTTTTCAGAATGTATTACATCACACTTATAAAATTAAAAGGCGATAGTTTGTGAAACGACTTGATTATTAGGTTTTTGAGGTGCAAATTTCTTTAGCCACGTTCAGCAATTTTTGTTAGGGCAAAACTTTAGGGCTCGCGTCTGCGACATGCTAACGTGACAGCATCAGCGACATGCTAAAATGCGAATGTTACAGCGTCATCGACTTGCAAATGACACGTGTCTCACAAAGACGCAGTTATTCCAAAGTTTTGACTTCTGACGGCAGTTCCTATGACTGCCTGTTTTTTTTATGAGTCTGTTGGAGTTCATTGGCTTAGGGACCTTCCATTAATCACGTGAGGTTTGAAAGGGGTGGAGAGGGTTTAGCAAAAATCACGAAAAGGGGGGAGTTGTAGTAAGAAATCACGTGTATTTATTTTTTCGTGAACGCGCAATTTCTAAACCGAAAAGCGGCGTGTGTAATATTATTTGTATGCCAGTCAAAAACAACCTGCAACCTTTCTCATCATTAGATTATACTTTATACCCGTATTTAAAGATTGAGAGTATTCAAAAATTTTAAGATTATTTGTAGGTACTAAAAATACACATGATTTTGGGACTAACCCCCAGTTTCCTAGCTCAAAGTTATCGGAAAATTAATGTGACAATATTATCGCTGTTGTATACACGCGTTATCTGCTGTGATTGGCTGTTGAAAATTAATTCAACCAATCAGAGCAGAGAATGCGTGCTTGACAATTTGCACAATAATTCTCCGATAACTTTGAGCTGGGAAACTGGGGGTTAGTCTTAAACATCACCACGTATCACCAAGGGATAAAAATGCTAAAAAAAACATCACGTGATTAATGGACGGCTCCTTACTATGCGTTCTATATTTCACAGCGTAGGTACCTAATTGCAAACAGCAGTCCTTCTATAAACATTTACTATCTTTCCTGAGAATATTAATGAGTCACAATAAAGAGAACAAATTACCTTTATCTGAAAGACAGAGTGAGAAAATAAACATGTTATTTATTGCCGAACTAAAATATACCCAATAATAGGGTACGGAGGTCGAAACAAACGGATGATACGTGCACGAAGAAAGCGCTCCCTGATTATTTTGTTTGGCCAATAAAACAAATTGATATAGGATCAAGGGTATTGGTGATGAATCTTAGGTAAATAATTACATATTCTGGACTGTCATGATAGGTCTGTGAGCAGATTATGACGATGCCATTGATAAAATTTACATCAAACTGCCTAGCTTCTCCACAACTTGAAGCGACTGCATATCTGACCTTCAAACCCAATAATTGAGTACAACATCTTAGTAAGACTGGTTGGTGGACCTTTTGGACTACAGGGTAGTCCCCTTAACGATATGTAGTGGCGGCATCTATGCCACCACACACGAACTAATGATCTGACGTCACAGAAGTTTTCGGCGCGATTTAATCATAATTTTACCTCAGTCCGACTACAACAGTTGCGAAGTTGCCCGGACCAGACAAAACTCTCCTCTGGTTGGAGAATTCTTCATTTTAAATGGAGATTTGTGGGACTTTCCTCCTTGTTCCGCATACCTCTATGGCTCTATCTATAGCAGGAGTCAACAATTACTCTCATTTGGGGTCCGTTTCTTAAAAATGATATGCCCGTCGCGGTACGTAAGTACTGCCCCCTCCGCGTATCCACGTTAAATTTTGTTTCAAACACTAACGCGAAAAATATTTTCACTCGGAGTAACGGATACTTCCCCGATACCGAAATTAGACTAAAGTTGGATCCAGCTATTGTTAATTCTTGGAGATGCTCATCGGCAAGTCTAGTCCGAAATCTATTTTTAATCAAGTTCATCTTAAAATCTATTTGGATGCGAGACGCAAGGGATCTGGCGACACTTTGGGGTGCCTGTGTTCGGCAGTGGCCGACTTTCGGCTGAAATTATGATGATGGTGGAATCTATCTTGGATAGGTCCGCACAAAATAGGTCAGTGGTTCGGATCCGGATCGCGGTCCACCATTTGGTGACCCCTGTTCTATAGATACAATACAAATGACTACCTGAACCAATTGCGGGGGGGGGGGGGGAGGAGGGGGTCTCGGTTATGCAATGGATGGATAATTATCCACCGTCCCCAGCAAGAAAATCAACCCGTGTAGCTATGAATGCTATTAATAGCCACAAATAATACGATAATTTTTGATGATAATCAGTTTCCTTCGCAGTATTTGTTCTAATAATAACAATATTAACATAAATTATTCTCATACTGGCGTTGTAACTAACTAGTGAGAATATACACTTTGAATTATAAATATATACTTAAGAACTTAACTTATGAATATATATTTTTTTTCTAAGAAATTGTGTAAATGGTTGGTGGTTTACATACTGCAGAGCGGCAGTGTGGTTTGCAGAATGATGATCCTTTATTTACTTTTGCTTTATATCCCCAGCCATTAGGCTAATTAAAAATGTGTTACTACGTAGGCCGCACTGTAAATAATTTTTATTTTAAAACTAACTAACCAAAGAAATTATTCGCATAAAAAGTACTATAAGTCGACACGGACAGCTGGATGTGGGACGCACAGAACCGATGCGGCGTCACTTGGGCGACGCCTATGTCCAGCAGTGGACGTCTTACAGCTGAGTGGTAATGAAGATGAAGTCGTGGTCTACTTGTGAGCCAAATTTCATCAATATCCGATCAGCCTTTAATTCGTAAAAAAACTAACAAACAGAGAGAGATCCATACTTATAATATTAGTATGGTTCTGTTAATTAATCTTGCAACAAACCCAAAACATAAATATATCGTAAACATGTTTGTCTTTGATGTCAGGCAACTTAGGTAAAATACATAACAACAAAATACTTATGAGTATTTATTTACCAAGAATATAGATGACTACTACTTAGTTATTATTATGATTCGGAATTTTCGGTGCGTTTTAAGGTTATCTGAATGGACTGGGGTGAACTTGTAGTAAAGATTGTCTCGGTAACGTATACTCATTGGCACAATTAACGGTCCACCATTAATTATGCCTAAAAATTCGCACAAGAGCAACTTTCACAGTTTCTTTTTGGTACTACCAAATAATTTACTCTAATATTAGTGTAAATTAAAAAGTAAAAGTAATTAATTTAAAAAAAACGACGACGAAATAAATTTATATAAAAACATACAATATGCGAAATAAACCACGACTGTGGATATTGGTAACATTAAAATTAATAATGGGTACTTTTACTTCTTTTCGCTTTTTTGACTGGCGATAAAGACAAAGACAAAGATATTTTATTTCAACTAGGCCACCAAGCGGCACTTTTGAACGTTAGATACATTAAAATTTAAAAGGAATAAAAATTGATTCTACCGTGTAAATGTTTTGGTAATCCATCGATTATGTCTTGGATCAACAGCTGTGGTATGTTTTGCCACTTCTCAATAACGGCTTCTGTCAATACTTGAACTGTGTTTGGTGCTAGAACGACACGTCTTTTTAGATTGTCCTAGACATGTCTACCGAGTTCAGGTCGAAACTTCGAGGCGGCCATGGTAATCTCCAAATCCCAACCTCATAAAAGTACTATACCTACTACAAAGTGGCGATTTTTGCGATGTGTAGCTGAGCTTTATCCTCCATTATCGCAAATTCTTCCGCAATAAACAGTGCAAGTGGTATCACATGATCCTAAAACCTCCTTATATATATTATCTTCTGCAATTACATCACCTCAAACAAAAAATAAACATGTCCGTACTACCCTCGTAAGTGACGCCACCCCAAATCATTATTTATCCACTTGGTATCCTACCGTTTCCTTGACATGGAGAAAACTGCAACACGCTGGCAACCATCAGAATCACTAAATTATATTCCGAATTCGACTGAAAATAACACATTTTTAAAATTCTCAAAAACAATTGTTTGTTCCACTGAGAGTTTATTGTAGGAATTGTTTAGCAAAACACTTCCATTTAATCGTTACATTTATTAATAAACACAATTTGGTTACTTTCAGTGCAAATAAACAGTATTAATGCGACTCAACTAAAATGCAGAATAGCACAAAAAGTGAATTTATCCACATTTTAATCTCATTCATATCGATTTTAAGAGTGTAGTTAGCATTTATTTCGGTGTACAAATACCTTACAATCATAAATACACAAGCTTAAGTACTCAAAATCTTAAACCGTGAAAAACAGGCCACTTTGAAAGGGTGGACGGTCAAATGTGCCACTGAGTGTAGATAAGTGCTACCTGTTGGATTCATCAGTGTCGACGGCGCGTCCGTCACCGTCGCGGTCATTGTACTTACGACCACTAATGTGCTGTGAACGATTGGACTAAAATATAAATCCACCTCGGGGAAAAATGCCTATCTTGCGGACTGTCAACCGATGTAAAACTTGGAATAACTGTGTTACTTTGTGTAACCGAAAAACAACGTTATTTCGTCACATGTGCATAAGAATGTCGTTGACGCGAACCCATAAGTCCCGTCATAAATCGCTCAACGCGGTTATAGAAGTTTTCAATTCACAGAATGATAAGTTAGAGAAAAATACTTTTTAAATTTTGAAGTGTATCTTGGCATGACTATCCAAGGTTTTTGCAACCGCGAAAACTATCAAATTCATAACGAATTGTTTTAACGTTTGCGGCAGCATATTCCTGTTTCTTGCGTTGCATGAACAAAATAATAATATAATACCAGGTGCACAAGAAAATTGCATTCATTATTTTTCCCATGGAGTCTTCAAGTAATGGTACTCACGGACTGTTTGTATGTAAATATATGCAGCAACTCCATATGTAAATTATGAGAATTAAAACTCCATTCAGAGTAAGTCATATTACAAATACTAATGAAAATGTCTGGGTTTACAGCATTCTTTGAGTTTATTTTGTTATTTATTTCAGGAAAAATTATAGGTAGGAAATACTGTCTTGTGTTTTTTACATAGAAAAGCCATGCATCCATACTAATCAAATTATAAAAGTAAAAAGCGAAAGTAACTGTGTTTGGTACCTTTTCACGTCATGAAAATTGCCACACGGCTATGACCATTCTGGATTTGGACATAGAGTCTTATTAGGGTCGACATACCGTTGTTATGACAGCTCGTGGCTAAATAATAACAGCCGCACGGGTCAACCTTCAAGGTTAAGTAAGCTTGCCGATGTTGGTCCGTGGATGGGTGACTATCTTTACACAGCGAGTTTCTTCCGAGCCTCGGAAAGCACGTTAAGCCGTTGGTCCCGGCTGTCATTTTAAGATCTTTGACAGTCGTTACGGATAATCAGAAGCCTGAGATCTGACACCAGTCTTGCCATGAGGTATCGTGTTAACCAGTTACTGGGTTGTGGAGGTCAGATAGGCAGTCGCTCCATGTGGAGGTCAGATAGGCAGTCACTACATGTGGAGGTCAGATAGGCAGTCGCTCCATGTCGAGGTCAGACAGGCAGTCGCTCCATGTGGAGGTCAGACAGGCAGTCGCTCCATGTTGAGGTCAGATAGGCAGTCGCTCCATGTGGAGGTCAGATAGGCAGTCGCTCCATGTGGAGGTCAGATAGAAAAGTCGCTTCATGTGGAGCTCAGATAGGCAGTCGCTCCATGTGGAGGTCAGATAGGCAGTCGCTCCATGTAAAACACTGGTACTCTGCTCACTCCGGTTAGACTGTAAGCCGACTCCAATATAGTTGGGAAAAGGCTAGGCAGATGGTGGTACTGTTGTTATGATTTCGGACATACACGCGGACAAGGCCGCTGCCGCTTGCAAAAGCTAGTTTCTAATATATTTAACAAACTAACGGGATCAGTAGCTGTAAAATACTATGTTTTTAGTAGTGAACTTTGTATTTAGAAGAAAACGCTATCGCGTTGTTGCTGTTGTTTTATCATGTGACACGAGTAACTTAGTCTTTATCAATTATGACCATTGGCTGGCTCAGTTTTAATACTTACTTCAAGGTTTTGCCAGTGTTATCTCATGGATTTTGAGGTGGTCTTATTCAGCGAAATCAGAGCGTTAAGTCTGGCTTTAAAATATACTGGTGGTTGGTGTTGGTGGTAGTCTGAATGCCAATTTTTTTTTTTTTTTAAATCCAACTTAAAAAAGTCTTTTTTAGGGTTCCGTATCCAAAGGTTAAAAACGGGACCCTATCACTAAGACTCCGCGATCCATCTGTCATTCTGGCTGTCCGTCTGTCACCAGGCTGTATCACATGAACCGTGATAGCTAGACAGTTGAAATTTTCACAGATGATGTATTTCTGTTGCCGCCATAACAACAAATACTAAAAACTGAATAAAATATATATTTAAGTGGGGCTCCCATACAACAAACGACAAAAAGCAATGATTTCTTTTCCGAAATGTTTTTCGTCCGAGCTGCCGTTTTAGAAATAGAGATTGAAATAGAAAAAATAAAAACGGAATATCTAAGAAATGGTGCGTTTTAGGAACATGCTTGTAAACGGTAAAAAAATCACGTTTGTTGTATGGGAGCCCAAACAACAAACCTGTTTTTTTTGCGATAATGGTACGGAACCATTCGTGCGCAAGTCCGACTTGTCGGTTTTTTTAAACAAGCTTTTTAGCTTATCGAGCATTGTCATCCAAAAAACCGTGTATGCAAAACTTTATCTTAATCGGATGAGGATAACTGCTTTAAATTCAGTTCCAAGAATTGACCCGAACATATATACATACTTACATTGCAAGTTAATAAAAATCTTGTAAAAAAATATATTGATGATTCAGTACAAAACCGATCCCCACCAAAACTTCTTGGAGACGCCATTTAGTTGACTTATTTTTAATAGTTACGTCATGCCTTTTGCCAGGGTTGTCTCAAAGATTTTGAGGTTGTCTAGGACTATCCACTTATTCAGCAAAATTAGGGCGTTGAGGCTGGCTATAAAAATATATTGGTGGTTCAGTACAAAGGCGATCCTTGCTGGTACTTGTAGCACTTGATAAACGGAATAATATGTGCGCTGGAGCGGTGAAGGTTGGACATCTAATACTCGCATTGTCAAGTACGAAGGGCTAACCATCCGTATGCGCCGTTTGTTATATATTTTCTTGATACGCTTGACAAAGTAAGGTATTATTAGACATAAGTAGGTAAGTAGTCGGGCATTTTCATGTCGTCTGGTCGTCTTTGTCTGTACATCGCTACAGTCAGTCTAATAATTTCAAGGTTTTAGCGACAGTAGGTAGACAAATAGAACGGGCGTTCAGATTGGGGACTCTGTCCGCCCAGCATGTGACTCCATGTAAGACGGTGGCACAGTGGTCACGTGCTACCCTGCACAGCGAGGCTCAGGGGAACTCAGTCTCCCCAGGGATGTGCCCTAACAGGCGTTACACAGAGGGGGTTCCGGGGTAGTCTTTTAAGAGGGCACGGGGCGCCCCGTCCAAGTGCTGATGGTGATCACCGGGGTGGTATTAGTAAGGTAAAATGCCCACACTCCCCGGTCTTTTCCCGAAAAGTCCAGGCGCCTTTTGAAGGTTTCCGCCCGACAAAAAAAAGTTAGACGAATAGAAAGCAACATTAATAGACATAATCTATGGTCAGCATTTAGTAACTATGTATAGAAGCAAAATTGATTCTTTAAATTCAGCTGCTTAAACTTTTTGATCTGATTTTGTGTGCACTTATTACCCGGCTGCAAGGAAAGGGTTATGTTTTTCGCGCGTATCTTGTATGTTTGTATGTATGTAATATTCTTTATTACCTCTTATCTTGCAAACTGCTAGACGGATTTTTATAATTAATACATCGTTAGATAGGGCTTGGCCGCCCAAGTGTTCTAAGATATGGACGTTAAAAATGGCGGATTTTGTGCGCCATATTGGGAGGCACGCAATTTTTTTTTCTTCGAACCCACCCAGTGGGGTATCAAAATGAAGGATTTTTAGAGGTGATTACAAAAATATATACCACTTATATGTTTAAATGTGATTCGAAAAAAATATATAACTAAAAAGTTGTAAATAAAAAAAGTTAATTTAAAAATCAAAAACCCGACTGCTTAATAACCGAACTAAAAAGATGTAAACAAGTAGAAAATCATGCTGTGCAGTCGGAGGATCAGGTAGTCAGCTCGCGAATATATATCCTCCGACTGCACAGCATGATTTTCTACTTGTTTACATCTTTTTAGTTCGCTTAGGTTTTTGATTTTTAAATTAACTTTTTTTTTCTGCCTATTCTGAAGGAGTAGGCGACGCACGAGTATGGGTAACTGAAAAATGAATCCCTGGACTTTACGGTTGGTTGCCATGTTTATTAGAAACAATAATATTGCGGAAAATGCAGTCATTCTTAAATATAAGGAAACCGGTCAGGCGTGAATAATGAGATGGTAACCTACTAAACCGGTCCGGAACACCTACGAACTCAAATATGATATGGACATACAAACAGTGTACCTTGGGTGCATATCTCATCCTTTATTTTTCTTGTAATTATTTTTTATTTGAGTTATTTTAATAATTTTTATAGGTATTTTAAAATATAACAATTTGATTGATTATTTTTTAATATTAGTACATTATGATACAAGTGTGTAAAGTTGGTGATTACCGCTGTGGCGCCATTGAGACCCGAGCCGTTAGGTGAGGGTCTTAAGAGAGCCGAGGACGGTAATCATCAATACACACGTGTATCATACGACGTTTTTCAACACACTTGTGAAGAAAATAATACAAAAAAATCATTTCCAACAGTGAAACCGAGTCGTGAATTTTTTTCGCAGTGGCGGGCAAAATAATCAGTTTTCTTATGCGCGATACGTAGTATCTCTAAGTAGTCTGTGGCGCGCATTTAACAATGGCGATGGGCAATAGACTAAAAATAACAAGTTATCTTTTTTTTTTGCTTTTCGCGGATAGCGTTTTAGCCAAGTAAAAAATGGGGAATTTCAAGTTTTCTTTATAACAGACATAAACAAATGTTATATTTAAGTGAAAGTTTTATTTATTAAACACGTACAAGTTGAAATTATCTATTTAAATACGAAGTTGCATGAAATATGTTGCATTTGTACTATTGAGCACGATCTATTTTGTATCGAAACTTTTTTAAGAACATAGCAACTCAACCAATAAATTAAAAAAAAATCTCTTTATCTCACTTGTGAATAATAGTAATGAAAAAGTCACAGTTTGATAACAGGTCTCATTATGTGTCTAATTGCGGTGAAATTAGAGCCACTTTATGAGCAAGTGTGTTGAAAAATAATTTATTGACTTTTTATTATTATGATTGCCTATAAAATTATAATTTGACATTAGTACAATATAAAATGGGGAGGGCGCTTACTCCTGTCATACAGGTCCGCCTAGTTCGGTAGTCAGAGGCTTAACTGCTGTAAAAAATTGTGTCAATAGTGATTTTTAATTTTTGTCTGATTTGTCCCTCTATATTCTTTCCATTTAAAATAAATAAATATAAAAATACACAAAAAAAAAAAAAAAAATTTCTCCCGGGTTTGGGCAAGTGCTGTAGGTGTCTAATTCCGGTGCCCGCCTCGCCTGGGTCTGCCGCGATGTCGCCTGTTATCCTAAAATAAGGGCTAATATTAAGTCCTCCGCTATAACGCCACTGGAAATAATGCCAATTTTTTACAGATTTTTAAGGCTTATGTAGAGTTTGACAAATACTCAACTTTTAACTCTTAATTTAGAAATGGGGGAACCAGGAACAAATAAGAACTCCGGGCGATTGAAAAAAGAGCCCATAATCAGCCGTTGGGATAACACATTGCCAGCACTTGAGATCTTTGAAATGTAAATCAAAAATGTCTGTACAATCGTAATAAACACCACATAAACACATATACATACTAATTACAGTACCCAGCCAAGTGTAGCTTGAGCTATATTGGTGAAACCTTTTACATACAATAATAATTTTGATTTCACCACGCTTATATTATGTGTAAGTAAGTGTTATTGTGAAACCAACTACAATAGTCTAGACATAGCCCCAATAGTTTTGAATGATTAAAAAGATGGCAAAGTAAAACATGTATATAATCTCATGAGTTGGCACTTTGTAGGTATAAACGTAGGTACAGTATAAGTTTTTGATAGAAACAATATGTGAACGGCAATATAAAAATCGTTCAAAGACGCAATTTCATCTCAGTGACAATCAAAATTTGTCAAAACGTAGGAAACCGGAGCAATCAGAGAAGTTTTGACTGATTGAGATTGATAAGAATGCGAGCGTTAGGGTCAAGGCACGTTGATGAAGCGTCGAAGCTTATATCTTATAATTATTATAGCATATATTGTATATGATAACTCCACAACGCAGTACACACAACATTTGTATCGAGATATCGTCTTTAGACGATCGCTTTCGATGATCGCATTAATGTGATCGTTTTTTTTTCGGTTGCATACGCAAGCAAGGATATAGTTATGTTTTTCCTCTTAATATTATATTGAGACTCATAAGATTCAAAAGCGTCCCTCAAACCTGCTACATTGACCGATCCCGTGCGTGTTCCATCCAGCGGATTCCGGCAACCTTAACCAGGTCATCGGTCTACCTAGTGGAAAGCCTTCCAATGCAGCGTCTTCCAGTTCGCGGTCGCCACTCCAGAAGATTTCGGCCCCATAGAACATCAGTTCGGCGAGCAATGTGCCTTGCCGATTGCCACTTAAGTTTCGCATTTCTTTGGGCTATGTCGGCAACTTAGGTCCTCCTGCGGATATCCTTATTTCTGATGCGATCATGCAAGGAAATGCCGAACATAGCCCTCTCCATTGCCATTAAGGTTATTTATAACTACTTTGCGTCAATGTGCTGTGCCCCTGTAAACTACGGCAATTACCCTGTAGTCTGGTGTCAGATTAAAACTTATTGAATAGAGTGCATAGCAATCGCATAAAAATAGACCAATAGAATTGTGAAGGTAACTTCCTCAGTACTATTGTTTTTAATCGCTCAAGTTTACTCGTGTAACGTATTTACCTTCAATGCCTTTTGAATGAAGTCTGATTTCATGATGGATCGCTATAGTAACTTCCTAGTATCTTTTAAATCTGCATTAATATTAAAATAAATTTTGATTAAATAAGTAAAATAACAATAAATTATAAAATCTTTGAAATAATATTAAAATAACATACGACGCTGAAAAGCGATTTTGTAGTATCTCGAAAAATTGTTGAATCACTTTTTTCATTATTGAAATCAGGAACAAATACTGCGTCCGATGGTCGGCGCAACGTTTTCCTACGTCATTTTTTTAATGATGTTGACTTTTTCTAAACTTTTTTAACATAACACACTTTAAAATGCTGTATATACTATGAAATCAACTATTTTCAATGTTTTATAGACACAGAAAACATTCTATATGATACATGCTCCTCGTTTCAACTTCCAAGATTACAACACCAGTATTGCTGATTGAAATTTAAATACCAATTGCTGTAACTATTATAAAATGCATGTTAGACTTACTTTAGAATGCCAACCTTAGTGGCATTTGGTAAATGTCGTTACAAGAATCACCTGTTCCAAAAAAAAACAAATATTCGCGAACTGGCTAACCAAAACCAGCATGATCTTCTTCTTGTTTACGTCTTTTTAGTTCGCTTCTTAAGCAGTCGGGTTTTTTGATTTATTGAATTACCTTTTTTTATTTTAAAACATTTTGGTATTTTTTTTTCAATCACCTCTTTAACCCTTTTTTTTGATGCCCCAGACGATGGGCTCGGCAGAAAAAAAACATGGGCCTCCACATAATGGCGCCTAAAATCCGCCATTTTTCTATTTTCCTATTTTAATGTTAGCCAGTGACACTCGCAAGGTTAAGACGAATCTATTGACGTAAGAATCATCAAAACGCGTTTGGTCTCTAGAACACCACGGAAAAAATATACTGATAAACACATTACCCATCTTTGGCAGTCGGGTAAAAATGGTCTCTCCGATTCAACTAGTATACAAGTTATGATTTTTTGTAATAGATTTTTGGCTCTGGAGTCAAGTTCAACTTTTCGAGATACTACAAGTTTGCGTTCTTGCGTCATTACTACAGCTGAGTGCGATATGTTACTTTTTATTCTGAATAAAACAAGTATTCTAATTGTTAAATTAAAATTAAAAAAAAAGTTCGTTAAATTGACTCATCCAAGTCATTATAATAAATTGATTGTTTCGATTCCATCAGTCAGTTTTTCAATTAGTTAAATAGGTGTTACATAATGAGGACTATCGCGTTTGAGTTTGACACTAGGGGCGCTGGTGTAGAGTGAGGTCTTCAAAATGGTAAATGTCACCGTTTTTTGGTTTTTAGTTCAAGTATGGCAGATTAAGATAGGTACGGGTTTAACCAACGACAGATATAATAGAGTTTTATGTTTCGGAAAATGTTGTCCTCTTTTCTCTAATAAAAGGGGATGCGCAAAACTGAGGCATACTCGATGTTATATTTAATCGCAGTTCTACGGAATTATAAATTATTTTAATTCAAACTTTTCTTCCGTGCGCGTAATAACAACGTTTAACAGCAGTATCTAAGGACCTCACTCACCAGTGGCGCCAACTGGTGGGCATAAAAACGGTAGCTCTCATTGTACTATAACTCAAGTCATACCTAAGACAAGTTAATTAATAGTCAAGTAGTAGTATTTCAATTGGTTAAATTGGTTTTGCTCTACTTGTATCTATCTGTCATGTATCCAGGTTACACTTATTTACACTCACAAAAATTAAGTACATTATAATTTTTCTCAATTTACCTAATTTACCATTACCACTATCTGAAAATTGTTTATTTGTGGGTGGATCATCAGGTTTCTCACTAAATAAAAGGTAAACCAAAAAATAAGTAATGGTAAAATCATAACCTTATGGCCGTCCACTGATCTTAAGATACAGGTATATCCTAGTTTTAGAGACAGGGTAACGTACTTACATCAACATGTTCTACCATATATTATACTGTACTTTCATAACCTTGTACAGTGAAACTTGGTTAAGTGGGACCTGGATAAGTGAGAAAACTCCATAACTGGAACTCATGCTGAGGTCCCAACACATTGGCACTGAATTACCCCTGTTAGTGGTACGAAGCAAACCTCTATATCTGGGATTCGTTCTTTCGATTTATCCTCATAGTTACCTCTAGAACTGAGACAGCGAGTGAATTTTATATGCATAAACCTCTGTAACTGAGATAACATCGTTTTGTTTGTTTACTTACTATTCTACCCACAAATTCCGCACTTAAATAAGTAAGTGGACCGATGATTAAAGAAAAGGCACAAGATTTCGCGCGAAGGCTCGATTTTCATATTTTTTGTAGCAGCAATGGTTGGATGGAAGGGTTTAAAAAAGGAAACGGTATAGTTTTCAAAGCAATTTGTGGAGAAAGTAACGCTGTTGATGTTAACAAAAATGTAGCCAATGGGTTGAAGACCTGCCAGTTCTTTTACGCAATTATTCTGTTGATGATATTTTTAACGCAGACGAAGCGGGTTTATTTTATAAGTGTCTATCCGATAAAACTTTCACCTTAAAAGGTGAGTCCTGTCATGGCGGAAAACTTAGTAAAGACCGCGTTACAATACTTCTGGGTGCTGACATGTCAGGAACTGAAAAGCTGCCTATCCTATTAATCGGATAATCTTTGATTAAAACTCATTTATAATGTTTACATAACACGTTATTTTATTTAATAATTGCACCTCTATAACTGAAAGAACCTGTATTCTGACCTCTATTAATGGAACCCCCTGTAAATGAGATAGATATTTATTTATACCTGGATATCTGAGACACTGGGTAAGTGGAAAATCTCTATAAGTGAAACAACATTGCAGGTCCCTTGATGTCTCACTTAACCAGGTTTCACTGTATATCTTGCTTGTAACTAGTATAAGTTTTGTTTTTCTCACCATCTGTACCTTTTTGATCAATAAATAATTTTTTATTTTGATTTTTATATAGTTGATAATTAAACGAAGGTATTTATTTGAGTAATATGAAAGAAAGGGAGACTGAGATAGAGCGAAGGTTGACAGGACGGTATAGAAGAAGAAAACGAGTTGCACCGACCACAAGTAGCGTTAGACAAAGGCAGGCAGATGAGCAAGATGAATTAAACGTATTTGTTTGAATCGACTGTCCATTCTAACGCTGCTAACCGTACTGACTGTTTACTCTGAAATTGTAGACTTTCAGTTACAAGACCATAAAAGTCAGTTCACCAATTACTTACGAGCAGTAAAAAACGCCATTAAGATTATTATCTAAACTAATATTATGAAGAGAGAGTGCGAAATTTTGTGAGTTGTGTTTATGTGGAGGGTAATCTCCGGAACCACTGCACAACGATTCGAAAAAAGCAGTTTGCAAGGTACATTAGTTCCAGATGAATATATGCAATATAATATGTACATATATACGTACCAGGCAAAGCCTTGAAGATTCGTCAGAAGTAATAAAAATAAGAAATAAATATTTTTATAATATTTCAAAATGGCAGTCAAATTATTAAAATGACGTGCAAAGAACATTTTCTATTTTTATTATTTACATAATAAAGTACGAAGACTGACTGCAAATAATTAAACCTGTTATATCTGCGATGTTGATCGTTTAGTTTTAATGAATGTGATGAGCTTATTAATTACGTACTAGTTTTTGCCCTTGGCTTCGCCCCTCTGCAAAAAACCGTACGTGTCGCTAATAAATATTTTCTTTCTTTTCTATCAGGATAAAAAGTATCCTTTGTTTGTATCCAAGTCATGGATAAGCTGTGTGCAAATTTCATGCACAATTTTTTTGCAATCACAATTAACCAGAGTTTAAAAATCTTAAGATAAAATATACCTATACTTCTTAAAAGATAGCTTGATCTCTGCGACATATGTCAAACTGACGTATACATACGTTATTGTTAGCCGTCAAGCACTATTTTTACCAAAGACCTTATACGTATTTCTTACTACTAGATTGTGTACCAAAATTTTTTGTTTAGCTAAAATGTAATCTAACATCATACACCTAGGTTAGCTATTTCCTTATAAGCGGTAGCTTAACAAAAGCGGTCCTGACGAGAGGGTTTCCGCTGGTAGTGTGTCCTTGTCTGACCTCTTGCTAGCTCAACTAATCATTGGGTTTGGTAGAAATGGTAGAAAATTTAATATTTTTCTTTTTATGTTATACCAAAACGAACAATTCATAGACTTTGACACGTATTTAAATATTTCTAGAAAAGTATATAAATATTTCTACAGTTCCTATATTTAATCAATTTGTTGTATTAAAAAAAAAAAACATTAATACTGAGTAAAAGTAGTACTTTTAAATGTTTGGGCCTGGTAATACTAAATGTAGGATGGCAGATTTTTTGGCGGACTTTGTTCGAGTGAAATTCAGCGTCTGTTAATATTATTTGCAAATTGATTCCTAGTGGAATTCCAATTGGTGTAGTTTTATTTATCAACTGTCTACGCAACTGGACAATATGTGAAATCATAGAGATCCGATTTATACCAAAAAATATAAAAACTTTTTTTTTTATTAACTATAAATTAGGTAGGTTTAGGTAGCGCAGTTATGTAGCATCAACATATCGGAATACTTAAACTATCGTTTTTACAATCAATTTGTCCCGTGTTCTGTTTTGTCATGGTCACCTCATTAGAAAGAGACACACTACCAAAGGGAGGCCTCTCGCTCGGACCGGTTTTTGCGCCATAGTGCACAGTCTAGTAGTAAGAAGTATAAGGTCTTTGATTTTTACTGTATTGATATTGACAGCTGTCGCAGAGATTAAGCTATCTGTTATGAAGTATAGTACCTACGTCCATTATACAGGGAGTTTATGTTTGAGTCGTATGTTTGAATAAATGATGAAAAATAATCTGATAGATAAGGTAAAATTAATTTCAAACAACCCTCACGATCTGGAAGACCGAAGATAGAAACGAGTTCCTTTCTGGATGCAGAGTTTTATCACACTAATATTACAGGGTGGGCCAAAAATTATTGCAAATAGCAACACTAGATTTTTTTGAAAACCGTTCGAGGGATGGGCGCGCGGGTGGCGGGAAACTATGCGTCATTTCATGCAATTTTAGTCATGATGGAGCGCTTCACGGGACAAAAGCGTGTTTTTTGTGTAAAACAATTTTACAAAAACAATGATTCCTATGTTATGTACGACTAGAATTGAATACGGATTACGCCGTGTAAGTGAGTGTCCAAGTGTTAATTTGGTCAAAGCTTGGGTTGAGAAGTTCGAGCAAACGGGATCGACAATGAAAATTAAACAAACAGGGCGGCCACGTTCAAGAAGAAGCGATTAGAACATTCGAGAGGTCGAAATATCCGTACGGAACTATCCAGAATCATCTACGCGTAAGTGTTCGGCGGCTCTGGCAATACCAAGAACTAGTCTACGGTGGATTTTGCATCCGGACCTCAAACTGCACCCATATAAGCTTCAAATTGTGCAGGAGATGAAACCAAATGATTACATTCAACGTAAGTTACTGGCTGACACTATCCTGGAGCGATTCTCTAGCCTTGAGAATGTATTGTTTACGGATGAGGCCCATTTTCACATCAATGGGCACGTGAATAAGCACAATTGTTGATATTGGAGCAGAGAAAACCCTCACCTTAAACACCAAAAGCCACTTCATTCACCTAAAACGACAGTATGGGCTGCCAAATCAGCAAAGGGCATAAATGGTCAGTATTTCTTTGAAAATAATCAAGGAAATTATGTAACTGTGAATTCAGCGGAATACTTCAAGATGTTGCAAGAATTTTTGACGCCGCAGTTGCATGAATTTCAAGGGTCCAACAGCGGGACTTGGATGCAACAAAATGGAGCAACATGCCATACGTCAAATGTGAGTTTACCGGTAGTCAAAGAAATGTTTCCGAACAAATTGATTTCTCGCTGAGGTGATATCCCATGACCTCCGAGAAGCCCGGACCTTACACCATGCGATTTTTTGTGGGGATACCTGAAAAATCGAGCGTACCTTAATAAACCGACGACAATATCCCAATTTAAACAAATCATCCACGAGGAGATAGCTGCGGTACCCCGCAGCATGTGTCAGCGAGTTTTTCAAAGTTTGCGTAGTCGATTGCAGGACTAGCCAACAACAAAACATATGGACGCTGGCACATTTGGACCATGTCAATTTTTAAAAATAAATTACATTAAATGATTATAACGTTAAATAAATTATCAACAAAATAAAATTTGTAGTTTTATTTCTATTCATGTCTCAAAAGTGCAAAAATTTTTGGCCCACCCTGTATAAAGGCGAAAGTTTGTGAGTGTGTGTTTGTTACATCTCCACGCTCAAACGGCTGTACGGATCTGCATTAAATTTGGCACAGAGATATATTATAGTCTAGAATTGCACATAGGATAGTTTTTATCCGGGGAATATGTTCTCTTGGGATAATTTCACGGATGAAGCCGCTAGCAGAAACTAGTATTAATATAATGTTCTCAATAGGTTGAAGTTCCTTATAATCTAGGGACTTACATGTCTAGTATACCTAGTACACAATGAAAATGTTAGATTCTCGTAATATTTTTCTCAAAACAATAGTGCAGCTGTTTTAATACAAACGTGGTGAAGACATGGTTCGTTGGGTTCGGTCGCAAACCGTTGGTTTGTCAAATCACTGAACCAGCTAGTTAAACAACGCAAAAAGTATAAATAATGAGCTAATTCACTGTATTTTACCTTCAATTATACTGCACTGTCATCAGTATGAGACGAAATTCGGCCATTATACGAAGTTTTGAATATTTATTATCAACTAGCGTCATGGTCGCCGCACTCGTAAGTTTTAACAAAAAAAAGCAACATATCAAAACTAAAAAGACGTAAAGAAGAAGAAAATCATAAAAAAAATACATATTGGCGAGCTGGCTAATCAAAACCAGATGTATCCTCCGACTGCACAGCATGATTTTCTTCTTGTTTATTTATTTTTAGTTCGCTTCTTAAGCAGTCGGTTTTTTTTTATTATTGATAACATTTTAGAAGACATTTTTTTTCGAATTAGGTACATTTAATCATATAATTTAAGTGTTATATATTTTTGAAATCACCTCTTTATACCCTTTATTTTGATACCCCACACGATGGAAACGGAAAAAAAATAGGGCAACACGACATAGGAACAAACATACGTACATACATAGACTGATAAACACATTACCCACTTTCGGCAGTCGGGTAAAAACTATGTACAGTCTAACCCTAATTTTCCAATAAGTATTTTGGGTTTATATTTTAAATTTTTCTTTTCTCGAAGAACTTAGCTCGGACAACGAAACATAAGGCCCAGCCGTTCTCAAGTGATGCGCAGCATTTATTGTTTTAACCCCCGACGGACAAAGAGGTACGCTATAAGTTTGACGTGTGTACCTGTGTATTTGTGTATCTGTCTGTGGCATCATAGCTCCTAAACGGATGAACCGATTTTGATTTCGTTTTTGTTTGAAATGTGACTTTATCGAGGGTGTTCTTGGCTATGTTTGATGAAAATCGGTTCAGCCGTTCAAAAGTTATGGCCGTTTTCCTTATTGAATCGGGGTGTTTCCGCAAGATATCGTGTCATAATTATCGATGTTGTGTTCAATAGATTGTCGATCGAAGAGGTAGATATAATAGGTAAATTATGTAGCCTGAAATAAAAATATGTCGGGGTTTTTTTAATTTTACTTGTTATTTATAAAGAAGATTAATTATCATAGATGCGAATTATACTACCAGCCTGTTACTATCGCACTGCTGGACAAAGGCCTCTTCTCATACACAGAAGGCAAACTTATCTATAAGTCCAGGTTTCCTCACGATGTTTTCTTTCACCATAGTTAGCGATGTCTAAGATATACTTAGTCTAAGATATAGAGTACATAATGAAGATGCTAAATAATTATATTTAAAAAATTTCACAATTCTTATCTTCGAAGTTAAGCAATAGGAAGTGTTACTCTTAATAAATAAGCAGAAAATTATTAAGTTTTTATTCATAAATCTCTTGTGATTCGAATAGTGAATCCGAATAACTATTTTTATGACTTGCTGTACCTATTTTATCTTAGATCATCGTTTTGAAAGTCTTTGACGATAGCCTTGTCTTGATATTTGGGAAACCACGTGTTTCCTGCACGTGGGTAAATATTAGTGCATAAGGAAAACATGTCGTCTTTGAGGAAACTAGAGTTGCCGCGAATAGTGTTTATAGCGGATAGTCGAATACCGATTAATCGCCATTCACTTTGGCGAATAGTCGAATAACTCGACATTACTATTCGACATAAAAAAAAAACATTGAACACATTAAAAATATTTCTAATTTCTTCTAAGGTTGTGAGAAAAGAAAACAATAAAGTTAAAGAAATCTGTTTCATGTAATACATACCTACATATATGTAGTAAATTTAATTTTCCATTTTTAAATGCTGGCAACCCTTTTCTTGTACAAGTCTTTCTCTTTAGTAAATCGCCAACTACATCGCATTAGCAAAGGCTGACAGAAAAATAAACCCATATGAATGGTGGGCTTTGAGTACCAATAAGAATAGATTTCCTATTTAAGTAAGCTTGCTAAACGATACTTAATCACACCAGCAAGCTCTGTTTATTCAGAAAGACTATTTTCCGAGGCAGGTTTAATTTACGAGGAAAAACGAAACCGACTTGCTCCAGAACGTGCAGAAAAAATTGTTTTTTTGCACCACAATCTGCCTCTGTTGGATTTTAAATATTAATTAAAAAGTACTAATTTAATTTCATGAATATGATAGGCACAGGTACATATTACAGATAATAATTGATATTGTGTATTGTTTTATTAAGGAAAATAATTGAATATTTTTTTATTTTTAACTCATTAGTTCTTTTGTTCGTTAAAAGTTTATTTTCGACGACTATTCGCCGAATGCCGAATAATACTAGCTATTATTCGGTATTCGACGAATATAAAAAAAATGACGAGTAATGCCGAATACCGAATAATAGCGAGTATTCGCGGCAACTCTAGAGGAAACTCTGCTTTATAACCTGAACTCTCTCAACTTATTCAAAAATACTGGTAGATTTTAGTTTTACAATGTTAGACACAATTGATCTATTAAAATAAAGGACGTAGGTACTTATTTAATATTTGTATTATTGTCAGTTAAGACTTCATGCTTGAGTGCCTGATGTTGTATTTTGTCTAGAACTTTTATGATCAATTGTTTGTCGTATGATGACTGTAATCTAATGTCATATGATCATTACCTACTAAATATGGATTTATTTTTATTTATCCTCAATATGCGGGCTCAGTCACCTTGAAATGACAAAGGAACTCAGCCTTTAGAAACGCTATCGTCTTTAATAAAAATGTAAACACAATTTTGGACACAGCAGAAGGGCTTAGCAAATGCTTTAAATGGACCATTGGCAAATGAATACTGATTGTTGGTCATGAACATTCTCCAAAACATTTTCATTCACTTTTGTACGAATGTAAAGTATAAAAGAATTTAAACTAATTGTTAGCATTCCGACCTTCACGTACCAGATAACACGGTCTTATTGTGCTGATTCTGAACCAAATAATTTCCATTTTGTATATTAAAGAGAAAATGTAACACTTTTAGAAAATATAATTTAATTTAGCTACGATGTAACTATAACATGCTAATAACCAACATAAAAATAAATAATACTGAGCGTTATCAAGTCCATCTACATAAATAAATACACCAGGAAAATACTTGCAAGTAAAAGTCTTAGGTTTTGTTCTCGGGCAAACACTGCACTCCCACTCATACGCACATTGATAAAATAAAGAAGTCTTTCACAGTTAGCTTGGTAGTTCGTCATAGCTTCTCTGCTGTACATGATGATCTTGCAGTCGGCGCTTTTCGACACATAGAGACGCATGCGAGTGATGGGGTCCAGCACCGTTGTCAATCGCCAGTCTTTGATCTCGTTGGGAGAGCTCTCCGGAGGCAGGATGTCCGCATCACGACTCCGGGGCTTCTCGCTCCACAGGCTCACGTCCACACCGTCCTCCGTCATCTTCCTCGAGTTGTAGTCGTGAATATGATTGCTGAGAAACGCATGAGCGATGTCACAATATATGGCGACGGTCTCCACCAACTCGACGTCTTCTATCCTGAGCCAGCATTGGTCGGCGCGTTCGTTCCGGTTCGGTAGTTCGAAAGGGATGGGGAACACGTAGGGTTTCACTTTCGCGGGCACTTCGGAGCACAACACGAGTGCTTGCAACAGCGTCACGCCGATGACTTGGAGTAACATTTTAAGTGTGCCGCCGTGGCGACGTCATGATTGTAACTAAACGACAGTCGTGACGGCTCGATGTCGCTACAAAGCGTTGCAGAATGGCTAGCTGCCTTCATAAACGTGATTACAGGTTAAAAATGATTATTAGATTGCAATTTACAACTCATTGTTGTGGGAATGAAATCCACGTGATTGAATGGTTGAAACAATTCAATACACTTATTTGTAATTGTACTGATTATGTCAATATATAAGCAGAACGATTTATTATCAATATATGGTGTTTCCGCAGTTAATGTTAATAGAGGCTATGTTTCCGGTGCTTATAAGGAATGCTGATAGGAATTACTTAAGTTGGCATTGCAACTACAACAGCACAATAAACTGTATATTTTATACTGTCTAACTTAGTTCATATATATAAAAATCATGAGTAAGTTAAAATTTCCCACCCATCAAATCATTATGAGGCCCATATTCATCAGGAGCCGACTATGGACTGTAATTGACGATGACTCCTTACGGATACAAACTACGTTTCGTGCTCAAACCATTTTAAGCCAGTGCTGCAATGCTGCCGCAGCTTGACTCTGTGCGAGCAATTGAGTGTGGCAGGATGATGTAATTAGTTTCAGTTTTATGTGGCAATGACTCAAAGGCTAATGGCCCAACAGTTGGGGCGCGAACTGGGCAGCCAGCGGTCATGGTTTCGAATCCCCACAGTTGCATTATTGAAGTGAACTCACTCAGCTGTAAATAGAATAGAATATAACAGGCACTGGTTGATTCAAAGCTCCAGAGCCTTGAACATCGTCGCCGAGTTGCCATCTTGTCGGTTTTTATCGGTTACATTTCGGGGAGTTTTGCGATGGAATTGCATGATCTAATTCCGCCTAGCCCGTTTCATCATCGGACTACAAGACGTACGGCGATGCGCCATCGGTACATGGTGGACATCTCACCCATACGCACTAAACGTTTTGAAAATACTTTCATTATGCGTACAGCTAAGGAGTGGAATTCCCTGCCGGAGTCTGTGTTTCCCGATAGCTACAACCTCGGGGTTTTTAAGAGTGAATAGGTTTCTTCTAGGCAAGCATGTTACACCGTCGACCACATCGTCGCTTACCATCAGGTGAGATGATGGTCAAGATAGGCTCGAGCCTATCAATAGTATAAAAAAATGCAATGGAAGAATGTTTATTTGACACAGGCACAACACAACAGCAACAAACATTGAAAAAAAGAAGTGCCAAGACAAATTGCGCTGAACGTGCTCATACCGAAAGGGTTACCAACTCAGCATTAAATATGTCGTATATTGTTGTGCAATCCGTAATTGTAGTAAATTTTTAGCAATGTCTGTTTTCCTTGAACAAAATAATGAAAAGAATGCAAAGGCGACAAAAGAAACCTTCGTTATTTTCCTGCTTTTGCACACCTGGAAGTGGTGAATGGAAAGTGTTATTTATTGTAGGTCCTTATTTATCCAGCTAATGACGTCCCACTACTGGGTAAAGACTTCCCAGATATTTCAGATTCTCTGCTCACGCGCCGTCCCGAACCAACCCGGAAGGCTTATTACGGATTTTTGCGCAATAATTGCTCTTCAATAAGACTTTTTTTCTATACTAATATTATAAAGAGAAAAGATTTTTATTTTTGTATGTAACGAATAAACTTAATATCTACTGGACCGATTTCAAAAATTCTTTCACCGTTGGGAAGCAACACTGTCCCCGGGTGACATAGACTACTTTTTATCCCTGTATTCCCACGGGAACGGGAACTACGCGGGTGAAACCGCGAGGCGTCCGCTAGTTAGATATAACTGCATTTGACAAACAGCGTGCGATTAGCAATCGATTGTGTAGGACCTACCATACCTACATTGTAGGTAATTGCGACTTTTATGACATACATCATTTATTCGCAAGATGATTGCTGATTGTTGTTTCATCTATACCAATATTATAAAGAGGAAAGATTTTTTAATTTGTTTGTTTGTACCGAATAGGCTCCGAAACTACTGGGCCGATTCCGAAAATTCTTTCACCTATGGAAAGCTACATTATTCCCGAGTAACATAGGCTATAATTTTGACGGGAGCGAAGCCGTGGGGGTCAGCTAGTACGTAATAAGCCTGCCGATTGTCAAGCGCTAACAAAATGTCACAATATCGATCCCATACATTTTGGCATTTCGACCGTATCCATCGCTGACATCGAATGACACTTGTCTAGATCCTCAAGTCCTCTCACTACCTCTTTCCCCAGCCTTTCATAGTTCTTTTAGCCTTTTTATAATCAAGTCTTTAATTCTATTTTCGTTTCATCCGGGTGCATTTTTGTTGTAACTTGTGGTCTTGGCATTTACTGAGTTTAAGACCGGTTCTTCCATTGTGTTACATGTGGTTAGTTCTTTTTTTTTGTTTTCTTGGAATACCAGATTTACCTGTGTTTGTAACCATTGTTTAGTATTATTTGATAGAATATAATGATATTTTTTCTTCTTATTCGTTGTCTTCATTACTGACGGTCGTGCCCGTATTGGAAAGCTTTCATGGCGTCATTGACGAGCTGCTTCCAAGCCACTCTGTCTTCGGCTCTTCTCAGGGCAGTGGTCACCGTGAGTCCCGTAATCGCCATGATCTGTTCTGAATATAATGATACCAGCTTATAAATGGGACAGTCCCACTGCAGGGCAAAGCCCTCTACTCATACAGAGAAGGCACGAGAATTGATCACTAAGTTTGCTTAACTTGCTATTTCTAACTTACATTAACTATAAGACCATTTTGCTCGCGATGTTTTCCTTCACCGTTGTCTGTGATGGCCAAGATAAACTTAGAAAGTACATATGAATTTGTGAAAGTCACATTGTACTTGTCCGGATTTGAACCCACGACCTCAAGCACGAGAGGCGAGGTCTCAGCCACTGGGCCTGTATGATATCATCGATTAACAAAACAAAATGAACAAAATTTATGTTATATACAAAAGGCCTTATTAATAAAACCTCTGTCTGTCTGTGTTTCCCGATAGCTACAATCTAGGGGTCTTTAAGTCAAGAGTGAATGGGTTTTTTCTAGGCAAGCGTGCTTCACCGTCGACCACATCATCGCTTTCCATCAGGTGAGATAGTGGTCAAGCGCGAGCCTATTGCTAATAAAAAAAAATAAAAAAAACCTTTCTAGAATAGTATAGAATCATGAGAGCATTATTAGCTTTATTTAGGTTCCTATAATTTTTTTTCCAAACCCCTACCCCTCTAAAACTATTTATGGGGAGTGAGGTGACCATAAGCTCTTAGAGTAAGATTATTTTGAGTGTGCTTAAGGGACAGATGTATACAAGTCATATAAATCTGTCCCTCACACACACTCAAAACAATCTTACTCTAAGGTCACCCCCTGAATGGTATAGAAAATACAATCTGATTTTTTATCATCATTATTTTTTTTTGCGGGCATTACAAAAATGGTGATAAAACAATCAGGCAGCAATTATGCCTATTTCTTTGCTATAAATGAATGTAGGAGCAGGAACAAAAACCAAAACGCAAACGCAAAAAAACCTCCTTCGGCAATCAAAGTTATCGCTTCAATTTGTTACATTTCTTTTGCCGTTAGACTGTTGAGGTTATAATACTAACCAAGTTGCTTCCTAGTAACTATAGGGAATAAGTAGGTATTTTTATTTGCTAAATAAAATATTTGATACCTCTATCTAGTAAACAAATGTGAAAGAGTTTTGAAATATTTTCATCAACGACGAACTTGTAAAGTTTCAGGTTCCCCTAGTCGACGGCACGAACTATTTTGTGTGCGAAGTTAAAATGCTTGCCATCTCATCCGACAACACTTGCGAAAGAGTAAGATGCTGTGATAAGCATTAAGAAGATAGTTCGCGTACAAATTAGCACTTTTGCAAATTTTTATCGAAATGGATGATGATTTAGGACGAAAACGAGCGCGTGAACTTTTATAAACAGACCTTTGGGAGTCTAGATATCATAGAAAAACGAATAAATGTATATTTTCAAAATAAAATTATTTGCGTTGTTGAATTACTAATCTATCCCTATATGGAGGCCGTTTTGCAATTTTCCTTCTTCATAGGGTATTTATTTACGCCCAAAGATGCGTTAAAATTAGTGTTGAAATATGGAACTTTCGACGACCACAACTTTTTTTTCCATACAGGGCTAGATAATGATGAGACAAATTGATATATTTTTTTTCATTTTGGACGTACCTCGTCAAACAGTGGAGTAATCGCCAGACTACTTTTGTATAGAAGAATGATTGAATAGTGTAACCTTAAATAGAGAAGGTCGACAAAGTCAAATATCCCGATACTCCTGCCATGGACAACGGCGTTTCTGCGAGAGGCATAAATTTATTTTACTTGCGTTTGACTTCTATCCAAAGACCTTATACGTTTTTCTTACTACTAGACTGTGTACCAAATTTTTTTGTTTAGCTTAAATGAAATCTATCATCATACACCTAGGTTAGCTATTTCCTTATAAGCGGTAGCTAACCAAAAGCGGTCCTGGCGAGAGGGTTTCCGCTGGTAGTGTGTCCTTGTCTGACCTCTTGCTAGATCAACTAATCATTGGGTTTGGTAGAAATGGTAGAAAATTTTATATTTTGCTTTTTATTTTATACCAAAACGAACAATTCATAGACTTTGACGCCTATTTAAATATTTCTAGAAACGTATTTATATATTTCTACAGTGCCTATATTTAATCAATTCGTTGTATTTAAAAAAATATTAATTAATACTGAGTAAGAATAGTACTTTTAAATGTTTGGGCCTGGTAATATTAAATGTAAGGTGACGGTTTGCGGAATTTTCGGCGGACTTTTTTCACAGAACAATAACTTTGTTCGAGTGAAATGCAGCGGCTGTTAAAATTATTTGCAAATTGATTACTAGTGGAATACAATTGGTGTAGTTTTATTTCTCAAATGTCTACGCAACTGGACAATATGAGAAATCATAGAGATCCTTTGAGGTATATTTAGCTGCCGGTATTTCAAAGCACCGTCTGAAGACTGCAGGGTCATCTAACGCCTCTCCTTCATGAGCTTGAGAGTAGGATCAGTGAGCTTTTTGTTCCTACCCATACGATTGGTCTTGAAGAATGAGACTTGAGGAGACTTGGGATTTGAGGATTATTGAGTCCTCCCCCTCTCTTCGAACTTCAGATAACCCTTAAATACTCCATCGTAAACTGCTCAATTCCTCTTCGAATTTGGTGATTTTTTCGCCGATCCAGAGTGTGCGCGTGTTGTACGTTGCCAGCTCCAGTCGTCGGTATTTGTTGGGGTAGCCGGATCTCCTCCGGGATTCTTAGCACCCCTTGCCATACCGTAACCTCGACCGCTACCGTAGTGGAGGGTACAGGTTGCCGGGCAATAGGGGCTACGTTTTATTTGTGCTATTCATGGGGTGTGCTTTGCAGGCTGGTTGGCGATCGCAGTATGGTTGTGACAAATGCACAGAGAAAGCTGCTGCCTTGTTCTCTTGTTTTTTCCTTAGTCGCCTCTTACGACACCCACGGGCAAATATGGGATGGTGAAATTTTTTACGCCCGACACCATACGGTTAGTGATGTAGATACCAAAAAATATAAACACTCTTTTTTATTAACTATAAATTAGGTAGGTTTAGGTAGCGCAGTTAGATAGCATAAATATATTGGGATACTTAAACTATCGTTTTTACAATCAATTTATCCCGTGTTCTGTTTTGTCATGGTCACCTCATTAGAAAGAGACACACTACCAACGGGAGCCTTCTCACGTGGACCGGTATTTGCGCCATAGCGCACAGTCTAGTAGTAAGAAGTATAAGGTCTTTGCTTCTATCACACCAGATGGTAAGCGATGATGTGGTCGATGCATAGACTAGACACGCTTGCCTAGAAGTAAACTATTTACTCTTGACTTATAGACCCCTAGGTTGTAATGTACTTATCAGGAAACAAAGACTCTGGCAAGTAATTGAACTCGTTAGTTATACTACAGATAATATAATACTAGCATACAGATGCCTCATTCCATACAAAGAAATAGTGCCGACGTAACTAGTGTTTTTTTTCTTTTTCTATAAACGTCGATCGCGCTCGGTTTCGTTTCACGGATATAGATGGTGTTAGTAGCGACATGCAAGCAAAAGGGGTTTACTCGGTTCGTGAGAACTTTATTTTTAAATACAGTGACGATTTTTCTTATATTAATTGTTTGCACGTTTTTACACTTTCATTGTACCAAAATGTGTTACAAAAACAATATTAAATAATCGATTGGATGTCTTAGATATTTAAAACCGTGCCATCTATTGGAATAAATTTTAAATGAGCCATTCAAATAATCTATGAAATGTGAATTAAGAACCCAATATTCCTTAATTTTGTGCCATAAACAAGAACATAATTTTTTTATGATCGTCTCTAGAAAATCTTGTCACGCCATCTAGTGCAATTTATTTGAACCAAATTTTCTTTCTTCGCATTGGCTGCCCGTGAAAATATGCAACACTTTTTAATAGTTATATCTCGTTTGTTTGTAGATCCATTTTGATTCTGTTTTCACTTATAGTTTAAATATATAAATTTATATAAATATATAAATTAGTATTTATTTAGTTTTAATTGTTAAGATATGTATTCTTATATGTATGTATAGGTATGTCAGTATATTTTATTTGTTATATTGTAAATTACATAACTCTGAATTGTTTTATGTCTTTATTTTTCCCCTCCACACACAATGTCTACATCTCTTTTTTATCATATTCCTTTCGCAGGTATGCTGGAAGAGATTTCATTAGAAATAAGCATCACCTCTGTACCTTTTTTCTTTTCCTTCTTCTTGTCCTTGTATTATGTGTGTGTACAAAAATTGTTAAATAAATAAATAAAAATAAATAAATATATTTTTGTGTATTTCTCGATATACATGCATATTTCCCTTGCACCATAATGTTTCAAACTTTTAAAAGTCGGATCCTACTCCCCATAAGTTTTATTTAAATATGCTTTTAATGTTTTATCTACAGGTATTTTTGGAATCATACAATTAAAACAGTGACACATACTAATTGATTTGCCATTGGTGGTACAGGGGAAAACAATAACTGTTTGTTAGGTATGAGGATAATAATAATTTCAGGTAAAAAGACGCAGACGGGACAAAGTTCAGTCGTTCAGGAAATAACTTTTAAATTCTACTAATTATGAGTAATTGTTGTTTAACAAGAATAATATCTCCTGCAACCCGCGATCTCTTCCAGGTTGCCTGGAACAGTTCGCGGAATGCGATAAGGTCGTCCAATGTTTTTGTTTATTCTGGTGTACATTAAAGGGTATATAAATAATGTAGGTAGTACCAATGACGCCATTATTAAACTTGTGACGTTTCTTTGAAGTGGACCTTTATACCGCCTGACATGTTTATCAGTAACCAAAACTTCACAAACTTTTCAAATTTTATTTCTGATTTAACGCTAATAAATCATGATTTATGCAAAAATCAACTCTTAAAAAAGAAAAGAAAATAAAAAAAAAACGTTGTTTATTACGTCCCTCCCGAGTACGAGGCCAAAACATAAACGAAAAGGTTGGCCAACTTTGGCGATTTAGTTTTTATTTAAATAAAAAAAAAAACTGTTACGTAACCCGTTGCTCGAACCCCTTCCCTCCCAATTTGCGATACGGAATTATTGAACGCCCCCTAAGCACCTCTGGAAAAAAAGGTTTCTTTTCGTAAACATCTGTATATTTACGGAAAGAACCATATTCGTAGCATAGAGTCTCTATACTTAGACCTGAAAAAACATACACACACACAAATATATCCCCTCAACGGGTGGACCGTAGTAATGCATTCACTAATTTATATATTTTATTTTTGTTATTAATTTCTTTCGCCTGTTTTTGGGACGCTGTCGTTTCCCTCCTGGAGGTGAACGTTAATAGCTGCGAGACAGTTCCTCACTAATGCAGTTATGTTTGTACATAATCACGTGTTTTATTTCAATAAAATTGTTATTTAGCTTGTAGATTAATCATCTCAGTAACAGATACGTTCATTAACCAAATGAATAAAAATATGTTTACCGGTTGTGTCTGGGTTTTGCAGCTATCCACATATTTCCCAGTTCTTGTTTACGTTAATCATGGAATTGATTAGGAAGCCTCTTATCACATACCAAACTACCTGGCTCATTATTTAGAACATACGTCATTTCGCTTAAGCACGAGTCACTTGGACGTCTGAGACTTTAGAACCAGTTTCGCAGAAACAGGTCAGTCAGTCTCTCACAAAAAGTTGATTCTTCGTAAAGATTTCGTGCCGTCTGTGGTAAATCCTAAGGTATTTTTATCCTATTGAACATTGCCCACTGGCATGAATTATTTATGTTTTCCTAGTTACCCTATCGAACTATTTAGGCCCTTTTTAATAACAATAAATTAGGAATGGACTTCCTATCACGTTCCTTAATGATGCATTGTGTACAAAAATAAATATTAAACCGGTCGAGTCTCATATCAAACGAAATTCTGCTTAATTGC
This sequence comes from Orthosia cruda, assembly GCA_964057195.1. Lineage (NCBI taxonomy): Eukaryota > Metazoa > Arthropoda > Insecta > Lepidoptera > Noctuidae > Orthosia > Orthosia cruda. The sequence goes on from OZ059837.1 coordinate 23,414,430, forward strand.
CTGTTGTGCTACAATTATCTGGCCAATGTAAGAATTAGTTTGATGTTTACTTCACCTCTAGCCTTCTCTTATCTGTTGTCTGCGCGAGGGAAAGAGACGGCAATTGAGGTTCCCTGAATAGTCATTTACGTCATACACACACACACTGATGGGCGAACTTGTTTTAAATAAAACCAATCAACGGGCTGGGGATCAAACGCGTTTGAGCTCTCGCATGTTTACGTCATGCAAAATGGCCAGCAGAACATTTCTGTTGTGCCTTTTAGTTTCTTTACTAACTGTGAGTTACATAGAATGTCGAGGTGGAAGGGGCAGCAGCGGCAGAGGCAGCAGCAGTAGAGGCAGTAGCAGCAGAGGATCAAGCTCGTGGGGCTCATCGAGTCACAGCTCGAGCTGGAGTAAACCCAGTTCGTCGTCTTCAAGTTGGAGTAAACCAAGTTCGTCGTCTTCAAGCTGGAGTAAACCAAGTTCGTCGTGGAGTTATCCTTCATCATCATCAGGGCTATCAGGCTCGGGATCTAGCTACAAACCATCGTCATCATCAGGATCTTCGTGGAGTTACCCTTCATCGTCATCAGGGCTATCAGGCTCAGGATCTAGTTCGTACAACAAGCCATCGTCATCCTCCGGATCGTCGTGGAACTTTGGTTCGTCGAGTTACCCTTCGTCATCATCAGGGCTATCAGGCTCAGGATCTAGTTCGTACAACAAGCCGTCATCATCATCCGGATCGTCATGGAACTTTGGTTCGTCGAGTTACCCTTCGTCATCAACAGGGCTATCAGGCTCAGGATCTAGTTCGTACAACAAACCATCGTCATCCTCCGGATCGTCATGGAACTTTGGTTCGTCGAGTTACCCTTCATCATCAACAGGGCTGTCAGGCTCAGGATCTAGTTCGTACAACAAGCCATCGTCATCCTCCGGATCGTCGTGGAACTCTGGTTCGTCGAGTTACCCTTCGTCGTCAACAGGGCTATCAGGCTCAGGATCTAGTTCGTACAACAGGCCATCGTCATCCTCCGGATCGTTCAGTTCAGGAAGTAAATACCCGACATCATCGACAGGACTTTCTGGATCAAACTCTGGATCTAGCTACAAACCATCATCTGGCTCGGGCTCGGCTACTTATCCATTTGGGACCGGGATGTCAGGATCTCACTCAAATAACAACAACAATAATTATTACAAACCAACCAACACGTACAATACGAACAGTGGTACACATACAGTTCATCATACAACACATTATTACCACCATAACACGGTTCCTTACGGAGTGCCATCGTACTACACCGCACCGCAGTATGTCTATGTTCATGAGTACAGGAACTCCAACAGTCGTTATGGAGACTTACTGACAGGCTTGTCTTTGTACAACCTTGGTCGTTCACATAGCCACTACCACGACCACTACTACTATGACGACTACTACCGGCGCAGATACGATAACCCAAGCTCTTCGTCATTCAGGGAAGAAAGCAGACCTCAAGACCAAGCTAACTGCATATTGAAAGTAAATGAAAACGGACGAGAAGAAGTGTTAAAAATTCCGTGTGAAATCGTTTCGACGTTCACCCAAGACAGTAAAAAGGTGGCTCCATCACAACAAACGCAAGTGAACAAAACAGTATGTACAACAACTATTACAACGATTAACAGTACAGTGTCTTCGTTGGCAGCGCCAGCAATGCCAACAGCGTCTGTATCGCCAGTGTTATCAGTGTTGCCAGCCGTATCACTTAATAGTTCTTCAATCAATTCTACGATGACAGCGGTGTCTAACAAAACTGAGCCAACAATCAGATTTAATACAGACGCATTGTTGGCAGAGTTAGACCATTCATTACCAAGTGGTTCATCTTTGGACGCCATAAAGGCCGCTTTGGCGAGTGTAAAAGAAATATATAATTCCTCCGAGATCGGTGTGAAGCCCGCGACACCAAATAACGTTTCATTTGCTAACACCATGGTGGCTTCTAACAGCAGTACGGTAGCTTCTAACAGTAGTACGGTGGCTTCTAACAGCAGTTCGTTGCCTCTAGTGAATTCGACTGTGACGTTACCAGTCAATGGCTCATCAGGCAGTGTCACGAAGATTACCACAGTTAATGCAACAACGGTAAATGAAACGGTATGTACCACACATTCATCACTCGTGGATCCTTTGACCGTGCAAGGACCGCCTGTCAATGCTAAAAACATGAAATGCGTCGTAGAGATCCAAACAAGAGACGCCTTCTTGAGTAATGATATTAATTGTGATACTCTAATATCGTACGCAAAAATACCTGAGCCAAAGAAGGACACCGGGATATTGCCACCAAGAGAAAAATTGAAGTCATGGTTGGCTAATCCGCCTTGGTGGATGTCCTTATTTATAGCTGTGTAATTTAAGTACAAAACGTATGTTGTTTTGTATGAGTATATGTCAGTTTAATATGTGTTATGTAAGAAACTAGGTACTCAATTTTGTAGATTGTTACAATATAGATAATGTTGTTATTAATCTCAGAACACTTAATTATACAAACTGCTAATATGTATACTAAAACAATACGTGTGTGTGCGAACTTGTAAGCTTGTAATTGCATAATATTAAAGGTCTTTTAAGCTTTTTGTGTACCAATGAATAATTTTGGTGCCTAGGTAGATAAGTTCTCTATTATGTGCCATTATGCTGCATTTATGTATATTAATATGTTGTAAGAAAACTTTCTTTAAGTTAATAAAGATGTTCATAAATAGTGTTGGCCTTTCACTGCAATTTCTTTGTTACGATTTTAACTACTAGTACTTTGGTATAACATTGCATATTTATTATGCACATAATAATATATGGGATAACAGGTATGTTTTTCCTTTACGAGTACACTCATACCCAGAAATATTAAAAAAAAAACTAAATAGTCCAGAAAAATAGAACAGAATTACTATTGAATTCCTCATAATTGGTTACGCAGTTATTGGTACCTACTAATGGTTTTGAGTTAATTTGAGTGACCTACGCATTAAGATAATTAACGACCAACGTTTATACTGATAAATAAATATGTTGAAATTCATTAATAATATTGTCTATGATAATTTTTAGGGTTCCGTAGTCAACAAGGAACCCTTATAGTTTCGCCATGTCCGTCTGTCCGTCCGTCCGCAGCTTAGCTCAGAGACTCTTTGTAGAAAGCTATAATTTGGCATGGATACCTAATAAAACCATTTCTTTTTTATTGTTCCTCTTGTACACGTAAAGTGGGGATGTTTTTTTTCTCGTCTGTCCCATGGTACCCCCCCGTTGGATAGACCATTCAAAAATATTACGGGTCTGTAAAAACCATTTATCGATTCAGGGATCCATTTGCGTAAAATAAAGCCAAGCCTGAGTCAAGCATGCCAGCAAAATTTTTGCTTTTGGACATATGATAAAAATCACGGCAGTAGTAAATATAACTAAATTAAAAGAAAAACTATCACATCTAAGTAGGCTTTACAAGTTTACAAGTAATAGTCGACAAACTTATAAAATGTATTTGGAAAAGTAACAATTTTGTATATGATGTATGGGGAGAAAAGTTTTCGAAAGGCAAAGTTAATTTTGTCCCTTCGTTAGAGAAATTTACGGTGCTTTTATTGTTTATGAACGTTAGTAATTTTACCTATTTATTTTGGTGAATGTAGCTGTTTATACGGAACCCTCTGTGCGCGAGTCAGACTCGCTCTTGGCCGGTATTTTATTTTGGTAAGAATGTAAACATGAAACAGTAATTCTTTAAAAGAAGATAATATCTATTTAAATATTTATTTTATCAAAACCACAACACACAGTCTTCAGAAAATATAACAGATTCAATTTAGGATGTTTATGTATGTGTACAGACATACATAAACACCAACCAAGTGCGTTTATTTTCGATATGCGTCTGTGTCTGGGTCACAGAAGTTCATATGTGTACCAAATTTCAATTAAATCGGTCCGGTAGATTCAGAGCAAATTAACTGTGACATACAGAAGGTGTATTTAATTTTATCGTAACCTCTTAACCCCTAGAGGTAAATCATTTATTAATCTGAATTCAGCGATAGTTTTGGTGGTCACCTTGGAGAAAATATTTATGTACGACATTCGTCACGTTGCACATACGGGTATTTGATACAAAAAACTGGCCAAAACCTTTTTTTTGGTAATTTTGGGTCAATTGTGCCTCCTAGTTATTTTTCATATTAATTTTAGTATAACCCAATCATTTCTATACCCTTTTCTCCAAAGGGACTTACGTGTGAAATAAAATCGAAATAAAATAAAACATTATTTTCTATTTCAAGCATTATGGTGATTTATTTGTACAATAACTAATAAAAAAAGCATTTAAAAATACACAATGATTTAAAAATAACGCTTACTTTTTACATAACCTTACAAAATACATAAATGAAAAGCTATGTACAAACTGTAACTGTTTTTTTTTCGAAAAAAACCTATTTTTGTTCAGAGGCTATAATTCATAGGGGCGGAAAGAGGCGGAAGGTTTTTCTCTTGATATGAAATCTAGAAGGTTCAAAGAACACGATTATGTATAAACTTTAGCTTAACTATGTTTATCTGATACTTAATTTGACGAAGGAAACCTATTTTACGTGTTTTTTTTTGCATAAAAATACTCATGACTTTATGGTACAATTAAAGAATGAAAAAGTGATCCTAACAGTAGCACAATAGATTCAAAATAAAGTTCATACCTGTGCCTGAAGATTCCATGATGGTTTTTGGGGTTTGCACTAAACACAACAGTATGATTAGTCTTAAACAGCAATTGAAATTTGCGAGCGCCGAGAAAACAAACGTGTCACTAGCACAACAGATGAGTTCCGACTGACGTTGAGGGCGCATGGAGCGCTCTAGCCCCTTCTGGGTACCGGTTTCTTAATGAATAGAGTGTCCCATTGTTAAAACATAACAAAGGATAGCTGCGCGGTTACTATTGTAAAAATGACTTTTGGCCAGTTTTTTGTATCAAATACCCGTATGTGCGTTGTCTCTCTCTCCCATATATATTGTTTAATTGGATATGAATGTGTGTGTGTTAGGGCATAATTATAATATCGAAAGATTTTCAATTTCGATAATGATTTATGATGTTATATCTCATTGTCGGAATTCCGATATTATAATATATTATATAATATATTGTGCAATTATTTTGGTGTAATAAAGTTTACTCGTTTCGAAACAGTCCTCACAAAGGTATGAAAAACTATCTCATTCATCATCATCATTGTCATCGTCATTTCAGCCGAAACATACTACTGAAAATAAATAACCTCCAAGTGTCGTCACATTAGCCGATCCCGTGCGTCTCAAATCCAGTGGATTCCCGCAAACAAAACATTAATCAATGAAATATAATTGTTACAACGGGTTAACTTTGTATATACTCGTATTCTTTTGTTAAAGGCAACATTTTTAGCAATCGCGGATCTGTAAATACGGAATTCGTCAAGGATCATATTATTTTTCATGAACTGAAGTTTAAGCAACGCGTCATAAGGAGCTAAAATAGGATATTGGATCACTCAGTATCGGAATTGAAATATCGGTAATTTCGTTCCGAGATTGCGATATTACGAGATTCCGATATTCATGCCATAGTATGTGTGGCTAGTTACCAATAGCTGCACGGGTCGATCTTTAAGGTTAAGCAACGCTTGCCAAAGTCGGTCCGTGGATGGGTGACTATACCAGCCATCCATTATACTAAACCGAGACTCCTCCGCGACTCGGAACGGCCTCGGCTGTCAGTTGTAGATCTTTAACAATCGATACGGTTAGTCAGAAACCAGTTAATCAGACACCAGTCTTGCCAAAGGGTATCTTTCCCGTTACCGGGTTGTGGAGGTAAGATAGATGGTCGCTCCATGTTTTTTATTGGTACCCAGCTGTACCCGGTTAGAACAGAAGACGCCTCCAATATAGTTAGGAAAGTGTGTGTATCGTTTTTATGGTCACCTTGGATAAAATAATCCATACTAATATTATGCGGGAGTAATTCTGTATGCTAACCTTTCACGCTTAAACCGCTAAACCGAATTAGATGAAATTTGGTATGGAGATAGTTTGATACCCTGGGAAGGACACAGGATAGTTTTTATCCCGGCAATCATCCTTTAGGGGGTGGACAAGGGGGTAGAAGTTTCTATGGTAAACTGATACTTTCTCAAATATGGCGCGCACACATCTATAATATGGCGCGATATAAAAAACCGGCCAAGTGCGAGTCGGACTCCCGCACGAAGCGTTCCGTACCATTATCGCAAAAAACGGCAACGTTCGTTGTATGTTGTATTTTATTCTGTTTTTAGTATTTGTTGTTATAGCGGCAACAGAAATACATCATCTGTAAAAATTTTAACTGTCTAGCTATCACGGTTCATGAGATACAGCCTGGTGACTGACAAACAGACAGACAGACGGACAGCGGAGTCTTAGTAATAGGATCCTGTTTTTACTCTTTGGGTACGGAACCCTAAAAATAGGCTATTCAAAGTACTAATGCTACACAGACGAAGTCGTGGGCAACAGCTAGTATCTTGTGTTTGACATTCGTCTCTCTTACATTTGTCTCCGATTAAATATAGTTTAATTGCATGTGAATGTCCGATGCCCGGCCTGTCCTTGAACAGATTGTTTTTATTTTTCAATCACGTGTAGCGTCTGTGCTTCAGTCGCATGTGCAGTCTGCTGTAGCATGAAGGCCAAGTACTGAAAAACAAGCAGTCGTTACTATTATTAATCGTCAACGGTCGGACGATATTAATGATTTCCAGTGAATGGGTTTTATTGCAGTCCATTTTTCGTGTTGTCGAAATAATCTGGTCACTGCGATACCTCCTGAGATTCAGTCATAAAATACTGTCAGATATGACTTCTTCTTCTTCGATGATTGCATGTTATGAACTTGGAGCTTCGACTAGTATTCAGCCACTTCTACAGCCTTAGTGTTCTTCAGAGTGCAGGTGTTTTTGCACGAAGAGCAGTAGAAGAGAAGCATCGCTTGCGACGTGGTTCCACAGTCGCATTGCGGCTCATTGGAAACCTTCTCTCGGCTGCTAACAATGGCACTTGGCAACTGAAAATGACATTCTGTTTTTGGAATGATAATAGTAGAAAAGTAGATAGCACTGGCTGACATGGCTGATTTCAGTTTCAGACCCGGTCCTGGAAATGTAATTAAAGTAAGCCAACACTGAAGGGGCCCTCTAACATTGGGAGCCCAGTTTCAGATTGCACCATTTTGTACTTTAGTAGCTACGCTATTGCTATTAAGATAATTTGGGTCTGACTCGCATGCAGAAGGGAGGTCACACCCTCAATACTGAGGAATACGACGCAAGGAGGATGGTCTGACTCAGCTTCTACGTAAGCGAAAATGTCTTGTCCGTAAAATGTCTGATGTTTATAAGGACCAGTTATTTATAAGTTTCAACTGAAATATTTACCATAATTAAGCGCCTAGCTGTTCTGTTGTGCTATATTTTGCTTACATAGTGTTAATAGCTAGGTATTCTTCGACAGGCTGCACAGTCTGCTTTACATCGTTAATTCATTACGTTCCTACTTTTTTGTCTATACGATATACTTAAGCTAGGCTTATATGTTTAAAAATGCTTGAGATGTTCAAACGAGATATGCAGCTATCAAAATTCTTTGTGGTCAGAAGGCGAGACAAAAGCAAAGAGTGCTAAGTGTGTAGATATCTTTTTATCATCTCCGTTAAGTATCTATTCATGTTAAAGTCTGGTGTAGCAGAAAATAAAAACAGCTCAAAGAAATAATAAATATTCTCCTTGGGGAATGTAGTGTACCGAACAAAAAAAAACCCTAGCAAAAAATCATTCGTGTTTTCAACAAACGATCACTCACAAATTCACAATTATCCAGCAGGCGCCTTTAACGAAACTTTCCTCTTTCGATGATTCGACCAAATTCTCCTGAAATGAACTATTTCGATTTATTGAGAAGATTTGCTCCTATCTTAAGAAACCCTTTCGCTCCATTAACCGGTCTGTTAATTTATCAATTTCTTTCGAACGTGCTGACTTTACAAAATGAGCTTTATTCGAGGCTTATCAGTGCGTTTTTCGGTTAGTTTTTGACATTGATCTTAGGTGTTTGTTTTATGGCTCTTTTCATGCCTTTTAGCTACATTATATGGCGTCCCTAGCTATTAATGTCGCTATAATGCCGTAGCTAACTTTGGGATTACGATAGATGTTCGGTACGTGGTATATTTTAGACACGCAAGCCTTAAAGTCCTAGACTTGGTTCATACAGTGCCATGTGCCAGTCCATCCATGTGCGTCACAAGAAAGTAAGACCCTGGTTCTGGAACAAAAATTATAGCAATATTGATTTGAAAAATTGTCAAATAAGAATTATCTGCTGCCTGCTGGAATTGGTTGCATGTTCTAGCCGATCATATTACTTGATTTGAGTTTAATTTGTGGTAACCGCGTTGATACTTTCTTTCCAGGAACAAGAGGTAAGATTCGGTTATTCAAACACAGATACATATGAATCAGACATACCGTTCATCATCATCATCATATCAGCCGAAAGACCTCCACTGCTGGACATAGGCCTCCCCCAAACGTCGCCACATTGACCGGTCCTGTGCGTCTTGCAACCAGCGGATCCCCCTATTTTCACCAGGTCATCGGTCCACCTGGTGAGAGGCCTTCCAACGCAACGTCTTCCGGTTCGCGGTCACCACTCTAGATCCTTTCTGCCACATCGGCCATCCGTTCTGCGAGCAATGTGCCCTTCCCACTGCCGCTTAAGTTTGGCAATTCTTCGGGTTATGTCGATAATCCTGGTTCTCTTACGGATCTCTACATTTCTGATTCGATCACGCAAGGAAACGCCGAGCATAGCCCTCTCCATTGCCTTTTGAGTGACTGTAAGCTTTCTGATGAGGCCTGCAAAAAACAACCACGTCTCAGAACAATGTGACATCACTGGCAACACACACTGGTCATAGACTTTCGTCTTGAGACACTATGGTACGTTGGACCGCGCAACTTCCCGAACGCTGCCCAGCCGAGTCGGATTCGACGGTTGACCTCTTTCTCGAAGTTGGCCCTACCGAACTGGATCGATTGTCCCAGGTAGACATAAGTCATCCTCAACTTCGAGTGTAGAGTCTCCGATCTTGATAGGAGCGGGTGTTACGTGTGGTCATGTACCATGACCTTGATGTTGTCCATATTCATTTTAAGACCGACTCTTTCGGAAGCTCTACTGAGGTCATCGACCAGTGTACTGAGGCTCTCCATGGTCTCAGCCATGACCACTATGTCGTCGGCAAACCGAAGGAGAGTGATGTACTCGCCATGAACGATGATGCCTAGTCCAGAACCTTGAATACATCCTCCAGCGCAGCAGTGAACAGTTTCGGAGAAGTGACGTATCCCTATCTCACGCCACGCTGGAGAAGGATTGGTTTCGAGGTATGATCCTGAAGACGAACTGACATGGTGGCGTTTTTGTACAAACACTTCAACACCCCAATGTACCGGTAGTCGATCTGTACCGGTAGTCGATCTGGCACTGTTGGAGAGACTGCAATACAGCCCAAGTCTAGATCGAATCGAAGGCTTTCTCGTAGTCCATAAACGCTGAACAGAGAGGCAGGTTATACTCTTCGGTCTTCTCTATAACCTGCCGCAGCGTATGTATGTGGTCTACGGTGCTAAAACCTTTTCGGAATCCGGCTTGTTCGGGAGACTACAATTCGACAAACCTGCGCGCGAGACGATTCGTGATGACTCTTGAAAACAATTTGCAGACATGGGTAAGAAGTGAGATGGGCCAATAGTTCTTCAGCCATATTGTCGCCCTTCTTGAAGAAAAGTACCACCATATCCCTGCACCATGCCAGTGGCGTTTTGCCCTCGAGTATGACGGAATCAAACAGCTTCTGAAGGGCCTGACGGACCGGTGTCCCATCCGCCTTCAGGAGTTCGGCTGTGATTCCGTCGTCACCTGGCGCCTTGTTGTTTTTAAGCTGTTTCAAAGCCATCCTAATCTCGTACACACCTTTAAGGAAATAAAATATATGTGCATAGTACAAGGAAAAACTTATTTGTTTCTATAAAAACTATCATAAATTATAATCTCGTTAGGTGTCTAGGTAAAACATGATTATGACTTTTTTCTGATCCACCATCTACTATGAAGTCCCAACGCCTTTATGTTTCCTTTAGAGAGAGAGATGGGGTTATACATGACGAATAGCACTATTCCTTTTTCACAACGGAATCGAGATGGCAATCGCATGCCATAGTAGACGGGATAGATTTGATCGTGATCGTAGTTCAGGGGCGTAGCTACCGCCGTATCTGCCGTATCAATTATACGGGGCCCCCGGGCCACAGGGCCCCCCGCCGTGCGTAAGCAAAAATTAATAAAAACTTCCCAATTTTTTTTTGCCTGTCATACCTGTCGCTATTGTCCATAGAGGCAGAAACTTTAGAAAAACTAAAGTCATCATCAGCTATAAATGGTTTAATAAATCAGTTTGCCGGAAAAAAAGGGAAAGAGAGTGTATATTTAATTTGATTTGTTGTTAAAAATTTTGGAAAAAGTGACAGATCGATAATTATATGAATAAATATTTCTTTTAATTTTATGCAAACATTTTTTTTCTTTTGTGAGAAATCTTTACCGTTCATAAGGGCCCCCGAACAAATTTTAAACGGGGCCCCGCCAAGGCACGCTACGCCACTGTCGTAGTTATAGGTACTAGTTCCTATAGTTGGTATATATTATACATAGTCATGATTGGCATCTATTGCTAAACAAAAAACTAGAAAGACGGCGCAGATCTTTGCGTGGGTATTAAGTATTGATAGTAAGAACCTGTATCCGGAACCTGATCAATTTGGCAAAACCAGCTAAATGAAGTTATGTCTTTGTCTATCTTATTTGTGATTGTTATTTCTATGAATGTATGTTCGAAGAATCGATACAATACAAAGGAAGGTAATTTTAAACAACAAATAATCTCTGGCTATTAAGCTCCACTGCCTTATAAGCCTTAGCTATAAGTTGCGCTAAAACAATCGAGAATCCCGGCATTGTAAATTAAACTGATAATTATACTTCTATTATTATTAAACTGTATCTAATGGCCCGAGACATATCAAGCTAGTAACTCTGAAGCTATTGTATGAATATATGCTCGCAAGCTAACAAGCTAATTGATAACTCTAGCTTCGTGTTTACGGAAATAGCTTGATTTATATGCTTGTAAGCTAGCGTATTTTTGTATTTAATCAAATATATCGCCGGAGATTACGAGACAATTCTTTAAACTTTCGTTTATTTTTTCGTTTTATTTTTTATTCCGTTATAATATATATACAATTGAATATTCTAAAACTTAAGATTAATAACAAAACAAAGGGGCAAAGTGCTCACTGCGCATCAAAATATTCGTCCACATCGATGTCAATGGAAAACGTGCCCAAAACGCTGGCAGCAATGCCACGTTGAATGGCAATGCTGATTCTCTGGCCGAAGAAAAGGCCAACCCCTCTGGTCACGTGAAGAGTCGCAAGCTTTTTGCTTTTTACTCTTTAATGTTTTTGAGATTTTAAACTGTCCGCTTGATTATATCAGGTACATAGGTATATGAAAGGGACATCACAAAGTTTTGTAGTTTTCGTACTGGTTATACCTATATTCGTACGTGTTGATTCATGGAACGTTTTCTGAAATGTCTTTTTCGGCCAGTTTGTTCAACAAGTTCTCTCTCGTTCCAGGTATAATCTCCGTGTGCTGGGTGTCTGGCGCCGGGGTGGGTCTGCTGCCCCTGTTCGGCTGGCACGCCGGCAACAACATGCCCGGCTGCTACTTCGTCGAGGTCATGGACTACAACTACCTGCTGTTCCTCTACTTCGCTACTATTGTGACGCCCAGCGTGCTGCTCGCTGCCTTCTATGCTCATATCTACCGAGTGGTTGTCAAACAGGTGATGATAGTATATTCAAATAGTCCTACACAATATATTGTAACCTAGATCCCTTTAAATTATTGAAGGCAGTTTCTTTTAATAATAAATGGGTTGGTGACGAAGACGAAGGTTTATAGATTAGGAGAATTAACAGTGAATAAAGAATTAAAAAAAAAAGAAAATAATTAGTGCCATAGATAATGGAGATAGTCATTTCACTCATGAAGTATTAACATTTTTCTTAGGTAGGTGCTTATTTTATTGGTAAAAATGAAATAAAGTTTACTTTTTATATTTCCAGCTGAGCGAGGTGATGACAGTGGATGGCTGTCGGGGGCGGATCCCCGGCGGCGGCACCATGCTCCGAGTGCTGGGAGCTGCCCAGAAGCGAGAAGTCAAAGCCACGCAGAATCTCGCCATCATAGTATTCTTCTTCATCATTTGCTGGATCCCGCTCTACACTGTCAACGCAATCAAAGCCTTCATGCCTGACCTGGACATTCCGAACCCTCTCACATATGTCTGCATCATAGTCTCCCACTTAAACTCAGCCATCAATCCTTTTCTGTACGCATATCACTTGAAAGATTTTAGAGCGGCGTTGAAAGGTCTCCTGTGCTCCATCGCAGGCAGAGGGGTGACCATACAAGAAGCGTACAGACCACCGATACCAGTCAGAAGACAAGCTTTGGAAAGATGCAACGCCCTAAGAGAGAGACCAAAAGTTTACGTGAACTCCCCGGTGTGGCTGCGGCAGAAGGAAGCTGAGGTGAGCACGACGGAGGAGAGCAGAGCTGTGGCTGTAGTTACCCCGGTAGTGCCAGACGTGGAGCCATTCATTAATAGAGTAGCTGAAAGTTCCAGTGGTTGTCACACGCCTGAGTGCAGGGACAGTGAGGCTGGACCGTATCTTATAGAGACTAACGAGGAGAGGTGCCAAAGTCCGTACAGAAGGGTAGAGGAACTGATTCGTCGCGTGCGCAGCGTTAGTGCGGATCACAGCTGACAGGAGCCATGCCGGGGGTTCCCGGCGTACAGTGTCACATGACCAGACGTCAGAAGAAACAAACATTCCTAAGAGTAGAAGAATCGTAAAATGTAAATATTTCAAGTCGCTTGTAGTGATTTTGCTAAGCACTAGAAAGTCATAGGGACGATTTCTGAACGGAGGGCCAATTTCTGAATTACGTATTTGAGGTTAAGAACGAGTTGAGTATTTGTCAAACTATACTTTAGCCTGAACACCTGTCAAAATTTGGCACTAAAGTAGGGTTTGACAAGTTCCTAACCTAAAATACTCAAATCAAAAATTGCCAGTGAGTATTTTGAGTTATGAATATGTCAAATACTACTTATATGCAAAAGTTTGACAGATTTCCAGGCTAAAGTAGAGTTTCACAAATACTCAATGTCAAATAATTTAATTCAGAAATCGGGCGTTTGTGTCATTGAGGTAATAATGTACTGTACATATTATCTCAATGGTTTGTGTCTCGAAATAGATAATTTTTAATTGTTTAGATTTATCGTATTTAAAGATGGTGTTGAATGGAATTGTTATGTTAAAGTTTAAAATATAAATAAATGTGCTGAATGTACCTATATGTTGCTTGTATGATTGTTATAACTTATCGCTTCTATGGAAATATAAATTTAAATCGTATATATGTATTTTTGTTTTAATTCATCGCTGGTATAATTTCTCCTCTCAAAAAGTTATTAATCTTGGAATAGAACGATGGTCGATGAGGCCGTGAAGTTCTGGAGTTGCGACCGCGGACCGGAAGACGCAGTGTTTGAAGACCTATGACCTGGTAAGACGAACAGGACTGGTTGGCGTAGCGACACTTAGGGGAGGCTTTTGTCCAGCATGGACGTGTTTCAGTTGAAATGATGATGATGAATTCTAAACATTTATTATATCGACAAACACATAAGAGGCGCCTTTCGGTGTTGGAAAAGGAAAAGTGGCTGCAATGTCCAGATTACTTATTTTTCTGCATCACATTTAGGTTCATGCAACAACATCATCATCTTCCTGCCGTTATTCCATGTTACTTGGGGTCGGCGCAACACGTTTTTTTCTTCCATACCGCCCTGTCCCCTGTCACGCTATCACTGACTCTCTTTTCTTTCATACCACGCGTCACACAGTCCATCCATATTTTCTTGAATGGAATTGTTATGTCAAAGTTGAAAAAAAGTTAATTAAAAAAATCAAAAACCCGACTGCTTAAAAAGTGATTCATGCTGTGCAGTCGGAGGATACATTTTGGCGAGCTGGCTGACCAAAACCAGACGTACCTATCCTCCGATAAAATATACACACATGATGGAGTGCTTCCACACTTGCACTTTGGAGGATCTAATAAACGCCACTGACGCTGCTATTGGTGTCATGGTGTGGCTGCCTACTGGCCCCAAAATATTTAAAGAGTTTTCCATCGACTCGAAAAGAAGAAGCTGAAAATATAAGTAAAGGTGAATATAAATTTAAATCGAATTTTAATTTAATTAATTTACTACATCAATTTATAAATGAAATAATTCATTTTCACTTTAACACCAACTTTTTCAATAGTAATGCCTCCTTTTGTACCACTTTCTTTAATGTAAAGGCTTTAAAGATTAACTAACTCTACACTATGCTATGCACCTCTGCACTGTCATTCAACTGTCACCCTCACTGGTAATGTCATTAATTGACAGAGTTATATACAGTGATATCCAGAAGCGGATTAATATATTTTAGTATAAGTTTATAGGGAGCCTTAGGTCTATTTAAAGTATCGTAATTAAATGTTATACAAATAAAACGAGTTCTAGTTCAAGTGTTGATGGACTTGTTTGTATATTTATTGTGACTTTCCAATGTTATACCCAAAGCGTGCATTATTGTATGCTTTTCTACTATCAGTGCTATTAGATCTAATATCGGGACGAAAAGGTTTTCGTGGTTTAGGCCGTATTAAATCTAACCGACACGCGTATCCGAAAGGCGGGGGTTTGTCTGGATCAGGCGGTTCTCGCCCATACTTACCACCTAAAAGTAATCCTAATCCTAGTTATTCACCTTCTGGCGGAGGTCATGGATATAATCACAAAAATTACCCTGAGTATCACGGGCCTCCCCCGAATTACGTGTCCCAATACCAAAACTCCGGCAGTAAATACGGCTCGTTGTTGGCCGGTCTGTCGCTACTTAACCTTGGAGTTCTCGGGGCCACTGCGTATTCACACCTTAAGGGCAGCAGCAAGCACACGCCAGAACCGGGCGAAGTGTGCAAATTTGAAGTGAAAAAAGACAATGGAGACTACGAACAGACCAAGATTGATTGCCAGATCATAAGCAGTTTCATTTTACAACATCAAGCGCAATCACAGTCTCATAGCAATAATACTGTGCCTGTTAATGCTACAGGGATAACTGGCGTTTCTGTGATACCTGCAAGTCCTTTAAATGCTACCCCAAATGTAACAGGAGCTGTAGTGCAAAACGGGGTAGTGACACCTACGGCAGTGACGAGCACTGCGATAAAAACAACTCTCGTGAATGCTTTGGATGTGAAAGGAAAGCCCGTGGAAGTGACGCCAGGGATGCAGTGCTTCGTGAGTCGTACTAGTCCGACACACAATATGAGGAAGAATGTTCCATGTGGTCTATTACAGACTTACGCAGATAAGTCGATACAACAACTTAAGAATAAGAATGCGGCAGCTCGCGATAAACGTATGTTGACTGTGACGACTGTAATTTTAGCTTTTTGTGTAGCTTATCAAAGTTAAAACAAGAGTGCTCCTAGCGAAACTCGAGATATTTGTCAATGCTGTGAAACAGTTGACTGCCTAGAACACGCTGGCCACATAATAGAATGATGTGAATCGTGTTTTTTAGCATTTCAATAACTAATATGAATGAAAAATTGTATACTAGCTCCTGCCAGCGGCTTCGCTCGCGTTAATTTTGGAAGTTGTCGCCACAGGAACCGATCATCTTTTCATGGTAAAAAGTCTATAACTGTGCCAAAATTCATCCAGATCCGTTCAGCCGTACTGGCGTGATTGAGTAACAAACATCCATCCAACCAAACTTTGGCTTTCTTTATACTTATGTTAGTGGATTGAAAAAGGCCCACAACAAATTTTGATACACGGCCACTTTATCTCCAAGATGTACAGGAGACTTCATGTCAGTGGTGAGTTTCAACAATATAGTAGATTCAGCGTCAGCATCAGCTTATCACGCTGGTCTTCTATTTTGTTGAAAAGAACTCCGTCTCTGTCAGCTGAAAAAATTACGCTGAACTTGCTGTGGACTTTTAGACGCATTTTAGACAATTTGTACTTTTGTTCACTATAATTTATTATTATCTAAAATTCCTTATTTTCAGTATACTTTTCTTTTCGGTGATATGTTAACCTATATATCTCTATTGATATTTATTTTTTTAATTAAAAATAATTTAAATAGATTTTATCTTTCATTCCAAAAACACCTTGTAAGATTAAGTTTCGGTTAACCAACCTGGAAGATCATTTCATACGAATGTTTCATTTTTGGTTTTATTCTTTATTCAGAAAGTTGTAGTTATTTGCAGAATGTAAAACAGCATGTATACAATTATCACTAAACACACATAAACGTATCTGCTTGAATGGCGGGTGTATGATTTCCAAATCGAGAAAACTATAGGTATCGACATAATTAACGAGAATTGTCCATCATTGTACTAAAATTTGTGAGCCGCCTTTCTAATATTAGCTTTACAGGAACATAAGCTATTACCATATACATGTTCGTTAACTGTATTATTTTGACATAGTATTAAATTTTAGTCAATTTTATCAAGCTCTGATATATACTACATCAGAGTTGTCATACTTCTTATTTTTTTTAACCTACAAGAAGTATTCTTTTTTTACCTTGTAGGAATGCTCATGTTTACTGCGCTACCACGGGGAGATAGCGCAGTTATGTGGGAAACCAACCCACTAAAACTCCACGGTGTCCTCCTGTGCCGCTTATGACGGGAACTCGGGCACGCGTTAGCACTCGTCCTTGATAGAGTTGCCAGCCTGACTTCAGAATGGTGGGTAACTTCTGAACCAATCAATCTGCCTAGCCTTATTCCCAACTAGGGCATGCAATTATCCGTAAAATTTAATATTCGGATATTTCGATTCGAAACATCCAAAATACTATCCGGATAAATCCAGTATCCGGATAACAAGCGTATTTTGGATTTTACTTTCAAAAAGGTAAATAAAATTAACTTAAGTCACAAAAGTATTAAACGTTTAGTAACGTGCAATATCTATTTATTGCTAATGAGACCTAAGAAAACTCAAGCAATCCACCGCTGCGTCGTTTAGAGATGTTCTAAATTTATTGCATATATAAACCAGTGGAGAAAACCCTTTCAGTTTCGAAGCTGGTTGGAGGAATGTCATGTATACTTGACTAAGATGAATGTTTATTGGTCCCTCGCTATCAAACAGTGCCATTTTCACTCTGCAAATTGTTTCTGAATCATCATTGTGAGTTGGTACTGCAGTAGCAGAGGATGTTGATGGTGTATTTGACAAGGTCCTTTCGATCTCTTTACTTATTTGTTCTGTAAAAGTTTGTGATTTTTCAGCTGCTTTCTGCTGCTGGTAATGAATTATTTCTACGTCATAATCATCATCATCAATTTCGTCAACCAAAGTAGTACTTTTAAATTATTTTAATGATGGTTGATGGTTTTTCGAATATATCACATGAACTTACTGCGTAATAAACTGCGGGTTTGTGTAAATACATTTACTTTACGCAAAATGTGATATTTTAGTGATTCTGATTAAATAAAGAATTTAAAAAAAAATGCAATAATACAACAAGTAACTATCCGTATTATCCTATTAATCCGAATAGTAAAAAATCTTATTTTCGAATATTAAATACTGGCGGATATCCGGATAATATGGAAATCCGGGTATACGGATAACATGCTCTATTCCTAAACATGTTAGATTCTGCTTCCAGTCTAAACGAAATCAGCTGAATACCAGTGCCTTAGATGAAGCGACTGCCTGACTGACCTCGACATTCTAGTGACTGGATAAAATGATTTCTCTGGAGTCAGATTTTCTGATTCTGACAAAAATTTATTATTATTTGTGTCAGATATAAAATCCATAGTTTTGTTAGTACGTACAAATATTTATAAACTATGTTAGTCACTTAAAATTAGATACACATACAATACATATACACAAAACCAAGAACAGACAGAATTCTTCATTAACTTTTAATCAAACAAAACACATAGAAATTTCAAAATTGAATCACACTAAAATCTAAAAAGAATAATTAATTTACTACTAAAATATACTTCTAAACCTGCCGACGTTTTTTTGATAATCTTTAGTTATAGATTGTATGTCCTATATTCTTATCGAATTATACAATAGATTAAGGATGTATAATAAGAAATAATGTTGATTCGCTTCTCCGGTGTCATAACTATGGTCTCAGACAGAACCATTTGGGTTTTATCAAATTAAGTGCGGAGTATTCGATACGCAACGATGTGCAAATAAAATTAGATATTGCGAAAGTATTCATTACAAGACACTTACATAGCGCCTGTTTTAACATAATGGCAATTTCAATTAACTACATAGGTATCGGTTTCGATATTCTGCAGGAGTACAAACTATTTGTACATAAGAATCAACTTATTCGAACCATTTTAAAGATTTTGTAATAGTATCATTTACTATTAAAAAAACCCTTAAAAACGATAAAAAATTGGCGAATTCTTAATTGTCTGTTACCTATCGTATCAATCTATTATACCTGCTACTTTTGACTTAGGGAAACACCTCGAAAATACCTAGGGACCAAGTACAGGATTAAAAACAAAATATTAGGAAAAATCAAAAAACCCGACTGCTTAAAAAGCGTCTAAAAAGACGTAAACAAGAAGAAAATCATGTTGTGCAGTCGGAGGATACATCTGGTTTTGATCAGCCAGCTCGCGAACATGTACTGCACAGCAAGGTTTTCTTCTTGTTTACGTCTTTTTATTTCGCTTTTTAAGCAGTAGTGTTTTTTGATTTTTGTAATTAACTTTTTTTATTTATAACTTTTTAGTATTCTTTTTTAGAATTAGGTACATATAACATTGATACCCCACACGATGGGTTTGGAAGAAAAAAAATTTTGGTGCCCTTCAATATGGCGCCCAAAATCCGCCATTTTTTAATTTTACAATTTTAATGTAGCCAGTGGCACTCGCAGATTTGAGACGAATCGATTGACGTACGAATCATCAAAATTGGCCAACGCGTTTGGTCTCTGGAACGCCACATAGGAACAAACATACATACATACATACGACTAATAAACACATTACCCTCCTTCGGCAGTCGGGTAAAAAGTAGATGCACAGCTGTGTAACGGTATTTGCTATCAGCTGCTAACGTCATGCCCTGTTTACTTCATAATTAAATTAGGATAGGTACTAGATAAATACATAAATTCTTCATGTATATTAATGAGGTGCTCATAAATGATGATGAAAATGATTTGTTTGACATGTTAACTGATTTTAAATATCTATTAGTAATGTTTAAATGGGCAAAACATAAAACCGATCGAGACTGGAAATAATAGAAAGAGGCCTCTGCCGAACCATAGAACAACTGCCTGATGCCTCTGCAGTTAACGCTGCGCTGGGAATGGTAACATTACTAGGTACAAGCTAACGTTCTTACAAACAAGAATGCGATATAACATTACTAATTCGGGCCAATACCGCTAGATGTCACTACAACTGTGTGCCACACTATCAACCTCAGACTAATAATAACTGATCAACTGTTGGACAACAGCCCGGGGGAAATACATTGTAAAAAGATGATGTAGCTAGCATGAGCCACCGTCCTCGCGTCATAATAAGGGGAGAGAGGCGAGCGGGACAGCAATACCGTATGCATTCACTGTTCTAAATGCATCCCACGGTAACTGCCAATGACGAATACTCTGGGTTCTACGTCACTGTACCTTGGTGTTCCCCTTCCGAGAAATTATCTTCGCCACCTGCATTTGTTTACCTGGCCCGGCGGATCGGCTGCCACAGCGACATTTTTTTAATGTTGACTCATGCTGTATTATATTTTTCCTACAATTTAGGGTAAATACTTAATGTCGGACTTGGAGCGCATACATTTTTAAACCAATGTTTCTGATAAAATATTTGATTGACACCATAATTTCATTATGTGTTAAAGAAATGTGGTTGCAAGTAAGGTCATTTTTTTCTTATCAGCTCTATATAGGCAAATATTATATCTTACAGTTCAATAAGCAACTGTCTTGTTTATCCCCTTGAGCGCTTATTAGCAGACACAATAGGAAAACAATTGTTTTAATTAGAATATGTCCCTTTTGATTATCTATTATATGTATGTCCCTTCTAGCGCTCAAGCGCATATTTTACTAGCTTTTGTCGGCTTCGCCCGCGTTGGTCACTACACAATACCTTAACAAATTATACACTTAAACTTCTTCATGAATCATTCTGTCTATTTGTGAAAACCGCTTGAAAATCCGTGCAGTAGTTTTTGAGTTTATTGCGAACAGACAGAAAGACGCGGCGGGGATTTTTGATATTGATTTAGTGATAGTGAAAGTCTCGACATTTGGAAATTTGTAAATAAAGCACGCTTTAACGGCTCAACGGATTCAGTTGGTCACATGACACACAGAAATACAATGTCCTGGATCAGGATACAGTATATTTTTTTCCCCGATAGTACACTTACATTCCCCTTAAAATTATCCATATTTTTACCTGTGTTATACAGCTTTAATTTATTGGCAAAAAATGCGCAATAATTATTTTAAATGTTTAAATGGACCTTTAAATCTTGAGTATGGCAACATTTTTTAACAAATAAAACGAGTTGTATTCGTGTCGTCACCGAACTATCGAAGTGAAACACCGCGGCGCGCGCCCGCGCTTCTCCTCCCTCAGTAGAGTGCGCACGAGTGACTGTGGTGCACGTGTTTTTGTGCAGTTATTGTGACTTTCAAAATGTTTCACCCCAAACGTGCGTTGTTGTACATATTTCTAATAGCACTGCTATTAGAACCAATATTGGGACGCAAAGGTTTTAGTGGTGGACACAGTTATCCTAAATCGGGCGGCTTATCCGGCGGAGGTCATCGGTCAGGAGGTCTGTCTGGCGGGGGACATGGATATCCCTCGTCAGGAGGTCTGTCTGGCGGTGGACATGGATATCCCTCGTCAGGAGGTCTGTCTGGCGGGGGTGGGGGACATGGGTATCCCTCAGGAGGTGTACGGCCCGGCGGCAGTGGCAACCACGGATATCCGTCAGGTGGGGGTTTGTCCGGAGGTGGGTCGGGATATCCATCAACTGGAGCAAAACCCGGCTACCCCTCTTCTGGCGGCAGTCATACTTATCCATCTTCTGGTGGAGGACATAGTTATCCATCTTCCGGCGGTGGTCTATCTGGTAACGGTCGCTCTCCACAAAATAAACCTGCTGTTCATCACACAACGAATAATTACAATTACAACTACAGCCCTCCGCAGCAGATCGCCTACAGTCCCGTCCGCGGCGCCGCCCCCGTCAACTACCCGGTATATCACGGTCCTCCTCCGACATACGTTTACAAATACAAAGATTCGGGTAGTAAATACGGCACATTGTTGGCCGGTCTGGCGCTACTCAACCTTGGAACTCTCGGCGTCGCCGCTTATGCAGCGAGCAATCACGGCGGCGGCGGAGGCGGCGGCAGCCATACGCAATATACGCCACAGCCGGGCGAAGTGTGCAAATTTGCAGTGCAGAAAGACAACGGAAACTATGAAGAGACAAAGATTGATTGCCAGATTATAAGCAGTTTCATTTTACAAGATCTAGCGCAAACAAAAACTACCGGCGGCACGAACACAACAACATCAGTGGTCACCGTGACGAATACGACAGTTATGAATATGACTAACATGATGCCTGAACACCCGTCGACGCCAGCACCCGTGGTAGGTGATGTTCTGTACAAAATGCTACCTAACGGTACGTTAGTGCCCGTTAATGCGACAGGAGTACCTGGAGTTGCCATGGTACCTGGAAGTCCTTTAAATGTGACCCAAAATGTAACAAGCACGGTACCTCAAAATGGTGTAGTGACTTCTTCGGTGGTGACAACTACTACGACAAACACGACTCTCGTGAATGCTTTGGATGTGAAAGGAAAGCCCGTGGAAGTGACACCAGGGATGCAGTGCTTCGTGATTCGTACCAGTTCAATACACAAGATGAAGACGGCTGTGCCATGTGGTCTATTACAGACATATGCGGATACGTCGATACGGCGTAAAAATTCGGCAGCTCGCAATGGACCTATGTTTACCATAGTGGCTGCTGTTTTAGCTTTTTGTGTAGCTTATTAAGCAAAACATATCAAATAGTATCGTTAATACTACATTGTTATGATTTGTTAAACTACAAGAAGCTGAGCCGCGTCTGACTTGTATGTGAAAAAAAACATTACCTATTTGCATTTTCTGGTGTTTGTTTTTTAATTTCAGTGACAGTATGAATGTAATTAGTGTCTCAGATAGGTTTTAAGTGAATACACGATTCAGTTTCTTCGTATAAATAAGGAAATTTGGGAAGTCGGTTACTTATCCATAGAAATGATCGCTACGAATATTCGAGATCTCGACATCAAATACGATTTTGTGTAACTAAGAACATTTATCTCTCAATGTTCAGTATTGTGTGTACCGGTACTTTATTTATTATGTAGTATTGTATACTTATTAGTTTGCTGAACATGTCTGCCAGAAATTGCTCAATATGGTACTTATGATCAGTGTAACACTTGGAAACCTACTGGGAAAACCTACTCTTAAAATATGATTTGATGTGATTTGAGAAGAGAAGATATTTTATGATTTAATTTTTATTTTAACGTGTTGCGCCGACCCCAAGTAACATGGGACAAGGGCAGGAAGATGATGATGAATCGGGACAAATCATAAGAAGGAAGAAATTTGATGATGATTGAGTAATGTTATCTATGAACGAATGTCATGTCGAAATTTCTAATTTTAGGATTATATAGAAATAATATGTTTAACTTCCAAACTAAGATGTGATGATGCCAATTTTATCTTAATTAGTAACTTTTGTATTATTTTTTTGTTGAAACTTAATATTAAACTTGCTAGGGACTTCCACTATTACAGAATTCTACCTTTTGTATATTTTATTTCAGTTTCGGTTAAATTCAATATACCTATGTTTTTTTGGAGATCTATCTCTGACCATTAATGCCAGAATTATTAAAACTGATTCAGATTTTACAATTTTAAAGGTGTTTTCGGTAAGAAACATTTATTGTGATATTTATGTTTTTAATTATAAAATAATTTACAAAGATTTCGCTTTTTATTCTTAACGCTCATAATTATGAAGGTATGTTTTTACTCAAAGTATGCATGCGAATGGGCATGACAAGAAGTGTTTTTACATCATGTCATGTCATAGTACCTACTTTGAGTAAAACAAAACCTTCTAAGAGACATGAAATGTATATTGTCACCCTACTTTTTTATTCTTCTTACATAAATACCGGCGTAAGTTTTTTTGTACCACTAAAAATGAAATGGTTTGTTTCGGTAATGACTTTGGATCTCCAACATAAAAACACGGCTCAGTCACTAATCGTAAACTAATCATGTGGGTAAGTTAATAAATAAAAAATATGTTGAACAAAATAATTTAAGGTTCAACTAGTGTGTCCGTTTCGATGGCGCGGCCACGGCGTTTTTTTTTTTAAAAAACTATGCCAAGATTATGTAAATAATTGTAAAAGTTGATTCCCAAAACCATAAATTTGTCAAAATTATGGTTAAAAAGTTTTAAGGGTTTGAACGTGGCCGCGCCATTGAAACGCGGCGAACCGCGCGGCCACTGAGATCTTTAAAACTAAGCGTTGCAGAGACCTGAAATTTTGGCAGTTAACAGATTGAATTTGTAAAAATAAAGAAAAAAATCCTGGGTTTATATTTTAGGAGTTGTAAGACTAAAAGCCCATGGCCGCGCCATTGAAACGGTGAAAAACACGTTATCGCCGATATCTCGCTGAAAAAGCATCGCAGAGGTCTGAAGTTTTTTGTAAAACCTAGATTCGAATTTGTCAAAATATGTAAAAATACACAAAAAAATCCTAGGTTTATATTTTAGGAGCTGTAAGACTAAAACCCCATGGCCGCGCCATTGAAACGGTGAAAAACACTTTAGCGCCGATATCTCGCTGAAAAAGCATCGCAGAGGTCTGAAGTTTTTTGTAAAACCTAGATTTGAATTTGTCAAAACATGTAAAAATACACAAAAAATACCTAGGTTTATATTTCAGGAGCTGTAAGACCAAAACCCTATGGCCGCGCCATTGAAACGGTAAAAAACACCTTATCGCCGATATCTCGCTGAAATAGCATCGCAGAGGTCTGAAGTTTTTTGTAAAACCTAGATTTGAATTTGTCAAAACATGTAAAAATACACAAAAAATACCTAGGTTTATATTTCAGGAGCTGTAAGACCAAAACCCCATGGCCGCGCCATTGAAACGGTAAAAAACACCTTATCGCCGATATCTCGCTGAAATAGCATCGCAGAGGTCTGAAGTTTTTTGTAAAACCTAGATTTGAATTTGTCAACGTATGTAAAAATACATAAAAATATCCTAGGTTTATTAATATGTAGAATTACCGATAATTGGCATAAAAGTTTTTTTTCTCATAGTAAAAAACCTTCAATACGCTTTTATTGTTTCGATAGGATGACCATGACTTATTGTTTACAGAAAACTTTCCATCTGCAAGTATTAGAAACTATATTTCAAGGATTCTAAATTAAATTAAAATAAAACGATAACATGCAAAAACATATGTTTATTTCTTTTAAAAATCACATGAATCACAGTTTATTCAGTTATCCCTCCGTACCGTTTATTCCGAACCTAACCCGAAATCCTAACCCGGTCGTTTTGAAAGAAATGATAAGTTCCTATAGCTTAGTATATGTAAACAATCTGTGATTTGTGTTTTTGAAAGAAATGATAAGTTCCTATAGCTTAGTATATGTAAACAATCTGTGATTTATGTGCTTTTAAAGAAATAAACATACGTTTTTGTATGTTATCGTTAAATTTTAATTTAATTTAGAATCCTTGAGATGTAATTTCTAATACTTGCAGGTGCTAAGTTTTCTGTAAACAATAAGTCATGGTCACCCTATCGGAACATTCAAAACGTATTAAAGATTTTTATTATGAAAAAAAAAACTTTTTTGCCTATTATCGGTAATTCTACATATTAATAGGTGTTGTTTTTGCAAAAAAATACACCGCTAATTCTTTCTTTCTTTGATAGATAACCACAACTTATTTCTACGCGATAAAGTACTACAGGTCCTGAAATATAAACCTAAGATTTTTTTTGTGTATTTTACATATTTTGACAAATTCTAATCTAGGTTTTACAAAAAACTTCAGTCCTCTGCGATGCTTTTTCAGCGAGATATCGGCTATAACGTGTTTTTCACCGTTTCAATGGCGCGGCTTTGGTCTTACAGCTCCTGAAATATCAACCTAGGTATTTGTTGTGTATTTTTACATATTTTGACAAATTCTAATCTAGCTTTTACAAAAATCTTCAGACCTCTGCGATGCTTTTTCAGTGACATATTGGCGATAACGTGTTTTTCACCGTTTCAATGGCGCGGCTATAGGGTTTTGGTCTTACAGCTCCTGAAATATAAACCTAGGTATTTTTTGTGTATTTTTACATATTTTGACAAATTCAAATCTAGGTTTTACAAAAAACTTCAGACCTCTGCGATGCTTTTTCAGCGAGATATCGGCGATAACGTGTTTTTCACCGTTTCAACAGCGCGGCCATGGGGTTTTAGTCTTATAGCTCCTAAAATATGAACCTAGGATCTTTTTGTGTATTTTTACATATTTTGACAAATTGAAATCAAGGTTTTACAAAAAACTTCAGACCTCTGCGATGCTTTGTCAGCGAGATATCGGCGATAACGTGTTTTTCACCGTTTCAATGGCGCGGCCATGGACTTTTAGTCTTATTGCTCCTAAAATATAAACCTAGGATTTTTTCTTTATTTTTACAAATTTTTTACAAATTCAATATGTTATCTGCCAAAATTTCAGGTCTCTGCAACGCTTAGTTTTAAAGATCTCCGTGGCCGCGCGGTTCGCCGCGTTTCAATGGCGCGGCCACGTTCAAACCCTTAAAACTTTTTAACCATAACTTTGACAAATTTATGGTTTTGGGTATCAACTTTTACAAATTTTTACATAATCTTGGCATAGTTTTTTTTAAAAAAAACGCCGTGGCCGCGCCATCGAAACGGACACCAACTAGTTAGTCGACGGCACGAACTATTTTGTGCGCGAAGTTAAAATGCATGCCATCTCATCCGACAACACGTGCAAATGAGATAGATGCTATGATGAGCAGTAAGAAGCTAGTTCGCGTACGAATTAGCACTTTTGTAAATTTGTATCGAAATGGATGATGATTTAGGACGAAAACGAGCGCGCGAAATTTTATAAACAGACCTTTGGGAGTCTAGATATCATGTAAAAACTACTAAATGTATATTTTCAAAATAACATGATTTGCATTGTTGAATTACTAATCTATCCCTGTATGGAGACCGTTTTTCAAGTTTCCTTCTTATGGTATTTATTTCCGCCCAAAGATGCATTAAAATTAGTGTTGAAATATGTAACTTTCGACGCTTATAACTTTCAAATATTTTATTTTTTAACTTTTTTGTTTCCATACAGGGTTAGGTAATGATGAGACAAATTGATATAATTTTTTATTTTGAACGTATATCGTCAAGCAGTGGAGTAGTCGCTAGACTACGTTTGTATGGAAGAATGATCGACTAGTGTAACCTTAAGGCGTAAATATTCCCAAATCTTAACGCGATACTGGCCGTGCGAATATTGGACTTCCTTTTGGACAGTTACGTTGTAAAGTTAGTTGTTCTAACCATAAATTTTTCTGTTTTAATTTTATTTTAACATCGCAGTCGCTTTGGAGGAGAAGGCAAACGCAGCGATAAAATATTGTACTATTCATATTTTTTTTAAAGCAAATCTGTTAGTTACACGAAAAAGATATGTTTCACAAATAATCAACTTCTTTTTTACGCATAATAATCAATCAATCTGCCTAGCCTTTTCCCAACTAGGTATATTGGGGTTGGCTTTATTTACGCATAATTCATTTATTTATTTATATAGATACAAACTAATATTAGAACTAAATAAGAATTAAAATATGTACAATTACGGGGCGTCAAAATATTAAAATCTACTTACCTGAATCAATCATCATCAATCAATCAATACATATAATAAATCTGTAGAAAAGTCTCGTTTGTACATCGAAAATTTTTCCAAAAAAAAATAGCCACGGTTAAAGGAGAACCAACAGAACCCATTTCAAGCATTTTTGGAATTTTAGTCTGTTTATCTAAAATAAAAAAACAAACTATTTATTTCCTATTTTCCTTACATGCATACATATAATTTATACATACAAAATAACGCTCAATCTTTTTACCCGACTGCCGAAGGAGGGTAATGTGTTTATCAGTCTATGTATGTATGTTTGTTCCTATGTGGCGTTCTATAATACAAAGGCATTGGCCGATTTTGATGATTCTTATGTCAATCGATTCGTCTTGTCCCAGCGAGTGTCAGTCACTACCTACATTAAAATTGGAAAAGAAAACAATGGCGGATTTTGGGCGCTATTTTGGGGGGAGGGAATTTCTTTTTTCTTTCCAATCCCCTCGTGGGGGTATCAAAATAAAGTGTTTTAAGAGGGGATTTCAAAAATGTATAACACTTGTATATATAAACATACACAATTAAAAAAAATATTAATAAAAGGTTTTAAATAAAAAAGATAATTAATAAAATCAAAACACCCGACTACTTAAAAAGCGAACTAAAAAGACGTAAACAAGAAGAAATTCATGTTGTGCAGTCGGAGGATACATCTGGTTTTGGTCAGCCAGCTCGCGAATATGTATCTGCCGACTGCATAGCATGAATTTCTTCTTGTTTAAGTCTTTTTATTAGTTCGCTTTTTAAGCAGTCGGGATTCTGATTTTTGAGGCAAGATTATGTGCGCTATCGATTCAGGTTTCTAGGATACTCGCTCACAGTCTATCTGGTACTAGACCTGCACACAGGCCCCTCCCCCATTCTAGACTTTTAAACGGTAACGTAGCTTTCAAGATGTTTTTTATCTGTCGAGGTTTTTTGTTTTCCATTTTTAGGCTATTTCTTTAGGTAATTTATTCAGAATGTTTGGAAGAGCATACATCCAGATCCTTTTACCGTATTCATTATTAACTTTCGGCAGTTTATACAGATGCAAGTACGACTACTTGCCTCTGTATAAACGGTCTACTTATTTTCTCTAACTTACTTATATTGTGTTCGCTATAATCAGAGACAACAGCTAATTTACAATATTGGAATAACTTATCATAATCGGTTTTATATTTGAGTTTAATTTTATATGGTACCACCATCTTTAATAATCGTGTTTGTATAATAAATATTTTTTGAAGGTAAGTTTTATAAGTTCTTCCATAGTTATACCATAATTGATAACAGCGTCGGCCAATGCCATATACAACAATCTCAGGGTCCTTTAAGGCAATTTGTGCTTCATTAGGTGCAATTTTGATATGATAAGCTAACATATACACAATATAGCACATGTGGGCCATCTATTTCTCTGTTTGTCTGTTTATTTGTGCACGCATCACGAAAAATTTAGACCAATGTAGATAACTTTTATAAATAATTATTGTGCTTACTTAACTTAACTTGTAGTATTACTTAGTTTTTGTTTCGTGGCAATCGGTTCACTCTATCAAAAGATGAATTTAAAGTGTTCAAGAACTAAAATATCGCAATATACGCAATTCAGATACTCGGACTGTTGAATTCCATATTCGATAGAGATGGCGTTGTGCATTTCGCGTCATTTACGCGGTGTTATGATTTACCGCGGAAGAATTAATATAAAAAAAATTGGTAGGTAGTTAGGATCTCTAAAACACACACGCCGCGCCCCCGTGCAGGGACGCAGCGAACCAGGGGGGTCGAATCAACGATATACCTTCAAGGGCTATTTCAAGTGTGGCTAGAGTAAAAAACATAATTCGGGAGTCGGGATCGGGAGCTAATGCACAAGCCTAAAAAAATACGTTTTATGAGATTTTAGGTCTCTAATCATACTAATAATGTCAATAAAGGCGTTGATGTGCGTGCAATGTGGTCCGTAATTTCGCTGTCGCTGTTGCCCGTCTGAATAGCCTGATGATAAACGTGATGGCCTACCACATTTAAGGTTGTGAGTCCGAGGCCCAGCTAAGGATAGGTACCGACCGACTTTCCACAAAGGAGGAGGTTCGAAATAAGGTTTTTTTTTTCCCAATTTCTCCGTCAATTGTGGACAGATTTTGAAAATTCTTTTTTTATTTAAACGAGTATAGTCCCAAAGTGGTCCCATTTTAATTTGGCGAAGATCTGATGAAGAACTTCGGAGATAATTATACAATAGAACTCTTCAATAAATGACGGCGATTCTCATGTCGATTGCTGTAATCGCATGTCTGTTTATTGTTTATACCATTTCATAACATAACATCGCGCCAGTATGGTCTAAAGGAGAACGCAGATATGTACAGTTCACTTTGGTACACCCTCATTTCACCGGTTATATTCATGTTTCATGATATTCAGGTAGTCTATTTGGCATTTTAGGTGTCTTACTAAAGAACTTGCCTATTAGGTACAACAAAAAACCGGCCAAGTGCGAGTCGGACTCGCGCACGAAGGGTTCCGTACCATTATCGCAAAAAACGGAAATAAATCACGTTTGTTGTATGGGAACCCCCCTTATATATTTATTTTATTCTGTTTTTATGTATTTGTTGTTATAGCGGCACTTGAAATACATCATCTGTGAAAATTTCAACTGTCTAGCTATCACGGTTCATGAGATACAGCCTGGTGACAGACAGACAAACAGACAGACGGACCGCAGAGTCTTAGTAATAGGGTCCCTTTGGGTACGGAACCCTAAAAAGTGAAAAATAAAATTAAAAAATAGTACCGACTTCTAAATAAAATTACTAAAAATTTTAGTACCAACCAATACTAACACCGACTTCCAAAAAGAAAGTAATTTTTCACTTTGTAGTGTTTTTATTTGGAAAGTCGGTAGTATTTTTTTGATAAACGTTTTTTTATGTTTTCGTTTCGGTGTGGTGTTCTGGAGTGCTACTAGATGGCGCGTAGGAAATCTGTCCTTACTTTTTTGTATGAAGTCGATATTCTTCTCCCTAGAGCAAATAGTATTCTGTGCAGCTAACGCTCGATCTAGGTAGGTAGAAAGGTAAGTAAGGTAGGTAGGTCTAGGTAAGTAGGGTAGGTACAGGTAGGTAGGTAAGTAGGGTAGGCAGGTAAGTAGGGTAGGATAGGCAGTTTACGGGAGCGAAGCCCCGGGCACAGCTAGTTATATATTTTTTCAAATCCTTTAACCTAGCCGCTATAAGGAGTAGGCTTTGGAAAGTAACCGTTTTAGGGTACTAAAACTAAGGGCTATATTATATCCAATCGTAGGGATATAGGTACTTGAATAACTGTGCACGTCTCGTTTCGGCTAAATTGCGCACTATTGACTGTACTGTTATTTATTCTGTGCTATTGAAGTAAATTGATTCTAATCAACGTAGGTAAACGGAGTTGCGGGGGCTCTAGCAAGAAGTCGCACTCCATATATGATGGCGATGGTCAAAATGCCAAAACATACCGGATTGATCATGTGACATTTCGGAAGCATTTGGCATTCCCATATTTTTTTGTCATGTTTCCAATCGCTAACCCGACATTTTCGTTGAAAGACTGTAACTGGTCTATAGATACTCTGATTGCTTCAAAGTACTTATTGTTATAAGTGTTATATGATTGCCTTTTCTAAGTGTACCGAAACTGTTCATACTACTTTGTTCAATTACGGTCCACTTTTTGTCATTTTTCCAATTGCTATCCCGACATTTTCGTTGATAGGCTGTAACTTGTCTAGAGTCTCTGATTGCTTCAAAGTACTTATGGTTATAAGTGTTATATGAATTGCCTTTTCTATGTCTACCGAAACTGTTTATTCTACTTTGTTCAATTACGGTCCACTTTTTGTCATTTTTCCAATTGCTATCCCGACATTTTCGTTGATAGGCTGTAACTTGTCTAGAGTCTCTGATTGCTTCAAAGTACTTATGGTTATAAGTGTTATATGAATTGCCTTTTCTATGTCTACCGAAACTGTTTATTCTACTTTGTTCAATTACGGTCCACTTTTTGTCATTTTTCCAATTGCTATCCCGACATTTTCGTTGATAGGCTGTAACTTGTCTAGAGTCTCTGATTGCTTCAAAGTACTTATGGTTATAAGTGTTATATGAATTGCCTTTTCTATGTCTACCGAAACTGTTTATTCTACTTTGTTCAATTACGGTCCACTTTTTGTCATTTTTCCAATTGCTATCCCGACATTTTCGTTGATAGGCTGTAACTTGTCTAGAGTCTCTGATTGCTTCAAAGTACTTATGGTTATAAGTGTTATATGAATTGCCTTTTCTATGTCTACCGAAACTGTTTATTCTACTTTGTTCAATTACGGTCCACTTTTTGTCATTTTTCCAATTGCTATCCCGACATTTTCGTTGATAGGCTGTAACTTGTCTACGAGTCTCTGATTGCTTCAAAGTACTTATGGTTATAAGTGTTATATGAATTGCCTTTTCTATGTCTACCGAAACTGTTTATTCTACTTTGTTCAATTACGGTCAACTTTTCGTCATTTTTCAATCGCTATCCCGACATTTTCGTTGATAGTCTGTAACTTGTCTAGAGCCTCTGATTGCTTCAAAGTAGTTATGGTTATAAGTGTTATATGAATTGCCTTTTCTAAGTCTACCAAAACTGTTTATTCTACTTTGTTCAATTACGGTCAGCTTTTTGTCATTTTTCAATTGCTATCCCGACACTTTCGTTGATAGACTGTAACTTGTCTAGATACTCTGATTGCTTCTAAGTACTTATTGTTATAAGTGTTATATTAATTGCCTTTTCCAAGTCTACCGAAACTATTTATTCTACTTTGTTCAATTACGGTCCATTGTCAGCGTGTGTTCAATACGGGGTATTTGCTAACAGGATAATTTAATTAGCGTTGTCTGCATTTCACCGCTTGGCTTCATAACACGGAAAGAACAGTTCGACCGCTAAAAACGTTGAGATTAACGGAAATTGATGGAACTTATCAGCCTCATACTCTTCATCTGTTTTTGGGCCATTGTTGCTTTAAAACAATAATGTTCCTAATTGACATAATATTTATTACGTAGTAGCTTCTGCCAGCGGTTTCGCCCGCGTGAAACTCGGAATTTGTCCCACGGGAACCGTAAATTTTTCCGGGATTAAAAGTAGCATATGTGCTATTCAAAATTCATCCAGATCCGTTCAGCCGTGCTGGCGTGATTGAATAACAAATATACATTCATCCAAACTTTCGCATTTCTAATATTAAGAGTTGAGATTTATTACTAGCTTCTGCCAGCAGCTTCGCCCGCATGAATGTCGAAAATTATCCCGAGGGAACATATTCCCGGTATAAAAAGTATCCTATGTGCTATTCCAGACTATAATCAATCTCTGTGCCAAATATCATTCAGATCCGTTCTTTAGTTAGTTTTTTAACAAAGATACAAAGACACACTCGTTAACTTTCGCATTTATAAAATTAGTGAGATAGTATACAGTATAGTAAGTATATGATTATTCAAAATGATTATTCTTTCTGAAAAAACATCTAGCTTCTTAATTCTAGCCGCTGGTATCCTAGTTCTAGTTGGTTCCTACTCATTCGTACTCGTTTTTTCGATCGTATGTATGTATGTCTTTTTCGCTTGTAGTGTTTTTTTTTGGAAGCCGGTTTATTATTTTTGTTAAAAAGTTTATTATTTTTCTCTTTTTTGTTTTGGTACCATATATTACCATGAAAGTACGCATTTTAAGGATAACGTAGGGAAGTTGCCTGTTACTCCGAAAAGCACAAACAGGAGACCGATAACCGCCACCTACTGTACAACGCGGAACAATCACGGGGGCGACTAAATGAGTCGAAACAGCTTCCTTAAGTCGGCTAAAACAACATACGACAACAGCCCTGGCGAAGCGCGTAGGAAATTGTGGCTCCTCAAATACCCCCTCCAACTGACTATATGGATCCTGCAGAAAAGCTCCCAGCTGGGCATAAACTGCCTTGGCCTACCTAGAAATCCCTAAATAGGCTGCGAAGCCAAGTGGGCCGCTGTAGGTACAACCTGGTCAGATGGGGGTACTCCGATCAGCCACAATGTGACTGTGGATCCACACCACAAACGATGCCCCATCTGTTGTCCTGCTCTCTGTGCACAAACACCTGCACAATGAAGGACCTGTGCGAGGCCAACGCTAGGGCTGTCGACGTGACTGAGTTCTGGTCGAAGCACAACATCTAAATTAAAATCTGAAAATGGAATCATCGACACGATGAAGAAGAAGAAGAAGAAGGATAACTTAAAAGCTAGAGATTTTGATTAAATGGGACCACATGAGAAGCACCAGGTTTTAAATAAAAAAAAAGCATCGTCAAAATCGTTCATAATTGTCTGAGTAATCGCGTGACGAACATACAAAGTGAAAACAGTTGAATTGAGAACCTCCTCCTTTTGAAATCGGTTGATAAAATATGATCTTTCACACAAGCCATCTATCATTTCTTTGCTCTTCCCGTACATCGTATCGTACGTCCTATAGCCAACTACATTCATAACCCTAACTTTCCTTACTACATTGCCTTCGTTAATTCTTCCCGTACATCGTATCGTACGTCCTATAGCGAACTACATTCATAACCCTAACTTTCCTTACTACATTGCCTTCGTTAATTCTTCCCGTACATCGTATCGTACGTCCTATAGCGAACTACATTCATAACCCTAACTTTCCTTACTACATTGCCTTCGTTAATTCTTCCCGTACATCGTATCGTACGTCCTATAGCGAACTACATTCATAACCCTAACTTTCCTTACTACATTGCCTTCGTTATTCTTCCCGTACATCGTATCGTACGTCCTATAGCGAACTACATTCATAACCCTAACTTTCCTTACTACATTGCCTTCGTTAATTCTTCCCGTACATCGTATCGTACGTCCTATAGCGAACTACATTCATAACCCTAACTTTTCTTACTACATTGCCTTCGTTAATTCTTCCCGTACATCGTATCGTACGTCCTATAGCGAACTACATTCATAACCCTAACTTTCCTTACTACATTGCCTTCGTTAATTTGATTCCTTTAAAAAAAAAATATCTTTACTCTGCATTAGAGATAGTTAGATAATATCGTTTTGACACCGTAAATTCTAATCTGGAAATCCATTTTATTTAGCTGGAACAAGCTAGGCTCATACTGCATTCTCTCGGAAACAATAACCATGTATCTCTTTAGCAGACAGTAGATACTACAATGACGGCATAAGAATAACAACGTTTCCTGTAAATGTAACTTGATAACAGCTTACTCGTATGATACCTAGTTATGGTTATGTACACTGTTTCAGTTAAATAAATGTGCAAACAGTTATAGCTACTGATAAGGACGACGTTAATTATCAAAATATTGGTATTTACCGTATACATAATGTATAGGAAGAAAAAAAATTGCTATGATTTTCCGAATTGATATGTAGAAGTACCTCTACTACCTAATCATATTTTACATTTAAAATTGATATATGGCTCTTGGTACAGAAAAATTGAATATGCAAATTATATGTATTTTAAATAATTATTTATACATATGAATAGGAAGAAAAAAAAATTGCTATGATTCTCCGAATTGATAATTAGAATGTAATACCTAATCATATTTTATATTTAAAACTGATATATGGCGCTTGGTACAGAAAAATTGAATATGCAAATTATATGTATTTTAAATAATTGATAAGGAGTCCTCGACGTCGAACATGGGCCAACGGTAATGACACAGTGGGTCAAGGGCCCCACGCACTGGGGACCACCTCGGTGCGTGGGGCTTGCGATTATGACTCATTCACCTTTGGCCCGCGTCTGCCTCGCATAAACTTGGCCACTACAAATTTTTGGCTTTCCCCACGAATGGCACGAATGTATATCTATGTAGATTAGACCTATATACCAGGTATACAAGGGTGACTTTTAGTTCATTGGTAGTCTTTCAGGGGTCAAAGAGGTACTCATGGTCATGAATATAAACAACTTTTATTATGCGATCAATTCTGAAATAAGATGAAAATCTGCTGTTGAAATTCAATGTTCGCATGACTCGACAAAGTATAGGTGAACAGCCGATTTCTTTTTGCGATCTCGTACGATTGCCAATTTGCCATAGAGTTAAAAGCCCCCTTCATTCACACACAAAATCGTATCAGTAGATCACCAAAGCTTTATAAAACTTCAAAATGAAGAATTAACAGTACTTTATCATCAACATCATTAGCCGAAAGTCATCCACTGCTGGACATAGGCCTTCCCCAAAAGTCGCCACATTGATCGGTCCTGTGCGTCTCGGATGCATCGAATTCTCGCAGCCTTAACCAGGTTATCGGTCCAACTAGCTAGACTTGTCCCTTTCAACGCTGCTTCATCCAGTACGGCCGCCACTTTAGAACTTTTTGCCTTACGATCATCCGTTCTGCTAACAATGTGCTCTGCCCACTAACACTTTTTACCCGACTGCCGAAGGAGGGTGATGTGTTTATGAGTCTATGTATGTATGTATGTTTGTTCCTATGTGGCGTTCTAGAGACCAAACGCGTAGGCCGATTTTGATGATTCTTACGTCAATCGACTCTTCTTAACCCTGCAAGTGTCACTGGCTACATAAAAATTGGAATAGAAAAAATGGCTGATTTTGGGCGCCATTTTGTGGGGATTTTTTTTTTTTCTTTTCAATTTCAATTCAATTCAAGTCGGTTATCAAAATAAAGGGTTTTAAGAGGTGATTTCAAAAATATATAACACTTATATGTTTAAAGGTATCTAATAAAAAAAATTACTAAAAAGTTGTAAATAAAAAAAGTTAATTCAAAAATTCAAAAAACCCGACTGCTTAAAAAGCGAACTAAAAAGACGTAAACAAGAAGAAAAACATATTCGCGATCTGGCTGACCAAAACCAGATGTACCCTTCGACTGCACAGCATGATTTTCTTCTTGTTTACGTCTTTTAGTTCGCTTTTTAAATACCCCAGTTCTGTTGCGGATGTATTCATTTCAGATTCAATCACGCAAGAAAACTCCGAGCATAGCTCTCTCCATTGTCCTTTGGACACAGTACTTATAGATCTGTGATACCGACTTTAAGGTGATATATACGCCCCAATGTAAAGCAGTACTGGCCGTGCGCCCGCTCGATGCCAAAATATCAAAATTGAATATCCTTTTGAACAGTTTTGTTTGCTAAATATTATTTGATTTACATATGCTATGTTAGGTAAAAAGAAATTCCAGCCATCAATTTTTCTGTATAAAATTATTTATAAACATCCAAGTCGTTTTGGAGGAGTTTCCAAAAGTTGCGAAAAAATATCATGTTGTTAATTATTTTTTTAAAGCAAAACTATTAGTTACACGAAAAAACCTTGTGTTCAAAATTATGTACATGAATCAATAATAAATATATATTTTTTGCAAACCTTTTAACCTAGCCGTTACTGAGGAGTATGCTTTAGAAAGTTACCGTTTTACGGCACTAAAGCGTATGTAGGGCCTTAAGCAAAAATCGTCAGTTCATCATTTGTAGATTTTTTTTTTATTTCGATTGTATATCATTGTATAACGTCATAGAATTTTTGGTTAACGGTGCATATCTCTCACCTAAAACAATATTCTCACGACTGTGAACACATAACACAAGTTTATTAACCTCAAGTTTTCGCAATACATAATATACTAGCGGACGCCTCGCGGTTTTATCCGCGTAGTTCCTGTTCCCGTGGGAATACAGGGATAAAAAGTAGCCTATGTCACCCGGGGATAGTGTAGCTTCCCAACGGTGAAAGATTTTTTGAAATCGGTCCTGCAGTTTTTAAGTTTATTCGTTACATACAAAAATACAAATCTTTCCGCTTTAAAATGGTTGCATAGATATAGAAGTATAGATATAGATAAAAATGTGATTAAGAGTGATATTTTAGTTATACTTAATACCAGTTTTAATTTATTTTCCTGTTTTGATTTTTTGGTAATTTTAAAGAACGTCATTGAGTCTGAATAACAAGTTTAAGCTCTGAACCTCTGACCTTAGTAGATCTTGCTAGATTGCCGTTCCGTAAAAAAACAACATCAACATTTCCAACAGGAACATAAATGATTATAAATTGTATTAATTTTTATTATTTGGTTTTATTGCTAAAATATCGT
The DNA here is from genome assembly GCA_964057195.1 of Orthosia cruda. Classification (NCBI taxonomy): domain Eukaryota; kingdom Metazoa; phylum Arthropoda; class Insecta; order Lepidoptera; family Noctuidae; genus Orthosia; species Orthosia cruda. The sequence continues at coordinate 23,452,103 of OZ059837.1, forward strand.
AATTAATCACATTTCTGAATATTGCGTAAACTTGAGGTCTCCTATTTTAGTTACGTAAGAGTTTATCATCGTGATTTTTGCTATCAGCATCCAAATTTTCCAGCCATTAAGTTACCTATCAAAAACGATTTATAATAAAATCCACTCTTTTAAAGCAGAAAATAAAATATGATGTTTTGCGCCATTTTGCTTGCATAACTCGACAAAAAACTCGTGGCCGTCACGTCTGTAAACAAACTAGTTGTCGGAGCTATATATGTGTACGTTTACTCATTATCTTATACCTAGGTATATTTATAGCAAACACAATCACAGCCTATGTGCTATTATTATCCATTTCACCACCTCATTCGCAGATTATTTAGACATTTGGCTGCATCCATTGCTGATATTAGATTTGTTTTTGCAAAACTGAGACTAGAAAAATTATTGACTCTAGAACGCTATTGTCAAAAATATAAAAATGACAAGCATTACGAAATGTTACGTGATTAATCCTCAATAATTATGTATATTTCAATCACTATCGCTAAAAGAATGACATATACTCTAGAGGCTTTATTAAATTGACCACTAACAGGAAACTCCACGGCGCGCCGTGGAGTTTCCTGTTAAAGCTGGACTAAGATGAGCAATATTACGTTCTTATGATTCTTAGAATCCTTTGCGTAATAAATGTGTGTCAAACGCACGAGTGACAGAGTAGGAAGACCAAGGGGAAAGTTTTTTGCTCTGTGACGTAGAGGACCGCTCGTAATCGCAACAGTAAAGGCCCCTACACACAATGCCGCCAGCGTTGGTGGGGGCCGAGCCGGTGACGAACCGGCTGGTTACCTTTCGGCGCAAAAACCCGGGCGGTATGTAAAATATGTGTGTAGTATGCTGTAGGTTTTACATTTTGAACGGGGGAAATTCCGTAGCGAGGCGACCGTACAAACTATACTAATTGGTGACAATAAATTTGAACTATATGATGATTTCAGGTGTTTCGGCTTAGCACTATAAATTGCTCAAGGATTTATACAAATCTACAAATGGGTACTTAAAAACGGTATAATTAATTAAAATCAGAGTGATAGGTTATATTATCTGTTGCTAGGTATCATAAACTGCGCTTAACTTAGTGCAATTTATTTTAACACCACTGATTTTTAAATGATGAACTAAAACATCGTCGAAACCGGCACGACTTTTGTCCATGTGCTCAAACCAAACAAGTAAAATTTAAAAAACCCCCGACACATTTATCTTGCGAAAACACCCCGAATCAAACAGTAAAATGCCATAATTTTTGAATGGCTGAACCGATTTTATTCAAACATAGCTAAGAACAGTCTCGATAAACACACCTTTCAAACAAAAAAAACTAAATCAAAATCGGTTCATCCGTTTAGGAGCTATGATGTCACAGACAGACACACAGATACACAGGTACACAGCAACACACGTCAAACTTATAACACCCCTCTTTTTCCGGCGGGGGTTAAAAACAACTTTAAATGTTGAGAGTTTGCGACAGCCCCAGCCTGCGTAGTGGCCGCCCGCTTACTCACACATAGAAAGACAAGTAAAATTTAAAAATTTAAAAAACCCCCGACACATTTATCTTGCGAAAACAACCCGATTCAAACAGTAAAACGCCCATAACTTTTGAACGGCTGAACCGTTTTTTTTTAAACATAGCTAAGAACACTCTCGACACAATCACCTTTCCAACAAAAAAAACTAAATCAAAATCGGTTCATCCGTTGAGGCGCTATGATGCCACAGACAGACACACAGATACACAGATACACAGATACACAGACACACAGATACACAGATACACAGATACACAGATACACAGATACACAGATACACAGCAACACACCTCAAACTTATAACACCCCTCTTTTTCCGTCGGGGGTTAAAAACAAGATAAAGTCGAGTCCTAGAAGTATGGACTGATACTTGATTATCATCTTCTGCCCGCCATTGTCCCATGTTAAAAGTCACTCTAAATGTCTATTGTATGCGGATGATTTGAAACTTTTTTGTGAAGATGATTTGAAACTGCTTCAGACTTGACTGAAGCTGATTGTCTTGCGCTGCAGTGTGACTTAAACGCGATATGAAAATGGAGTGTTAGGAACAAAATGGAATTTAACTCTACCAAATGTTTCGTCATGAGTTTTACTCGCGCACGACACCCTATCAATTTTGCGTACATAATGAATTACCAGGACAAGTGGAATGAAGGATCTGGGTGTCACTTTTGACATGAGATTAACGTTTCACGATCACATGGTATTGGTAGCAAAAGATTCATTTAGGCGATAAGGTTTTATTCTACGAAATGCAAAGGATTTCAAGAACATCAGTGCAATCAAATCTATTTTTAACCCCCGACGGAAAAAAAGGGGTGTTATAAGTTTGAGGTGTGTTGCTGTGTATCTGTGTATCTGTGTATCTGTGTGTCTGTGTATCTGTGTTTCTGTGTCTGTCTGTGGCATCATAGCGCCTCAACGGATGAACCGATTATGATTTAGTTTTTTTTGTTTCAAAGGTGATTGTATCGAGAGTGTTCTTAGCTGTGTTTGAATGAAATCGGTTCAGCCGTTCAAAAGTTATGCGCGTTTTACTGTTTAGATCGTGATGTTTTCACAAGATAAAGGTGTCGGGGGTTTTTAAATTTTGAAATTTTACTTGTTAATTAATGTACTAGTACGCTGTAAGCTGGAGTCTAGTGCATGTGTCTGGATCCCTCATGAAAAATACATACAAATTTTGGAAAATGATTAGAAAGCTTTTCTAAGGTATCTGTATAAGCGTCTATATCGATAGTATCCATTGTTTTACCCTTCTAACATCCTCTTAGGCTGTTTAGGCTACCATTCTTTTACGTATGTAAAATCTTTCACGGGAATACTGATGCTCCTGGAATACACGACGAACTATCCCATCTTTTTGGCCCGGTCAATTATAGACATAGTAGGAGGCATAAATTGTTTGCTGTACCGGGGAGTCGAACCGTCGCTCGAGCCCAGACTCCCATCCCTCGTACACTCGCCGCGCTCAACGCTTTATTGGATGCTAAGCCCGATTGTGATGTGTTCGCGGACGAATCGAAGAAGATTTTGTCTGTATGTCTGGAGTATTGTGAGATGAGCGTATGACTGCCGTGTTTTAGTTTTTTTTTTTTTATATAAACATTACTTTAACTAATGTAATTGGCCTTTGGCCGTGTTATGTTAAAGTAAATAAATAAATAAAACATTATTTGGGATCGGCGCAAAATGTGGTATTTGGTCTGAAAACGTGGCCAAAAATATTGTATGCATCTAATAGCTACAAATTTTTATTTAGTATGAACCAAGGTGATTTAAGTGTTTTTAATAATTCATTAAAACAATGACTTAGTAACAAATAAACCATTTATTTTCACTACTACTAACGTGTATATTAATAACATTACTATTAACGTGTATATTATTAACATTGCGTCACTTTCTAATAACAAATTTAGAACATCAAATGATAATGGCTTCATTTTCTTATTAAATAAACTGACATCATATTCCAGTTATGAGAAAGACCCCCTCTGAGGTTAAAATAAGTCCAGTCTATTCATAAAACACCTATTCATAAAAATCCTATTCATGAAACACCTATTCATGAAACACCTATTCATGAAACACCTATTCATGAAACACCTATTCATAAAACACCTATTCATGAAACACCTATTCATGAAACACCTATTCATAAAAAACCTGCGCCATGCGGGACCTTTGCGAGGCCATATCTATGGCTGTCGACGATTTGACGTATTCTTTTTCCATTACGTCCTGTCAACCGTCACGCATTGACTCCTTTTTCATTCCTGTCTAACGTCACCATCATACGTCGCCATACATCTTTTTATTTTACGATGCTGATTATGACAGTAATATACAGGGAATTTATGAATTCATACCATAATAACCAAGTAGTCGCTCTGAAAGGCCTCATAAAACAATTGTTGAGTAGAGTAGCTAAGTAAACAGAGAACACAGTTGTGAGTACAATATGATAGTATTTCAAACAAAATACTGAGGCAACTCGTTGAGTGAGTCACCAGAATAATCAAAATGTATTCACAGCTGGAAACACAATTTACCTTGTATTCGGTTGTCGATGACACCAGACCTACATGAAGATGTAGATATAATATATCGTTTTATTTTAAATGACGGCACAAAAACAATAAAATATTTTAAAAATATAAAAGAGCACAGTTGCTTATTTGCCTTGACTATGTTGAACCTATGTTATATCATTTATTGACAAAGTATTATTACAATATCACTTCTTGTTTTTAAAATCATATTAGTTTCAAAGTTATTAGAAAATTTTAAAATTGTGCTGTCATTGTCACCTATCTTCATTCCGTAGGAAAATGTTTGTAGCACTACGTTGTTAAAATATTCTTTTGTTCTGTTATCTAAATAAGCCATACGTCTCATAACATAGGAACTTTCAATACGGGTATAAATTATATAATATCGTTTTGTTTTTTCAGCTGCTGCTGAAGCCTGCTTCTTCACTTTTTGTGTTTGTAATAGAGGAATAAACCGTTTGGTTCCCGAAATACCAGCCACTCATATCCTCCGACTGGGATATTTAATTAATCAAATGGTACATTCTTTAGTCGTTTCGTTTTAGCGTATTCGTCATTGTCATTTCCCTAACATGACTTTGTAGAAACTCGAACAATTAATTTCAAATCGCTTTTCCTTGGAAAATACTTTGAGGACCACGCCCGATCAATCGATTCAGGACGACTTATTTTTTCGTTTTTAATAAATTAGAGGATTCAATTTTATTTGTTGTTATAGCGGCAACAGAAATGCTTCTGTGAAAATTTCAACTACGAGTATCTAGCTATCACAATTCATGAGATACAGCCTGGTGACAGACTATCAGACCGCGGAGTCTTGAGGTCTATCCACACATATCAGGGCAGTGCCCGGGACGTGACAGGGCCGGGCCCAGGCATTGAAGCTCCGTGACTGGCCCGTGCACGGGACACGGACGTGTGTGAACGAGTTCATATAAAATGTACACACCAAGATTTTTTTGAGCCCCTGACGGGGCACAGTCCGTCCACGTCCCGGGCACGGCTCTGATATGTGTGGATAAACCTTTAGTAATAGGGTCCGGTTTTTACCCTTAGGGTACGGAACCCTAAAAGTCAAGCAACTAAGTCGACGGAACCCCGCTGTGCGGGCCTCCTTTTCCTGTCTGCAGGGTCTAAAGTAACCTAACCTATCTGTGTCGGGGTGCCCTAAGCTCCTGAACTTGCTTCGCTCGCTCTTGTTCTAATTCATTGACCATAATTATCGAATGGCCCAACCGTTACGTAGCAATATTCATAATGTCCGGAAATATAGAAGTATAAATCAGTATTCATTATAAAACTTCTTTTTTTCGCCAGTATAATCTGTCCAGCTGCGAACCTGTCCAGCTGAGAATCTGTACAGTTGCGAATCTGTCCAGTTGCTCCGGAGGGGATGTGACTTCACTTTATTCATAATTCCGGGCATTATACATAGTGCAATAGTTAACCGTTTAAATAAAGCCCGCTCATATTATCTCAGCCTATTTTTAGCGGGTTTTATTTTTGAATAACGGCATTTCTTAACAGTCAATTAACTTCATTCAGCCTGAGTCATTCGCGTCAAACGATTCGGATCACTGCCACAATTTGATGACTCACTGGGATGACTGGGAAACAGTCGGCATGTAGCCATCCGGACTGATTATGATTACTGACATCCGAAGATAAATATGGCACAGCTAAAGTAGCGCCCCTGTCGGTTATGTTATGCACTATAAGTTTTTAGGATTTTTATTGGAATCACCGAAAAGGTCGTATAAAAGTGACACAGGTGTTGGTCATTGTAACAACATAAACACAGATACCTGCACTAAGCGTTTCCTGTCTGGCTGTCCAGTGAATACGGTCAAAAAAGTGAGAAAGGGACAAAGTAATCCTCCAACCAGTAGTTGTGTGTTTTGCTGACCGGTAGCTTCACGGTATCACATCGTCACTGCGACCAACCTACAGAATTGAGACAGGTATTGGCCGCACATTAGCTTTGTCTCTTTGACAGTTTGTAATTTTGTACGCTTTGTCATTTTTGTGACGATAATAAGCAGTCTGGGTTTCTATGTCTATGGGCGGCTGTCACCTGGTCCTGATGATAGATCATGTCAGAGATCATGCCAGGCCAGACGCTGTCGTACCTTTTTTATTATTTGGCGTCTCACAGTTCAATCAAAGTGATTGTTTACTGTTTAACCGGACTATCCTGCGGAGATTAATTAAGTCTCCAGCCAGGCACAAAATTCTAAACCTAAGTGACTGCGCTGTGGGCTACCCCAGGTGGGTCGAACCTTGGCTCAGGGCGTCGCTGGAAGGGACAGCAAGGGGACAAGCTGGATCATACTATTATTGATTCTACCATCAGTTCGGGAAATTCCTACTATGGCGAAGAACTAACAAGAATGCTGTCGGACCTCATCCTCATGATGTTATGTTTATACTAAGGCAAAGTGTATTGGGGGCTACCGTTTGAATTTCCCACTAGGGGCGCTGGTGTAGACTGAGGTCTTCAAAATGTCAAATTTCGTAGTTTTTTTTACTTTTATTTACAATTTAAGCAGTTTATTTACAATTTTAAATGAATTTTAATTCAAACTGCAAACTTTTTCAACAATGGCACCAACTGGTGAGCAATAAAATGTTAGCCCCCATTTTATCAGCGAAATTGGTCGAAATGCCAATGATTATTACGTGACATTTAAATAGCGTTTGAAAAGCAAGTCCATACATTTTTGTTTTTTTTTGACACTTGTCTAGAGACACAATTCTGGCATAGGGCATTCTGTGCCGATAAATACCTAATTGTTATTGAGATAATGTTTTGTTTACTCACACTATACGAAACAAACGTACGAGTATTATTCCCTACACAATGCGTTTACTTCATAATATGGTGCATTCATTTCAAATATTAATAGTGAATGTTGTGAATGGGCGTTGTTTTTGTCAATGTTATTCAAAATGGATCCGAATCAGGTAGAATTTTAGTTAGATAGTACACTATTATTTTTTATAACAGTCAGGAACTTGGAATTAACCCAAATAAGTGTACCAAAATATAAGTTCGACAAAAATTTATAACTGACGTGCCAGTGACACGGATTGCACATCGGATCTGCACGTAAATAGATGAGATACACGTGCAAAGTAAACTAAAACAAGTTTGCTTGTTCTATGTACTTACATTCCACTTACTCTTTGTCAGTTGGCAGGGGTTTCGTGTATAACAGATGCATCGTTGAAGGTTTAGCAAACATGCTATATGTGTACAAATATTTATTTAATACTAGTTTCTGCCTGCGGCTGCGCCCGCGTGATAAGTGTTCTATTATCCCAAGTGAAAATTATACCCGGATGAAAAGTATTCTGTTTGTTGTTAATCCAGGGTATGAATTATTGCAGCATGCTTAATGCGTGCAAAATTTCATCCAAATGCTTTGAGCCGTTTTTGCCTGATTGAATTACAAACTTATAAACTTTCACATTCAACTACTATTTATTTCTACCTGCCCTACTTCAATGTAAATTATCTAGAATCTATTGATAAATAGCCTGGGAATGTTCCAAGACTATAAATCAAGATATAAGTGTTTTGTAATACCCCAAATAAACGTGTTCTATTTACTCATGTCAAGGTATCAATTCCACTGGCATGTTATCTTAGTTCACCTAAAAATGTTTGCTGATAAGTTCAGTAAATATTTACGTTACGCTTTTGTTGTGTTTTGTATGGCTATGATATCGATAAGACTGAGAAAGTTTTTTGTTTTGTTTTTATACCTTTATAACTATTCGAAGTGGAGCGTTAGATGACACCCATCCTAAAAAATGCAAAGAACTTTCTCAGAGGGCCTAAACTAAGCAACATTGTTTTAGTGATAAAGATTGTTATAAAGTCCAAAAGTGACTGAGTGGCTGAGTGGTGACTGGTGAGTGGCTGAGTGTGTGTGTGAGTGAGTGTGAGATTGGCATGCGGTTACCATTATTTCATAAAATGGTTATTGTTATGGTGGTTGTTATCGCTATTAGCACGGTAATTATACTATTAGTCACTATATTTTGGCCTTCTGGTAATAGATCTTGGGTTGGGTGTCGTTTAAATACTTTATTAATTTTAAGCTTCAATTGTTTTCCACCAACCTTCTCTGGCCAGGGGGTGGTTGAGACATGCTCACGCAGTTCGCCTTGACCACGTATCGACTAGGCTGCCACCACTAGGCGGTAGAGAGAACAATGACCTACATTCGTTGGCATTATCTATAACAGTGATTATTCGTACTCTAGCCTTTCTGTTCCTGCCTTCCCCCTATTACCCGTACCTTGGAGTCTAGTCAAAGTGACAATCTTTTAGCGAAAACCATTGTCAAAAAAACAAATATGTTTGAAATTACCTCGTGACATTGCAGCAGCCCATATTATCAATCTTGCAATTTGAGATTTTTTGAGAATTTTAAATATTGCGTTTGCTGATAGAATGTTATTTTATTTAGGTTCTCTTATCATCCTTTCATGTCTGTTTCAATAATAGCTACATCTATCTGGCTTTGCAACAACGACAAATGCATGCGACAATGCGTGCTTTGTACAGTTAAGGGTCAAAAGTGCAGTCTTATGGTCTATCCACTCATATCAGGGCCGTGCCCCGTCAGGGGCTCAAAAAAATATCGGTGTGTTCATTTTATATGAACTCGTTCACACACGTCCGTGCACGTGATATTACCTTTACTCTCCCGAAATTAAAATTGTATTGTGTAGAAGAAATTAAATTATCCACAACTGGTTTAATATGTTGTATAGAAATTTAAGTATAGATTATACCTACTAACCGTGACAAGTTGAAATTATAAAGCCTAAAAAAAAATTGCCGCTGCTGTTTTGGTAGTGTGACATCACTTTTGGGCCTTAACTATACATTTAAAAATTAACTACATATTAATCTTACTAGTTACTAATATTATCTAAATGTGAAAGTTTAGGTAGATGTGTGTGTGGAAGTGTGGATTTATGTTTGTTACTCAATCACGACAGAACGGGTGAACGGATCTGAATGAAATTTGGCACAGAGATTGATTAGGTATAGTATGGAATAGCGAAAGTATATAGCGAAACCGATGGCAGTACCTAATAATACCTATATCGGGCTTTACAACAACAAATGCATGGGACAATGCGTTTTTTGTACATATACAAATTAATTAATACGAATTATTATTTATCTTGCATTAAGCTGTGACACACAATGACATTCAAATCAACAGATACAAGATATTATTGATTGGTCGGCTATGCTCAGAGTTTCATTGCGTGATCGAATCAGAAATGAAGATAGAAGAAATGCCTAACTTAAGTGGCAGTGGGTAGGGTACATTGCTCGCAGAACAGATGGTCGATGAGGCCGAAAAGATTTGGAGTGGCGACCGTGAACCGGAAGACGCTGCGTTGGAAGGCCTCCCACCAAGTGGACAGATGACCTAGTGATGGAGGCGGGAGCCCGCTGGATGTGAAACGCACGGGACCGGTCTATGTAGCGACGCTTGAAGGAGGCCTATGCCCAGCAGTGAACGTATTTGGGCTGATAAGATGATGATGATTGAATGGTCACAAATATTTCCTGAGGCTCTAGACAAGTGTCACACGATGTCAGCGATGGTGATGGTCAAAATGCCAAAATGTTAAGGTGAGGTGTTCAATCACGTGACATTTAGATATCTCTTGGCAATCCCATACATTTTTAATGTTTTTACAATAGCTATCACGATGATTTCGTTGATAGAATGTCTCTTGTCTAGCGAACGGAAGGAGTCGTGCATTCGCGTATTAGTTTGATGGCTAGTTCTCAGATTAGAGAAAATTATTTTCTCTAATCAGAGGGATGGGCCATTTCGTTTCCTAGAACTAATAGGTACAAGATATTAAGGACTTGTCAGATATTTTCCTTTACACATTTAAAAGCTTGACGTAGGAAAAATAAACCCTTAGAATGCTGAATTTTCTTCATTTTCATCTTGATAAGTCTCATTGTTGCTTCGTTTTAAACACCTATACCAGGGCTCAGGCTGGAGTTATTGCATATATCGTGAGCGGATTGGTGCATGTTTCAAAACACTTTTAAAGCTTTAAACCTGGCCTGTGGATCTGCAACAATTAATATATTTGTTCAACTAGCCCTCAGATTAGAGGCCCATTCCGTTTCTTAAATTTAGAACTCGAAAAATTTATTGAAATATGGATGCTGATGACCGGATAAAATTCTAAAATCGAAACAGACCCGAGAGTAGTACAGTAGCTTGATTATAGTACAAACAGGGTTTACTGAATCAATTGGAGTTTATATGAAACGAGTCTCAGATACAATGGCGAGGCCGTTGTAATTGAACACAGGATTAAACAATAAAACACTATACCAACCAAATAGACCAGAGGCCATGGTACAAGTAAATGAATGGTATCACTGACTTCACTGAACCATTCAATGAATGAACTATAAATAAATGCTAGCGTACTCGTACAACAGGCGGCAACATCAGTGAATCAGCCTAATTTTGTTTAACGAAATTAACATGGGAGCTGAATGAATGTAGCCGTAATATTAATTATGATGGATTAGTGCTCAATTTTGGGAGTGCGCTCCTTATTATATGGATGATGATTTTGAAACTTTTCAACCGACTTCAATAAGGAGGAGGTTCTCAATTCGACTGTATGTTTTTGTATGTTTGTTAAGCGATTACTCCGCCAATTATTAACCGATTTTGATTATTATTTTATATTTGAAAGCTGGTGCTTCTCATATCGTGGTCCCATTTAAATTTGATCAGCACCTGGCTAGTAGTTTTTAAGTACTCCTTAATAATTCGTATTTTCTAAAAATATAAAGTACCAAAACTAAAATGAGAAAAATTAAAAAGTTTTTATTAAAAAAATATTTAACTGACTGCCAAAACAAAACACTACCAAGCGAAAAATTACATTTTTTTTTTGGAAGTTCGTGTCAAAAATGAAAAAAAAATGGTATCTATCTATAGAAGAAAGTAATTTTTCACTTTGCAGTGTATTGTTTTGAAAGTCTTTTTTATTTGTTTATATTTTTTTTACCGTAGTATTTGCACTCATCTCTCGCTTTTTGTCTGTTCATATACCAAACTTCACTAGCCCTTTCCAAACCCTTTTTGTTTAAAAGAAGTCTGGCTTAGACTAGGAAAATGTGATCGTGTAGTTGGCTTTTTCCTCCACACTGCTACTCTACTTCTTATCTCTGGTAGACAATCATGCCTATGGATGATCTTAGAACGGTCACTCACTCTTTGACGTTGATTGTACACAAGTATGTAGTTTTCTTTTTGAAAAAGATTTTTATCTTCGTGAGCAATCGCTTTAAAACAACTCCTACTATTTACTTTCCGATTAAAACTACTGTAGATTTTAACAATAGCTGGTATTAAGTGGTTAATCCTAAGAACACTGGAGAGTTATTGTTTAGCTTATCTATACTAATATTATAAAGAGGTAAAGTTTGTGAGTTTGTGACGTTATAAGGGGTAATCTCTGGATCTACTGAACCGATTTTGAAAATTTTTCACCAGTAGAATGCTACATTATTCCTGAGTGTCATAGGCTATAATATATTTCCAAAAAAAATAGAGATCCTTATGAAAATTGTAATAATGTAACCCAAGGTAGCAAAATGTTGCCTGTAAAATACATTATTTGGCGTGCGCTGAGGAAACTATTGATGATAGATAAAAATTTGTAGGTAGGTAGGCAGGGTAGCCAGGGTAGGTAGGGTAGGCAGGGTACGGGTAGCCAGGGTAGCCAGGGTAGCCAGGGTAGCCAGGGTGGCCAGGGTAGCCAAGGTAGCCATTGTAGCCAGGGTAGGCAGGTTATGGGCAGGGTAGCCATGGTAGGCAGGTTTTGGGCAGGGTAGCCAGGGTAGGCAGGTTTTGGTCAGGGTAGCCAGGGTAGGCAGGTTTTGGGCAGGGTAGCTAGGGTAGGCAGGTTTTGGGCAGGGTAGCCATGGTAGCCAGGGTAGGCAGGTTTTGGGCAGGATAACCAGGGTAGGCAGGGTAGGCAGGGTAGCCAGAGTAGCCAGAGTAGCCAGAGTAGCCAGGGAAGCCAGGGTAGCCAGGGTGGTCAGGGTAGCCAGGGTAGCCATAGTAGCCAGGGTAGCCATGGTAGCCAGGGTAGGTAGGGTAGGGACATGGTAGCCAGGGTAGCCAGAGTAGCCAGGGAAGCCAGGGTAGCCAGGGTGGCCAGGGTGGCCAGGGTAGCCAGGATAGCCAGAGTAGCCAGGATAGGCAGGGTAGCCAGGGAAGCCAGGGCAGCCAGGGTGGCCAGGGTAGCCAGGGTAGGCAGGGTAGGGGCAAGTTAGCCAGAGTAGCCAGAGTAGCCAGGGTAGCTAAGGTGGCCAGGGTAGCCAGAGTAGCCAGGGTAGCCATGGTAGCCAGGGTAGCCATGGTAGCCAGGGTAGCCAGGTTTGGGGCAGGGTAGTCATGGTAGCCAGGATGGCCAGGGTAGCCAGGGTAGCCATGGTAGCCAGGGAAGCCAGGGTAGGGGCAAGGTAGCCAGGGTAGCCAGAGTACCCAGAGTAGCCAGAGTAGGCAGGGTGGCCAGGGTAGCCAGAGTAGCCAGGTTTGGGGCAGGGTAGCCAGGGTAGCCATGGTAGCCAGGGCAGGCAGGGTAGGTAGGTAGCCAGTTGACGGGAACGAAGCCCCGAGGGTCAGCTAGATATTAGATAAACAGATACGTCATACACTCAAAAAACAACCGAAAATATGTTCCGGGCAGCAGCGGCAGCACACATACACACTTTTCATTCATCTGACATTTCACTACAAGTCGAAAGGGATGGCTTGATAAAACCAGCCAGAAAAAAAGAGACAGCTATTGTTTGTCAGTGAATGTAAATAAAAATTATTCTGGCCACCAATGTATTTACCATCTCTTTCTTTTCATCATTGAAATAAATTAGTAAATTCAGGTGTATTGCGTACTTATTGTGGTATGAGATCCCTTCTGCTTTATGTACTTTGGTATCATAATTGGTACACTTTCTAAATATACACGATGGCACTTTTTTATTTTGTTTTTGTTTCAACAAAGCGTATCGCTCTTCGCCATGCGTGACATAGACTAAATACTAAACGTCACAATTAGGACGTATTCGAGTCTTCACAATGCGCGCGCTCATAACATATCTGTTTACTAGAATATCATTAGTTGTTGGTTATTATATTTTTCATACTGTATAAAGCTTGCAACACTATCTACGTTAAGGTACGTACTACGTAGGAAGTATGGCATTTAGTGATGGGCCAACTCGGGATAAACACGACTCGAGTTAACCCGAGTTGAAATTCACCTAACTCGAGTTAGCAGAAGGAAACTAAGTAATAATAAATTATTTATTTGTTTAAAACTACTTTTTTACATAATATGTCTTTGACAGATATATTATTGTATAAGTTCCTCAAGAATTGGAAATGAAAGGGGAGCCCTTTTCTCAGGAGTGGGACAATACAGGCAAAGAAAAAATATAAGTTTAGTAAACTTATACCCTATTCGCTGGGGGCAAAACTTTTTGTAAACAAACACACGTCAAACGGTTATAATCAGACTAAGTTTAAAAATACATCCTTACAACGCAAACTTGATACTTTTGTAGCACTCTTTAATTTGTTATCATAATAGTTCCGAAATCGTGGCTTCCGAGATTAATCGAGATGCATTTCAATGTTGGTTATTGGTTTTACCTTCTTTTTGGTTCAAACTTTAAAAATATTGTCTTGTTGTAAAAAACATATAAGTACTATTAAAGGTTGTTCTATGACATATTTTATTTTAGATTTTAGTGATTGCAACTCGAGTTTGGAAGAATACCACTCGAGTCAACTCGAGTTAGCCGGAAATAGAGTTAACTCGAGTTAGTAACTCGAGTTGCGAGTTCGCTAATGGTATTATGCATACCTTTTTTTTCATTTGCGATGGAAAAAAAATCCTACTGCTTAAGGATGTTTCCTGGGTAGAAAAATGATAATTCTATTTAGTCCGTCAGTGAGATTATCAAATAATATTGGACCTATATTTTTTGCTTTATCAAATAAATAAAAACTGACAAAGATATAGCGCATCAAATTTCAGGAGTGGGGGCTTGTGACGTCACTTTGTCAGTATAAAGTGAGCACACCGCCACCGTGACGTTACACCATATTTCAACGCACTATACCGTCGTAATTTTTTGTTTCAAGTAAACAAAAAATTGACAAGTGCGTCGAAATATATGTGCAAAAGAAAAAATACGTGTTTAATATTTTTAGGTTATCTAACTATTCAACCAGCAGTCAACTACCTTATTTCAAGTAACTATTCAACCAGTGACTGCACACTCCGACGACGCTTCCGTAGACAACTGTAGATAGATATTTGACCGGTCAATTTGGCGACGCTTGGGTGAGGCCTATGTTCAACAGTGGATGTCTTTCGGCTGAAATGATGATGGTGATGAGGTATTTAAAATGCACGACTACGGAGTTTCGATTTGTTCTGAAAATATAAATAAACTAACGTTAATGAAACTTAAATCAACGATTCAATAGTTTTTGTCTCTTTTATCATCATTAAATATCGATATATTGTAGAGGTTCGCTAAATATTTGACCCTGTGTAGGTTATTGTAAATTACAATATATCTGATGCGATAAACACAGCCAGTTGGTGTTCGCAATAAAAGAAATAAAGCTTTTAGCTCAATTTATATAATTAAATGTTGATTGTTGAGTATCGAATGGCGTTTTTTGTTTTATCTATAAATTAAATCGTTTACCTTGATGCGTTTTTTGCTTGTGTGATCAGTTTTCCATATAGAATAGCAGTGCATCTACATTAAATATGATGGTATCTACCTGCACGTATTTAGAGTAAATTCATGCATATGAACAATATGTTGGAAAATTATTGAGGAATTAAAATCTTCACGGCATTGTAACTAACCCATATTAGTCACAATTTTCGCTACTAGAAATTTTCAATAAAACCAATTGTCTAACTATTACGCACAATGAATGAGTGTCAAACCTGACCTGATATTAAGGCGTATATATTCCCCAATGTAAACGCGCTACTGGCCGTGCGCCCGCTCGGTGCCAGAATATCAATGTTGCACCTCCTTTTGGACAGTTTTGTTTGAAAAATATATTTTTTATTTACAATTATTATTTTCAACCGACTTTAAAAAAGGAGGTGCTCTATTTATTCGACCCGTATGTATCCTATGGAGCTGAATATATTATCTTTAAAATAAGACCATGATATCTTAACATCTGTGATTGCACATACATTAAAATTGTACATGAAAAGCACTGTTATTTGTAGAAAAAGGAATAATGTCCTTAAGAAAAAAATATATCTATCAAATTTTTCTGTTTAACAATATTATTAAACATCCAAGTCGTTTTGGAGGAGTATGCAAAAGAAGCAGAAATATATTGTGTTGTTAATTAAGTTTTAGTCATACGAAAAAACCATGTTTGACAAATAAAGTTGAGTCGGTAATAGCTGTTACCTGACCCACCATGCCGTTTGCTGACCCACTAAAAGTTAGAAGATTTTGAACCTTATGCAATTAGCAGTAGATAAGTGTAATTCAATACATATGAGCTTATCGAACTAGAACGACTTGCTCAAATTAGGTATATAATATAAAATACAGTTATGAACATTAATCTTTAACATGTAACGTTAGGGTAGATAAGCGTTTGAAAACTGTTGTATCACCATAATGGACTTGTTAATTTCAACCATAGTTGTTAAGTCGATTTGGTCTAATGGTTGCATCAGTGAATCTATTCAACATGGTTGCGAGTTCAAAACTAAATGTCCACTTCTTGTTGCTTTATGTTTACAATATTTAATTGTATTTTTTGAATTCAAAATATTATTTATATTAATACAACAGGTATGAAAAACAATAATGACTAAGATAACGATTCTATTCAATATAAATATTTAATAATTACTTACTAACAAAAATAATTACTACATATATTTATAGCTAAAACACAAACAGTTTCTTCGTTTCAATAGTGCCTATAAAATACCCGTTTTTTAAAGTAGGTATATAATCTATCTATACTTTACAATGTGATAATGTAGTGGTAATCAACATGGTATATTTTCAAAAATATGTAATATTTCTATTTTATAACAATAACATCACCTAATATGGTGTGGTAAGTACTGTCGTACCTACTTATAAAATATAATTGATAATAGCACTAAATACTTTAAAGATTTACCTACTTTATAATTTTCTTATAGGTATTAACACACACACTGACACGTAAGTATTGTTGACTGCGGGACGTGATGCTATCTTAATAGCGTAGTGGAGCACCATCTCTTTCTATAATTTGTTTCAAGTGGCACGTAATATTTCCAAACTGACTGGCGACTATTAAATCGGCCACCAACTTCTATACGTTTACCAGGTCCCACGGAAGATATCCAGCCCCAGTAACCCAGAGTTATTAAACCGCTGGTTCTACACGTCAGTAAAAAATCTGACTGTATTTCTCTGAAACAAAGAAATGAAACAAGTGTCACTTTACGTTTAATCATATAAAAAATATGTTTGCTTACGTCACGGCATGAGGAATAGGAAGGTATAAAACAAAGTATTAAATTAGAAAAATACACTTACTGCTATATTATTATTAAGTCTCCTAAAAAAAAATGGAAAAAGACGTTTTCACAATTTAGTTATTCAAGGTAATGTAGATGTAGATGAATGTAAATACTGCAACTGTGCGTAGACTGGTTTTAGCTTTATTGTCACCGATTTTTTTATTTTCTTTCAACAGTAACATTTGACCTACTCATTACAAGTTAGGCGAAAAAAATATGAATTTAGAAATTTTATATTTATCTTTACAATAATGCAAGAAATACTTATTGAATAAATTGAAAACAAAACATTACAACAACATTAAAAACATTCTCGACGCACGATTTGAACTCGCATCTTGTTTGTATCAGCCTTATACACGAACCACGAGACCAGACATCATCATCATTTCAGCCGAAAGATGTTTACTGCTGGACATAGACCAGCCCTACTTAAATATAATAATTAAAATAAGCTAATAGATAAATAAAAATAAAATGTTTATTGGTACACAAAAAGTTGCAGTGGTTTTAGTGTTCACAAATGTAAACAGGTATATTGTAGGAACTACATTGTAACCATTGGTTAATAAACCCTGCCTTTCAAACTAGGACAACCTGTATCTTGAGAGACAAAATAAGACAAAAAGTAGCAATAACAGTAATTATATTACAATACACATAAACTTTTAGTCTTACAGCATAGAAATCAAAAGCCCATAACAAATGGTTATAAATATCCTAAAGTAAACATTTAAAAATCAAATGTGCGTATCTATACTATTATTGTATTTGTTCATCGAGTAGCGCTAGTCTGATACACTCAAACAATTTAAATAATCCTTAATATTACAGGCAGACTAGACGTATGAATGTGAGTGAAGCAAATAAGTATGTAAGGATCGTAGCAGGTGGCGCTCTGTAGTTTCTGCCTACCCCCATGGAAAAAGGCGTGAGTTTATGTATGTATGTATCTCAGGCAGACGATTCAAATTCGTTTGTTTTTAGGGTGGGTAACGTTACCGCTATTACCGACTGTACATGAATTAATAATGAATATATATAAATTCAAACCTTTTAACTTAGCTGTTACTAAAGAGAGTATGCAAAGTAACAGTTTTACGGCACTAAAACGGAATAAGGGCCTTAATGTTAGTAAAATAAATCACGAGCTCGGATATAACGCTTTTCTGTATACATTTTACCGTGAAAACTTAGATGAATTGAGTTTATGCGAGTTTTCAATACTTAACTTATGACAGTTCACTTCACGCTTATTTCGCCTAAGTTTTCATGGTGACATTTTAACAGAATAGACTGTCTTTAAAAAATAATTAGTTAATGCCTTAACTAATTTCTTTGTTACGCTTATTTCTTACTGGGAATTCCACGTTCATATCAGTCAGCCTATACTCATTTATTTGTACATTAACCAGCTGTTTATTAGAACAAATATCGATGAATGATGTCACTAGTCTGCAGACCCACGCAACAATTTACGCACATACATAGGACAATTATATACCTATTATTTACGTTGACTGGCCACTCATTGAAAGAATACTTTACCTAGTAAACGTATGTCTAGGTTGAATGAAATCATTACCCCAAACCACAATATATCTAGGCACTTAGTTGAAAAATATTGTTAAAAAAAAACTTTTTGCAAAAAAATACTACCGACTTCCAAATACAAAACTACAAAGTGAAAAATAACTTAATTTTTTAAAGTCGGTGTCTTTCGTAGGTAACATTTTTTTGCGTTATGGACACCGACTTTAAAAAATTAAGTTATTTTTCACTTTGTAGTTTTGTATTTGGAAGTCGGTAGTATTTTTTGCAAAAAGATTTTTTATTTTTCTCTTTTTAGTTCTACGTACCTAATAGGAAAGTTAGTAAGGGAACTATTTCGCCAGAATAGATTTCATGAAACTTGATCATAACCGGTGAAATCAGAGATCTGCTTACCCCTTAAGAGCGAACTGGCGTGATGTTTTGTTATGAAACATTATAAACAACAAACAGACATGCGATTGCAGCAATCCCGAGAGAGTTCTGTTGTATATCTCCGAAGTTCTTCATCAGATCTTCACCAAATTAAAATGGGACCAATTTCGGAACATACTTTTTCAAACAAAAAAAAGAATTTTCAAAATCGGTCCACAATTGACGGAGTAATCGGTGAAAATAAACAAAAAAAAAAACAAACCTGAAGTCGAACATAGAACCTCCTCCTTTTTGGGAAGTCGGTTAAAAATACATTTACCCACAATCTGTAGCAGGCGGGTAAAAAACAAAGCTTTCATTCATGATTTGTGGTTGAATTCCCTTTAAAACCCACTTATTTATTTGTCATTGCTACCGCTACTACTTTTAGTGTGTGTGTGTGTGTTTTTTTCCGTACAAATAATTTAAGTACTTATTAATACTACCTACCCACACCTCATTTATTGTCAGACTCATCTTAATTATTCTTATTTAGTATTCGTTTTTTTATTTTTTTATTTGTAGTAAACACATTCTACACATCTATTTTTATCTTTTATATGAGTAAGTACTTATTTCACATACACCTTTAGTTAATAAAACTGCTTTACGTCCGTCACGTCATCAGACACAGGTCCATTTGAAAACCATCGTCGGGCACTAGTTGCCCGACATTTTGCTGAACTGGTCCAATTTGGCGCAGCCGTGGGAAACACCATGTTACTAATATATAGTATAGTTTTGTGTGCTCTGACTTGTGTCAAATAAATATGTTTTCTTTCTTTCTTTACTACCGTTTAGGTTTTAAATCAGGAAAAATCAAATATTTTGTCGCCAATAAACACTTTTTCTTTCTTTCTTTCTTCTTTCTAGTGCCTATATAGATACTTAGATATGAACACGTGGTTTTCTATAAGCACCTACCTATATATGATATTTTAAAAGCCCTTCAATGTATTCACCGATTGTGGATCCAAGTTGGCCACTGAATAAACAACCTGGCCAAATGGAGTATTAAAGTCCCATCATGGTCCCATCCCAAACACAGTGCCAGTATGTAACCCCTTCGAAGGATATGCCCCTACTCATTTCCTGCCCTTCATGCACAATCAACTGCACCTTCCAGGAACTGCGAACGTGGCAAAGGACAGAGCCACATGTGAATAATATAAGAATAACTTGGTGACAATTGCTAGATTATGATAACGAATTCTGTGAGAAAATGTGTTCCAAAGAGACGAACGTATATGCCAGTTTCAACAAAAATCCACTCGTGATATTTGAAGAGACAGTGTTAAGGGCCTACATACGCTTTAGTGCCGTAAAACGGTAACTTTCTAAAGCATACTCCTCAGTAACAGCTAGGTTAAAAGGATTGAAAAATATATATTTATTATTGATTCATGTACATAATTTTGAACACAAGGTTTTTTCGTGTAACTAATAGTTTTGCTTTAAAAAAATAATTAACAACACTATATTTTTTCGCAACTTTTGGAAGCTCCTACAAAATGACTTGGATGTTTAAAAATATTTTTATACAGAAAAATTGATGGCTGGAATTTCTTCATACCTAACATAGCATATGTAAATCAAATAATATTTTGCAAACAAAACTGTTCAAAAGGAGGTTCAATTTTGATATTTCGGCATCGAGCGGGCGCACGGCCAGTACTGCGTTACATTGGGGCGTATATATCGCCTTAAGGGGAGTCCATTAATAACGTGAGGTCAAAATTCAAATAAAAACAGTTCACGTAATTAATAGATGCTCTAATACAATGATATCATAATTATTTTGTGCATCACAGGTCGTAAAGGCCATACGTGAAACAGTAATTAGCGTTCAAACCAATTAAGCAGAAGTATCCAATATGAAAATGTCACGGTGACATAAATGTCCTCGGTCCAGCCAGCCAGATCTCATACGAACCGCCCGATTGTAAGAAAAATATGATTTGTCCGGTTATCCCCAAGGGGACACAGAATGTCGTCATATTTTGGGTTCATATTTTGGGGACGCAGACTTTGCCAAATATTTGCTAATTATAATTATATCTACGACTGAATATGGTATCTACGACTGAATATGCTGAATAATTGTGATAATTAGCAGACTACAAATATTACACCATCCGATAATTGCAGATTTTTTGTTCAACGAATGAATATAATATAAAGCATTGATGCTGACTATTCCTTTCTTATCGAGACCTTTCTTAAAGAGGAAATCGTCAAACGCGCAAATTGTTAGTCTTGGAATTTAGTTGTCAGAAGCCCAAAATCTGATAACCAGGCCTGTCAAGGAGTGTCGCATTTCCCAGTTACTGAGTTGTGGAGATAGACAGTCGCTTCATGGCAATTGCGTCCTCAAACAGTGCAATCACTGTACTGTACTGGTACAGCAAAAATAAAAAAATCATATATGCAAGTTACCTTGCAGATTTCGACGCAGAGATCATCAATCTGTGGTTCATGTTGTATTTAAAACCATTGACAGGAAGCTGTTTGACCGCTGTTCAACCAAGCGAGGTGATCCGCGGTCCACTTGGCCACGCTTTCCACCGTGACGTCACCACCGGTAGCTATACACGACGCTACAATGAAAATCAAGGTTGGCGACCCATATGCAACTAAATCGTTCACACTATTATTAGATTTAATGATGTAATTGTATTTATTGTCTGGTCTAGCCGGCGAGCACTATCTGTATGTCAATCTGTACATTGCTGCATAGACGTGATTTTTTAATACGGCGATATGAGATGGGAAAAACCGATTCGATCCTTTATGTAACTGGCACAGCAAGGTCACTTAGGTCCTACACCTAGCAAATTAAAAGGATAATAGTAAGCTGGAATTCATTGAAGTTCCAGAATCCATCGATACAGTGGACAAATCCATTCAGAGAAAACTATAAGTTACTTTCTTATACTGATAAGAAATTACTAAGTAGTACCTAGTGCTGAGATAAGAAAGTTACAACAATCACTTATCCGTATGTTAATATAGGACGCTCGAAGCGACGATTAAGTACAGTTCAAGTTAAACAAGTGCATGTATAGTTCTCGGCAAACTTCTTGGCCGCCCTGAAGTTGGCTACAATGGCTGCGCAATAGGAAATCTCATGCAAAAACAGCACCGTTTCATGCCTCGCGCATCCGGTAAACCAACTTTGTAGTACCTACAACAAGGCTCAAGAAAATAGGTGGCTCGTTTAGATGTCAATGTGCACGCTTTTATAATAAGCTTCCAAGCCACGTACAACATCTAAGTCTTAATAAATTCAAATCTTTCATTAAACGTTAGTTGTGCCAGAAAGCGTTTTATACAACTAAAGATTACCTTGAAGACAAAAAGGCTTGGGATTGAGCTGCTCCAATTAATTTTGTTTTTTTTTATTATTTTTTGCACCGTGAATTTTGTTATTATAATATATATATATATTTTTTGGTTTTCTTGCAATGACAAGAATATTTACTATTTAAAGTATTATATTATTTTATATTAATTATTGTGAATGTGAAGACTATGTGGATCATTCTTTTTTGTTTTAATTTAAATTTATCTTAGTTTTTAATCATGGTCTGGCAGTTTGAGTAGTTTATGCGGCATGCCCGAATGTCCTTTCTTTGGTATTGTTCGTCGAATCGTTGAGCTCCTTAAATTCTGAGTTGAGCTGCTCGGTTATTGACAAATGCGTGCACTGACTGGACAGGTCCACTCAATCTGGCTGGTTCTTTCCTCAAAAGACCATTTCAGACATCAGTCTACATGGTCTTCACATGATCTAACCAATATTTTGTCTGGACTTTAAAAGAGACTGTGACCTCTGAGTTTGTTTCGGCCTTTCTTTTCAGAGTAGTCAGATAGGAAACGCCGACCTCATCTAGTTTTAAAAAATATGTTCGACATGTAAAAGTATTTGTATAAACCAACTTACAGAAATAAAATCATTTATAATCATTAATCATTTAACTTCAGGGCGGCCAAGAAGTTTGACGAGGGCTATAGAAACTATTACACTTAATGAGTTGTTAATACTGTAACTAAGTGTCTTTGTATACAAGGTACCATATTAGGGACCAGATTAAAATGTGCGTAGCCTTTTCACAACTATTTTGGGGTCCGTTTTCAGTCTAACCGATTGTCTGCCTGTTTGACCTCCACAACTCAATAACTGGGGGGCTATCTCACTACGGCTGGTCGGTCTTAGTCATGTGTGTAGATGCACATACTCATTGTTTCTGTGTGCGCAAGACCAAGCCGCCGTCGTGACGTGAGACATAACAACTGTAACTCGATACAACTTGGCAACCATTGGTATCTGATTGTCTGGCTTCTGACAGCCCGTAACCAACCGACCGTTTGTTTTTGTTAGTTTTCTACGAATGACAGCCGTTATCAACGGTTTAACATTCAACCTAAGCAAGCTTTGCTTAACCTTGAATATCCACCTGGACGGCTGTTATTTTTTAGCTACGAGTTCCTTCAGTAAGGGATTCTATTTGTCTATACTGTACGTGTTCTAGATTCTATTGTCTATCAGGGTATACGACCTGATACAGCCATCACATACAAGCCTATACATATGTAATTAAGTATGTATAGGTTCGCACTTCCTCTACCTGCATGTGACCAGAATTTATTTAAATGTCATACAAGGTGAGTCGGATCGGTTGCAAGCCTACCAATCTACTTGGTACCCGTGTGTATGTATTGACTTGTAGTAATCACTTAGAAGGTCGGTAAACTGCTTGTAGGTATGACTAATTACAATTCTGAAGGTTATTTTCTAAATTACTAAACATTTAAAACTATGTAGGTTTATTGTTTGTTAAAAACTATTAAACTCAATTACAGAATTTATCTATTTGAAGACCTAGGTTTTCTTTTTTTGCAAAAAAATTATTATTACTTATCTTACTTAATTTGAAAAAACACGAAACATATATTTTTGATTTTCTTAGTGAATACTTGCTGGCAAAGACAATTCGCCGGTTTCGGTATTGCAAATTTGGAGTATATAACTTGTCAAATCCTATTTCAGATTTTAATGTCTTGACAGGTTTTCAGGCTTAAGTAGATTTTGACAAATGCTCAACTCAGAAATCAGTAAACTATATCTTAATTCACTTTTGTTTAAAAATAAGTTCGAATGGCTCACGTTCACGTAGATTAACTCAATGTCCATCAATGAACTCAGGGACTTTATATACCTACATATTATTCAGTCGATTGCTTGCAATTACATACCGTTGTTAATAACACGTACCGACTACGTCATGGACAATTGGGCCGTCCCGTAACAATGCTTCCTCATGCGTTATAACGTCAGAAATTGAGGAAAATGCAATAAGAATCGAGGTAACCGCAGCAACGATTTTTCTTTTTGAATGATAAATAAGGACTTTCTGAACGATTGGAAAATTGTGTCGGGACATTAAACTCGTAATACGCTGCGCCATATAATAAAAAAAACTTAGTTTTTATAGGGAAAAATGACGAAGAAGAAAAATAGGAAGAGATTTTAAAGCATAGATGGAAATCCACATCGCGTCTTTCATCTCGCCATGTCACCTTACCATAGTTTTGTTTTTTTTTGACACCATCAGAAAGTAGAGATTTCAACGAACAAAACGCCCACCGACTTTTTTAAAGAGCAGATATTTTGACGTGACAATTTTCGATGTAAAATTAGGGTGCTTTTTTCGACATTAAGTCAAAATAAGGTAAATATAAATATTTTAAATAAAAAAAATTACAGTGTGTTTGGGAAATAAAAAGGTAAGTTTTCACCAAATTTCGAAACAAAAAAAATATTTAATACCAAAAACTTGGATATTTGAATTTTTCACATAAATTTTGAGGTTATGCGAAAAAGTGTTAATACAAAAGTTGTAGATCTTTTTATTACCTACAACTTTGCCATTCAACGTTTTTCCATAGGACTTGTAGTTTTGCCGGCATTCGAGATAAACCGTTTCTACCCTTAAAAACTCAACCCCTTCCACTTCCCGACCTCAGATCACCCGTTAATTATTTTTCCTTTTATTTTTGTTATATTCTCTTTCTTTCCCAATGGGTTTCATCCTACTATTTTTTTTTTCACTTTTTACCATTGTCAAAGGCACTAGTCTATTAAGCTGAGATCAATGTCAAGAGCTAGTTTATCAAAAAAAATAATTGGGAAAGCATGAATAATTTAATTTAATAAAGATAAATATTATAATCACGTATTAACGGCTGAATGGATCAGGATGAAACTTGGCGCACGACTATTGACCATATCTTGGATTAGGTCATGGTATACTTAATAGAGAGAGCCTTATTGCGTATTGAGGGCAGTGGTGGCCCAGTGGTAACGGCCGCGACTTACAAGTTGTAGGTCGTGGATTCGAACCCAGGCAGGCACTTTACTTTGTGTAAATTAATTCATCACAACTGCTCAAGGAAAACATCGTAAGGAAACCGGCATGTCTTAGAACCAAAAAATCGAAGACATGACTGTGACATTCACCAAACCGCACTGGGCCTGCGTGGTGGATTACGGCCCATTCCCTCGCACAGAGAGGAGGCCTGTATCCCAGCAGTGGGAACATTAGAAGGTTGATGATGATGATGATGATACTTAATATACTGGGAATATATTCCCTTGGATTAATTGATATCCGACTTTCACGCAGGCGAAATCGCTGGCATAAGCTAAAAACAACTATTTTCACGTCAACGAAGAAAGTAGTGAGTACCTCCAAACCGGTTGCAGTACATCGGAAACTGGTTGTGAATGAGATTTCACACGAGTCCTTTGAGCATAATACCCAGTGGATTACCTATATACGTTTGTTTTGTAAACTGAAGAGGTTTTAATAGCCCGCATGCAACGTACGATAACAATGGTACAATACGAGCCGTGTAATGCCTTGTTCGATTTTCTATAGGTAATCATGAATTCCAATTGTATTTTTCAACGACTTCGTACACTGTGATTGTTTGGTTATATCGAAATATGATTCAGTCTGTTTCAGTGGAATGGCGTTGTATTAGAGCCCGTGAGTGTCTTTTGCAATCAATCAGTGTATTTTGCGATCAATCGTCCTCTTTTTTGCGAGTCAATGGCTCATAAGTAACATCCTGGATTGATATGTCGTTGCTGTACTTAGAGTAGCTTTTTATTACTCACAGTGGATCTTTGTGTCTCTGAAGTTGGTTCTGTCAAATAATGCGCAAGAAACAGTTTAACTGCATAGAGTAAGCGAGATAGGATGATGCGACAAACGTAAGCGAGTGAAAGAGACAGTTATACAATGATAATTTCACTTTTAATATTGACACAAAAATAGCTACTGCGCAGGCTCTTGCAGCCAATTCAGAGACACAAAGATCCGTTGTGAGTATTATACTGTAAGTTAGCATAGTTTAATCTACTTAGTTATCAATTCTAAAAGTAGTTTCGTAGGACTTAAAGAAGAATGGACAAGAAATTCTATACATAATGGCTGCAATGGCTAAACGCCGTTCGTGATCATATACCGACGACTACATGGCTATAATTGTGATTTTGGATACAGTGATGTTAACACAAGTGTTAACCATAAATCATTTAGTGTATTTATCAAACACACACACACACATGAATTATATTATTAAACTCGAGCCGTTTTCATGACGCTGAACTCATTTTTATTCAAGTGCAATTTCATGGAGCATATTTAAGATTCGATTTGCTAGTTTGCGACACGCCGTTATTGAACAGGTACGAGTGTAGAACTAATTACCTATTATCAATTTAAGGCGATTATACTTTTTATAGAACTTGGTTTGGTACCCAACTTTGCCAGACAGTATGAAGTTATAGACTAGAATGGAATAGAATAAGACATGTACATGACGTGAAGCATGGCGAGTTAATTCTGCCCCTCCTCAACCGAGTAGTTCTTCTTCTTCGTCGGTACGCTTTTGGCATAGCAGTCGTGATCATCATCTTGCAGTGAGACGTCAGGTTGCCATAATTCGCCTCACGAAGCGACGCCATCCCTCTCTGTCGGCTGTCACTCGTGTGCAATGGGCCGCCTACTGCAGAATTGAACCTGGTCGGTCCATCGCACGGGTGACCTGCCGCACACTTTCGTCCCTTTCACTCTACCCTGGACTACAAGCCACTCAATAGAGTCGTACTGGAATATTTGAGCTTGGGCTATAGCCGATATACGCTGCTTGATGCTGAGCTATCGGAGAATGGATATGTCAGTGCGAAACTCTGTCCACGATACTCCAAGCATTTTTCTCCAGCACCACTTTTCCAGAGACTCCCTAGTATGTTTGAGTTGAGTAGCCCTATAATGTTTGAGTTTATGCCGGTAGGATATGACCAATACTAGAGTAGATGTAGGACAATCATGGGATTTTTTTAAATTAATAAATATTAATTATATGTACGCGTTAAACTGACTGTCCGGTTGGCACACTTCTTTAACATTGTGCATGCGTTTTCCTTATAGAAAATTCAGACGGGATTTTCCAGTTTTATGCAAGGATTAAAAAAACACAGTTGAGTATAATATAAGAAGTTGATTATTTGGCATTCGTGATTATAAGATGTATTTATCCACGATAACATGTCTGTTTTTTATGATGCTATTTTAGGTATACTCATTAAAGATGATGTAAAAATCTAGGAATTCACAATCGAAACAGATGATCATTACTGCGTGATTGATTCTAGAATGTTAACAGTAATACGAAAAAAATATTACTGCGTATTAGTAATAATATAAATATCAGTCTACCCACTATAACGGTAGGGCAGGTAAATCAACCTCTCGAATAGAGAGTAGAAACAATAATTTATTAAAGGAAAAATAATTATATAAAATTTTAATAATAACGCAGCAGGAGACTGGTGTGAGTTCTCGGCATCGAGCGCGTGTTAAGTTCAAGACCGCCGAAAGCAAACCACTTTTCTGTAGTTCCCAGAACGTAGGTGACTGGTGGGCTTACCTACCTGGACTTCAGCCAGGTAGGTAGGTCGATCTTCGTATCGGAGGCAGAGTTGTCCAGCCACAGCCGCAGCATTCTCGCAAGTATGTGCTCTATATAACTGCATTCACAAAGAGATCTAAGTAATTACTGTCTTTTTAGGGTTCCGTACCCAAAGGGTAAAAACGGGACCCTATTTCTAAGACTCCACGTCTGTCCGTCTGTCACCAGACTGTATCTCATGAACCGTGATAGCTAGACAGTTGAAATTTTTACAGATGATGTATTTCTGTTGCCGCTATAACAAAAAATATTAAAAACAGAATAAAATTAATATTAAAGTGGAGCTCCCATACAACAAACGTGTTTTCTTTGCCTTTTTTTGTCCAGTTTTATTTAGAACCCGTTGTCTTTCCAAACTCAATACTAAAACATTTGCATTTAATACCATGTATTTCTATTCGACTTTGTGTTTACATTGTAAATCTCCACAAGGTCATACCCGAAATTTTTGTGACCATATTCCGGATTCACAAACACTTCGACATACATTAGTAATCTAGATACAAACAAACGCGACGAGTCGAAGCGACCTATTAGGAGGCCCAATGTTTACCAAACATTTAGGCATAGCACGCACAGCGATTTTCATTCGCGCGAATTTTTTTCCGCGCGATTTTTTTAGTACTATTTGGGCGCGATTTTTTTTCCGCAGTGCGTGCAGCTTCATACATTTCCATAGGACACAGAATGCGCGGAAAAAAATTCGCGCGAATAAAAATCGCAGTGCGTGCCATGTCTTAGTAGCTGATTAAATGACGATGGGTTCACTTATAATGATGTACCTAGTTTTTAAATGGACACATCCATTCATATGTATATATTTATTTTAAAGCAGTTTTAAGTAGTGTATTGTGAAACATGATTTCTTGTTAATGAGAGATAATGAGAAATGTGAAAGTGAAAAGCTGTGTGGCATTGTTTTTAAAACGAAGTTTTGATTCTGATAACTAAAATGATCGCAAAGGCATGATACTAAAATATATAGTAAGTGTGAAGTGCGCTACTCGCTGCGCAGTAAATACCTCTACCTCCACTAAGTGACCCCAGGAGAGACGGTGGCGCAGTGATCACGTGCGGCGGTGAAAGTGAACGGGGTATCTCAAGGGATTGGCTCTAAAAGGTGTAACACAGATCGGAGCCGGGGTGGTGTTTAAACTGGTCACGAGGTCCATGTGTTGATAATGATCACTGGGGTGATTTTAATAAAAAATCCCCTCCCCCTGTTCTTTTCTCCAAAAGCCTAGGCGTATTTTTTAAGGTTTCCCCCCGAAAACAAAAATGAAGTTACCTCATCCATAAGTCTAAGCGTCACATGAATTTGCTACTGCGCAGCGAGTGCAGCGACTGACCTTGTGTTCTGACACTTGTAGCTAACTTCTGGGCCGATGTTAGTTACCATATACATGCTAAAAAAAACATATAAGTAATAAGATGTAAGTTCATTAAGTATAAGTAAGCAAATCTAGAAGGAAATAATATTATAAAAGTGCATGTTGCATCATGAAGCGAAACCAAACCAGTGAAACTACGAAGGTAACAAATGACGTAGTTATTTTTACTTACGTTCACTTTGACTCACTGTTGGTTTGCGCAGTTATCTAAAATCAGCTGATGAATAACGTTTATTTTACTTTCGGAGGTAGGACGTAACTACGATGATTTTTAGAAGTTTCTATCTAACTCTGGCTGAGTTGTATCATCTCTAAAACATAACATTGATATTTTTATTGTAAAAGAATCACGATACAACTGTATTCAACATTTCTGTATGTTTCATTCAAATCACGTCTTAGTTTAGAATTGGTTTGATCTAACAGAAATCTGGAATAAGTCTACACTCTACACCCTTGACACAAATAAATATAGCCAATAGTAGTCAGTAATACTTACGGTGGAACACGAATACTAAACGATCAAACAATAATATTATATCAGGAAACTATTTATTCTGCGTAGCTTATTGATCATGTTTTTTGAAAAATAATTGTTAAATAAGAAAGTAATGCGTTTTTAATGAGGTTATATGCTTATACTCGTATATGCCTTCTTGAAGCTTATCGTTATAATAAATTGCCATTGATAAGCCGATGTAGAAAACTTGTGCTAGAAACCAGGTGTAAGACCGTATGTTATTTTTAACCGTCTTCCCAAAAAGGAGGAGGTTATCAATTCGACAGTTTTTTTTTAAATATGTGTTACCTCAGAACTTTTTACTAGGTACCAATCTTGATGATTTTTTTTTTTATGAAAGCTTGTGCTTGCCTTGTGGTTTCATCAATATTAACCATTTAAATTTCATCAAGATCTGATGAAGAACTTCGGAGATATACATCAGAACTCTTCAATAAATGACGGCACATCACTCGGAATAGCTGCAATCGCATGCCTGTTTGTTGTTTACACCAATTCATAACATAGCATCACACTGGTACGCTCTAAAGGGGTACGTTGGTGTGAACAGTTCACCCTGGTATACTCTCATCCCACGGATTTTGTTTAAGTTTCATGTTACTGCGTTTAATCTCTTCTGGCATCACTTTAGGCATTATAGGTACCTAGCCGATAGAACTGGTCCATTATGTACCACAACTAAAAAGTGAAAAATAAAAAACTAAAAATTACGACAGACTTCCAATTATAAGCACTACAAAGTGAAAAATAACATAAATTTCGGCAGTTGGTGTCAAAAAACGAAGAAACGAAAACAGGAACACCGACTGACGAAATTGGAAGTCGGTTGTAATTTTTTGTGAAATGTTTTTATGTTTCACCAGTTTTTTTTATTTTTTGAAAGTAAGATAAACAGCACAATCTGTTTCTTCTTGGGGTTTGATTGGTTTGTCTAAATTTTATTGGTCTCTTTTAGGACATCGTCTGTGGCAGCGCAAGGTCGCGTGGACGCAGGTTTGGGGCACAAAGGGCAGAAAAGTAGGTCAGCCGTTGCGTCGAGTGATTCCTTCTTTTTATAGTTGGCGAAGCTAGCTACTTATAGTCTCTAGGCATATCTTGGGTACGCCACGTCATCCACCACATGATCGCTGCGCCAAGTAGACCACAGGATATTTGACCCTGCGAGAAGATACTTTTTTATTTGTTGAATTTTATAGTTTACACATTACAAAAATCACAAAACTATAAAAAAGAGAGAGCTGTGTCTTATGGACACCGGAACGGTGTTCGATTAATTAAATTTACAATTTTCCAGTTTCGTAAAATATGACGAAACTAACACAAACACAGCTGATGATCAGTGGTGTCAACACACAATAGCGGCCGCTAGCGTACGTACTGTATGTGTCTAGTCAGCGCGCGCTCGTACGTCTTCGCTTTTATTCGTGCGCTTCCGGCTCTCTCCTGGGTGTCTCTCTTTTGTGTGGATGTTCGTCTGTACTGTCCTGAAGAGATGGGATAAAAAAGTTATAGTGTCCTAGGTGATTGGAAAGTGCCTTAAAAATCACTGCAAACAGGTGTCGGTTTTTTGTTGTAGTTTTTTCATTGTTACAATATTTCGCCCCTCAGCCCGCAAACAAATCAGAACTATAACGTACGATAAGGAACTCCGTTCCAATACTTAAACCAAAACTCCAAAATTACCGGACCTATGATTGATCTTGGGGCAGACCTGACATTTTATATATATGGAGGTAATATTACCTTATTTTTTTACTGTTGTTTGTTTTTGTGTGTATTGATAGCAAATATTGCGGTGCCGCTTGGGCGATATCACAACTGGGGCGGGCCTCGATGTTGTATGAGAGGCATCGCGGCTGAGGGCTGGAGGCTACGGCGGTAGAGGAGTGCCGGTATTGCGGTGCACCACTCTCCCTTCCTTTCCTTTCGTCCCTATCTGTACGACCCGAACAGATGGGGCTCTCGCAGCTGGAACTACGGGTCCGGCTGTTTGGATTAGGGTACGCGGGGTCAGGTAGGCCCTCCACCATTGCAAGCGCAAAGGTGGGACCTGACATTGAGGTTGGACTCGCGGTGGTCTATGTGGTGGTTGCAGAGGAGTGGCATGTTGTCTGCTCGGCTATGTGTGGGTCGAGCGTCATTCCTCGCGCGCAACAAGTGTCTGAAGTTACCGGCCCAAGACATAGGGC
This sequence comes from Orthosia cruda, assembly GCA_964057195.1. NCBI lineage: Eukaryota > Metazoa > Arthropoda > Insecta > Lepidoptera > Noctuidae > Orthosia > Orthosia cruda. The sequence goes on from OZ059837.1 coordinate 23,484,014, forward strand.
CACCTGGTGGTCAGACGCGGGGTTCGTGAGTAACCCTCAAGCAAGTGAGCTCCTGTGAGCGAGCTGCATCTCCGGTACTTTCCTGGATAGAGAGAAGAGGACTACCCGTTGGATTAGTTTTCCGGCAACCCAGCTGTAGGCATTGGGTAGATGCGATGATTTGTATTCGAGAGGTGAGCGTGCTTACAGCTCCGGGACCATTCTGGAGAAACGGGAGCCAGCTTCTCTGGCGTCCTTAACGGGGATTGAATCCGCTAGCACCAACTGCGCTGGTGCCGGTGCTTGCACTAGTGCTGGCGTGCTGGGGTGCGTGTGGTGAGCGGCTTTATTGCTCCGGTACCATTCTGGACAAATGGTAGTGAGTAATCACGATGCGACTCACATTTTCTCTTGAGTACCAGGGGCGAGTGCTCTCGGAGGCGTGACCTACCGAAGATGGTCCCAGACACCTCGTAAGGGGTTGCCTGGTATAGTGTGCCGCCTTATATAACGTAATGTTGGTGAAGGTGGCCACTATAGAAAATCTCAGTAGACTAATAGGGGTATGTCTCCCTTCCTTCCGCGGCCTAGACGGGGTCACGACACCTCCGTCTGACGGCGGTCGCGGTGAGGCCGCTGGGGTATAGTATTGGCCGCCCTTTCTATCCCCTGCGGTCGAAAAGTGGTAGCTTGCAGGGCCACTGACCTGACCCGTCACAGGGTACCATACACGAGGTCGTCTGGCGCCCATGTGCTGGTTTGGTCCCTGGTCTGGTCACGGCGTGCAATGTGTTCTGGTGCGCCGGTTATGGGGGTTCTCCCCAGAGGAGGGTCCAGTGATGGACAGCCACGGCGGGTTTACGGACAAGCGCTAACGAGTGCCCGTGTTCCCGCCTTAAGCAGCACAGGAGGACACCGTGGAGTAATTGGTAATAATTGGTTAATACACTGACCAATTGCTACAAGTCTTGAATTGAGTGAATATTAATTCTACGAGGAAAAATGTTTTGAATTGAAAGACAAAGCCAAGCCAGACAGGCAAGCTTGGTTAGTGTAATAAAAAAGAGAAAGTAAGGTAGGTATTTTATTTCTCAAAACAGTTTTTACTAATAATACATTTAAGTTTATTTTTAAATAAGATCGTTTTCTTCAATAACTATATCGTTTGCTGTCTGTCTTCAGTTTAGCAACGGAACTCGGACAGGAAAATATTAAGGTTTATGTTAGCATCATGGCCATTCTGTAAATGCTTAAGTGATTGTACGAGTAGGAATGTGAGATTTTTCGAAGTTGACACGTTATATTGTACTCACCTACACCTACAAGTAAAAAGTCATCATCAATACTGGACACAGATGGCAAATATATATGAGATATATAGTAGTCGGGAAATATTTAAGGTATGTATCTAGCTGCCGCCCGTGGCTCCACCCGCGTGGTATTAGTACTTTATATAAATTATATACAACAAACAAATTAAGAAGTAGTTTAAAACACCTTTTGTTAGAGAAAGTCTATTACAGCACTGACGAATTTTTGACTGATAAATTAATTTGACTTGTGTGAAATATCCAGATTTTATTACTTTGACATTTTATTGACTAATTTTATTTATATTTTTTTTATAAATTGATGACACTATGCTGTAGTATATTAATTTTTAAGTTCTAATTTGTATTATTGATTGTTTTGTTGGATAAGTTTATAATTATTTGTGTTTACTTGTTATATTTGTACGCCGTTGAGGCAAAACATGACAGTGGTTAATTTAATGTAACATATTGCATGCCATGTGTGTGTATACTCATGTTTTGGACAAATAAATGATCTTATCTCTTAGCTCTATAAATTATAGCCTATGTGTTATTCTGATGTATAAGCTATATTTTTGAAAAGTTTCATCACAATCCATTCTGTAGTTTTTGTGTAAAAGAGTAACAAACAACATCCATCCTGACAAAATTTCACGTTTATAATAGTAAGTAGGTAGGTTAGGAGTGGTCTTAATTTTTTAGTTCTGTGAATCTTAGTTAAAGTTGCTTTAATTGAGTTTGGAAGTTCATTTAGGAGGCTCTTACCAAAGAAAAGGTTTAGCTCACGTTTCCCGACACCTTTCCTATCTATCTTAATAGGTACAGTGTCCAATTGCTATTTTAGTACCTGTTTATTAGCAATAAAATGTAAAGAACTGTCACGATCTAAGAGGAAAACAATAAGAACATTAGATACAAAAACATGGCGAAGTTTTCAGACGGGTTTTTAAATGCCAGTTTTGTGGCTAACAAAAATATTTATCTGGTTTATTGTAGACTCAAGACAATGTTTTGAAACTTTATTCAAAGAAACATTACCTTTCTCGAGCTATTATTCCCAACATCACCCTGTTTACATTCATTGCAATGTTATCTTGCACCGGGAAAAACGATTGCAACTCAGGTAGCAAGGTAAAGATACAAAGTAAACTCAACCTTGCTACCTAAAATATGCACTCTGCAGTCTTTTATAATAAACCGAAAATATTGGTTGTTTTTATAGTCTTACTGGTTATATTTGGTAAATGTTATCATAATACAATACCTATAAGTAGTTTCCAATTCTCAGAACAAAACAGAGGTTTGCGAAACCTGTTTGTGTTTACTTAAAAGTAGTATCTGTAAGTTTATATTATATTAAAACAGACGACCTTCTGTCGTCATGTGACTCGAAAATAATGCACCGTGGTCTTCATGTATCACAACGCCATCTGTTTTAGTTTATCGTAACTACTTAACGGTACGGTCTGCAATGCGCTACGTTTTCACGCTACCAAGCTGATAGACTTTGTAGTTCAATAAATGTTGTACAGACTGCAGTGTTGAGAATTTTGTTGTCATCTATACCAATATTATAAAGAGGAAAGATTTTTTTGTTTGTTTATTTGTACCGAATAGGCTTCGAAACTACTAGACCGATTTGAAAAATTCTTTCACCAATAGAAAGCTACATTATTCCTGAGTGACATAGGGTATTTTTTAATCCCGAAAACGGATCCTGGGGGGTGGTTCACGGGAGCGAAGCCGCGGGGAACGGCTAGTCATTAATAAAGAAAGAAACTTATTTTATTTGTGACTTGGTCAGGAGATCAGTCACGAGAAAAAATACACAAATTTATAAACAAAAATTAAAAAAGAACCCGATGCGAGACCAAAAAGGCTCCTATGTTACATTCAGGTGGATGACGTTCTGCTTTCCTAGCTAGGTTATAGAATAACCTGTATTAAGGATTAACAGTCCCTGTCCCTTACAAAATGTTAAAATGAAACTAGTACAAGAAAATCTAATACTACATATATTATATTTTCATTCTTAAAATAAATCAACCCACAAGTTCAGTGGTTTCTAATACGCTGGCTATCGGGATATTATTATCGAATATTTCTTAGGAAAAAAAACTGGCAATTTTTTTTTTTTTGACTTGTGTTTGTCCACTATTTCGCCTGATGAATTGTAATAATTGTGTGTGTGTTTGTAATTGTGTATTGTGTGTTGTTGTTTTGCCGTTACCTAATCTTTACGTTTACCACCTTTAGATCAAACAAGGAAATACAACAAAAAACCTGATTCGTAGTAAGTTTCATAATACTACGAACGAACGAATATAAATAAACAAATACTTTTTATTACACCAGGATACCGATACACAAGACGAAGACAAATACCGGGAGGTGGAAACGGAGAGACTATCAGATGGATCCGTCTCCAAGTAACCCCACTCCACCTCCAACAACGCCCCTAAACATCATCCAAACTAACCTACAGCATAGCCAAACTGCCACGGCTAGCTTACGCAGGGCACTGGAGGTTAAGCACCGAACCATCGCAATGATCCAAGAGACGTGGATCAGGAACACCAGAATATGTGGCCTCGGTAACATCGGAGGTAAGATAATTCTCGACACACATGGCTCAGACAAGCCAAGAACCTGCATCTACATACCCAAAAAAATCCCCTTTACGTCACTGACCCAATTCTGTTCCAGAGACCTGACAGCTGTCAGGCTCCAAACCGAAGGTAGCGTTCCGGATGTTGTACTTGCCTCGGCATATATGCCAGGTGAGGACACAGACTGCCCGCCAAAGGAGTTGGCCGACCTGGTGCAGCACTGTGAGCGCGCCAGTTTGGACCTGATCATCTGCACCGACTCAAACGCCCACCACCCGCTCTGGGGCAGCGACACACCGAACTCCAGAGGAGAGGTACTATCCACCTTTTTATTCTCCACTAATCTTAACATTGTTAACCGCGGCTCGGAACCCACTTGGGTCACGGTCCGTGGACAAACGATTATAGACCTAACACTCGCTACAGAAAACGCGACAAACCTTATCACAAACTGGCACGTATCGGACGAGCCTTCTTGCTCAGACCACAGAAGAATCCGCTTTACACTAACTACAAAAACTAAAAATCCCGCACCAAGGCGAAACCCAAGGCGTACCAATGTGCCCGGGTATAAAAACCTTCTGGCCATAAGGGACCAAGCACAATTAGAATACACTGTAACAAAATTATCCGAATATCTAACCGAAGCTTACCACGCATGCTGTAAATCAAGAGCGCCACAAAGCAGGAACGAGAGGAACCCCTGGTGGAACTCTGAACTTGGTAAACTCAGAGAAGCGCTGCGTAAGCAATTTAACAGAGCAAAAAACACAAGACTCCCGGAAGACTGGGAGATTTACAAAGAGACACAATATGTATACAAAAAACAGATTAGAACCGCCAGGAGGACGGCATGGCGTAGATTCTGTGAATCCATTGAGACAAATAATGAAGCCGGGGTACGGAAAATACTATCAACCGATCAGGACCGAACCCTCGGCAGGCTGAAAAAACCCGACAACTCATACACACAAACAGATCACGAGAACAGCAAGGTCCTCCTCGAAACTCACTTCCCGGACTGTCAAATCCTGGAGGACAGGACGTGGGAAACGGATATCGAATGGACCCCAACGGAACAAGATTGGTCAAGAGCCCACAATAACACACAGTAACAGTAGACCGGATAAAATGAGCTGTCAACACCTTTCAACCTTTCAAGTCGGCGGGGCTGGATGGCATCTTCCCAGCCCTGCTGCAGTGGGGGGTAGAGTATCTAACACCATGGCTGTTGGAGATCTATCGGGCCAGCATAGCACTAAGATACATACCTCTTGCATGGCGAGAGGTGAAAGTCATCTTCACTACTCAGACTCTGCGATAGACACATCCGTGATGGGCCTCTCCGGGTAAAACCACTTCACAAACAACAGCATGCGTACTCCACAGGCAAATCAACAGAATCCGCGTTACACAACGTGGTTTCTAAAATTGAATGCGCAGTGGACCATAAATGCTCAGCACTGGCTGCCTTCATTGATATCAAGGGCGCTTTCGATAAGACCACGTTCAACAGCATAAACACGGCCCTCGACAGACACAGCATAGACCCGACCCTAGCAGGCTGGATCACCAACATGCTCAAACTGCGAGAGGTTCAAGTCACGGTTAAAAACACCACAAGAGCCGTCGTCGCGAAGGGTTGTCCACAGGGGGGCGTCCTTTCGCCACTCCTGTGGAGCCTAGTAGCAGACAGCCTCATCAAAACACTTAACTACAAAGGTTATTTCACTGTTGGATACGCAGATGATATAACAATAATAATAAACGGGACCCACGAAAACACTCTATGCAATCTCATGCATCAAGCCCTAAAACTAGTAGAGAAATGGTGCAGCGAGCACCAACTCTCAGTGAACCCCACAAAAACGGAACTAATTCTCTTCACGAAAAAGAGGAAACCGATGACAATGCAACTACCAAGATTCTTTGGAACAACACTAAGCCATTCAACCGAAACCAAGAACCTGGGTATTTATTTGGACAAACAATTGAATTGGGCGAAACACATGAACTATATCACTACAAAAGCCAGCATATCCCTGTTTCAGTGCAAGAGACTGCTGGGCAGGAATTGGGGGATCAGCCCCATGGTCACCCACTGGCTCTGGCCAATCATTACATACGGCTCGTAGGTCTGGTGGCCCAGGACAGACCTCAGCACAGCCCAAAAAGATCTCGAAAAACTGCAGCGGTTTGCTTGCATTGCAATAACTAGCAGTATGAGAACTACACCCACGGCCGCCTTACAGGCAATGCTGGCTGCCACCTCTGCATCTTAACGTGCGGGAGGAGGCAGCCCTGGCTGCTTTTAGACTCCACCTATCAGGTACACTAAATAAAGACTTCAGAGTAAAGCACACACGCATAAAGGAGGACGCGATCAAGCGAAAACCCATGTTAGCGTCACCATGCGACAAAGCCCCAAAAACACCACTTTCATAGACACTACAACATAATACTTACAAAAGAACGATGTGACTACTCGGGCCCGAAAGAGATGAGAGTATACACTGACGGATCGAAGACGGACTCCGGTACCGGAGTCGGGGTCTTCTCACACGACCTAAATATAAATATATCCAGACCGCTAGGAGGGTTCAACAACGTCTATCAGGCGGAGTGTGTGGGCATCATACTGGTGGTCCACGCCCTAGAAGCCAGGAGGGTTACGGACACTCACATATTACGTATACTCTCCGACAGCGCCTCAGTCCTCCAATCCTTACGGAAAAAATATATTACATCAAAATTAAAACTAGAATGCCACAACGCACTGGAACAAATAACCGTATCTAGTCGTAACACGGTGACACTGCAATGGATAAAGGGACACAGCGGATCGTTGGGTAACGACGCGGCTGACGAGCTCGCGAGTCGCGGATCCAGCCCTACGGTCTATGGACCCGAACCTGTTGTACCCATCCCCTTCAACCAAATACGCAGGTGGCTACAGGAATTCACCCAGGAACAAGCGGAAACCTGGTGGACCTCGGCACCAGGCTGCAGGCAGTCCAAAGAGGCTTTGCCATCTTTGGACAGTAGGCTTACCAGGCGTTTGCTACGCCTGGACAGGAATGGCCTGCGCCTGATGACGGGGACCATCACGGGACACTGCTCACTAAACAAACACTTCCACACCATAGGCATAACGGACAGTCCTCTATGCAGGGCATGCATGGAGACTGAGGAAACCGTTGCGAATGTTCTCTTTGAATGCACAGAGGTCACCCTGATAAGAACACAAACCACCGGGTCGCCCAGATCATACACAGACGTTCTAAGTAATCCAAGAGCCCTAATTAGCTTCTGGAGGGAGGTGGGCTGGTTGGAATGACCCACACAACGGCCGCCATGGCCCACGCACAATGGTCCACCGAAGGACTAAGTGCGGAAACCAAAACCCATAACATAGAACATAGATTACACCAGGCAACCAAAAGAAGAGAATAGTGTTACCTAGCGACGGATACATCAATTGCAATAAATCTTTCTTAGTGCACGATTCACGTGTTGCAACCTGAGTGCAAGCCACGAGAAGTAGATACATCACAGATAATAGATAAGTTGCATGTGGCCTATGTAACTTGCCAATAAAACAAATCATAAACTAACATTACTATTAACTTATGCATACTTATATTATATTCTTACGACTGTTACAACATGGTATAGGAAGTGCTGTGCGCTATTGAAATTACATCCAAGTTTAAAGTAACACTTTAACTAGGCAATCTTTGCAATATAATACTAGAAAGATGAAAATACAATCATCGAAATCAAGAAGTTCTAAAGGTGCAGCATAAACAGAAGAATCACCATAAGGGAACAGGGTACAAGCTACTGTCGGCGGCGGCCAGGGCTCTAGAGAGAGTATCCTTCTATAATTTCCTACCTTCTTCTCATACGAACCCTGTTAAAAGGTACCGCGATCTCCATGCCCTATATCCAGCTTACTAACGAGAGCCTCCACAGGTATTGGTCGAGGGCTACTAAGCCATTGGCTGTCACGACTATCAGCACAATGAAAAATGTATGTACCTATTTTAGATATATGTATGTATTATGTTTATGCATTATGTGCTGTAAACGTATTTATGTAGTGTATTTAGTTAGTAAGAATTCAAATGTTTTTTAGTATTATGTCGTGCGCTTTTGTTAACTTTCCTAATTTTGTAAATCTCTCTATCACTGAGGTTGGCTGTCAGAGAACCCAATTATGGGTTAAGCTCGCCTTAAGTTTTCCTTTTGTATTTGAATATGTTTATTTTGTGTACAATGAAGAATTTATGATATTTGGTAATGATCTCTGAGTCAACATTCCACGTCATGTCGTCAATCTTGCAAGGCATGTCAAGCAATAAGATATAAATTTTAATTTGCGACGCAATTTAAATTGGGTATATCGCTATGGCGTCGACAGGCGATCTCGGTCGGATATCGCCTCCACTTATTTTCTAAGAAAATGTTAAGACCTGCTCGATATCGACCGCAGAACGGCTCGATATTGAATTGCGTCCTCTTGCAAGCGATATCGGTTCAAATGAACGGGGCGCGCGACCGCTCGTCTTTTGTTTCGACCAGTTCCAAATATCGAGGAGCGATTTCAGTCGCGCAACTGCTTATCAATCGGCTTAGCCTTTTCCAAGGATGTTGTAGCCGCTTTCCGTCTGACCAGATAAGCTACATTTATTGACCACTTATCTGATAAAAACCCAGTACTGTAACCCCTTGGCAAGACTGATGTCATATTTCAGGAAGGTGATAGTCTTTCAATGTTCTAATCATCATCAAATAGAAGATAAAATTCTTTCACCAGTAGAAAGCTACAGTTATTCCTGGGTGCCATAAACTACCTGGAATGCCTGGAGGTAGAGTGCGCGCATGATAAGTCTGCGCGCGACGGTGTTTCCAGCATTACTGATCTTTTTTCCTTCAAATCAATAGTAATTTTTCATTACTCGAAACTTAAAGTAATTTAATTTAAGCATAATTAATTACTAGCTTTTTCTACTTGCATATAATATGATGAAAAAAGCTTCATGAAATTATTGTAAATCTTTTATTGAACACTTAGTAGTACCTACTGTTACATTTGGTCTAACAATGGTCCTGCAGTGGCTAATACCGTCCTTATCAATTTCAATTCTTGTTTAATTTCTTCTTCAACAATTTTATAAGAAGCTGCCTGCCACACTCTCTCGAGTTATTTGGGTGACGGTGCGTCCAGAAACGCCTAAAACAAAATAACAATGATGCATTATATTACATGATGGTCCTGTCCCGCTGGTATATTTATGTACCACCCAAAAACCAATACTGTCAGGCACCGGTAGTACGTAAATTTTGGATCTTTTTAATTTAATGGTATCCCTAAAAATAAACGGTACCGTAGGCCTGTTATTGTCTTGTTCACTTCAAGAAAACATCCCTGCCAGAACTTTAAATTACTTTTGGCATAATGAACGATGGCGATTATTTACTTCGGAAACGAATAAAAACACAGAAATAAAAAACACCGGACTGCTTAAAAAGCGAACTGAAAAAACGTAAACAAGAAAAAAAACATGCTGTGCAGTCGGAGGATACATATTCGCGAGCTGGCTGACCAAAACCTGTATTTAACACTTTTTAGTTAATATTTTATTCGAATAAGGTACATTTAAAGTTATAAGTGTTATATATTTTTGAAATCGCCTCTTAAAACCCTTTAGTTTGATACCCCACACAATGGTATTGGAGGGGATTTTTTTTTCAATTAAGCCTATTTATCATTTAAGCCGCCATTTTTCTATTTATCAATTTTAATGTAGCCAGTGACACTCGCAGGGTTAAGACGAATCGATTGACGTACGAATCATCAAAATCGGCCAACGCGTTTGGTCTCTGGAACGCCACATATGAACAAACATACATACATTCTTACATACATACATACTTACATACATAGACTGTCAAACACATTACCCTCCCTCGGCAGTCGGGTAAAAAGAAAATGGAGGCATTATCACAGATTTTGGCCATGCACAAAAAGATCCCCTTAAATAGGTATCTTACCTATTTCGTATAACGCATAACCTCTTTTCTTTTTATAAAACTGTATGTCAGACTTGGTCCGAACGCTTAGAAAAACGCCAGAGCCCCTAGCACAAGTTTCTAACGTATTCGTATGTATAAAACCAATGATATTCAAATAAACAGATACGTTATACACTCACAAAACAATTGAAGAAAGTGTTCCGCGCATCAGTGGCAGCACACATACACACTTTTCATTCATCTGACATTTCACCACAAGTCGAAAGGGATGGCTTGATAAAACCAACAAGAAAAAAGAGACAGCTAGTGTTTGTCACTTGAGTGTGAATGTTTACAAACATTATACTGACCACCAATGTTGTTATCTTTTTCTAACCTCCAAATATTAGAATATTAGGGAAAAAATGAAATAAATTAGTAAATTATATATGGTATTGCGTACTCATACCATATGTAATTACGTATTGCGTACTTACATATGGTATTAGATCCCTTCTGTTTTATGTACTTTGGTATCATAATTGGTACAATTTCTAAATACACACGATGGCATTTTTTATTTTGTTTTTGTTTCAACAAAGCCTATCGCTCTTCGCCATGCGTGACATAAACTAAAGACTAAAGGTCACAATTGTGACCTATTGGAGTCTTCACAATGCGCGCGCTCATAACATATCTGTTTATTTGAATATCATTGTATAAAACATATTCTGTCAAAATAATCCTGGGAGAACGGGGCAAATCCGAATAGCTAAAAATCTTTGGTTGTTGCTGATTTATGTTTATAATCTCAAATGTGTCTTAACTGAGCTCTTCACCCCTTAATAAGTAGAGATTAAATAAAATAAAAATAATCAGAACTAATAATAATACAAATGTATTAAATATTTTTTTATAGTTCGGTAGACATTATTGTGAAGCTAGTCGAGCTGGCACAGTTGGTTAGGGTTCCCGATATTTAGTCCAAAATAAATGTATAGAAAAATAAAACTGAAATTAATTGCGTAGGTAATTGTAGGCCAGTTGAGAACTTTTAATTGCTCTATAAACCAAAACTGGTACTGACTAAATAAAACTATGATTCTGTACTGTAATTTATATTGAATTTGGAATTTAAAAATATTTAAACAATCACTAAATACTCTTTTTTTGTTCATATGTGATGCTCTTCTCCATTCTTAGTTGTATTAAGTAAATTCCGTCGTAACTTATATCCAATATTGACCCACTGCTGGCCAAACGTCTCCCAAAACTTTTCATCATTGACAGAAAATTAATTTATACCCCCCTCTTTGGTGTTTGAATTTAGAACACACCAATATAATATTCTAACTCCATCTCAATACTATACAACTAGATAGAGATAGAAATAGAGTAAGAGTTAGAGATAGGGTTAGAGTTAGAGATTGAAACACAAGTGCTGTTACCTAGCTCAGAGGTCAGGGTTTCACATTTTTTTGTAAATTTTAATGGTAATAAACCATTTATTTATTATTATTCCTTGTGATTTTCGCTTCAATCTTTCTTTTTCTCGTAGTCTTGATATAAAATATAGTATGCAACTCTTGAATAAAACGGATTCAATCATCATGAATCACTCCCTACGGTCGTGATTCATCTACGGCCCTCGCATTAAATCCGTCTTTTATTCACTAGTTGCATAATATACTATTTCCCTTCCATCAGGAGCTAGGACTTATGACACATGTAATTAATAAACATGCGATCTTTTTTTACACTGGTATTTTGTACGAATCTCCCTTATTCAAAATATTGTAAACGCAGGTATACAAAATTTTTAATAAGGGAGATCCGTCAGGGAGTCGGTCATCACAGTGATATTTATCGTAACCTTTATTGTCGTAGTAATAAGGTGGCTAACCCTGAAAAAAATACTCTCAACGGACTACATGGTTGATCGCGGTTACGTAAAATTGCAACTCACTGCGTCCATGTGAACGTCTTATCAATTTAAATCGCCTATCGCATCGATGTAATACAAATCGAATCCCGTCGCGCCATCAGGAAAGGTTAAGACAATTACAGATCATCAAAGATGTCATCAGTCATCGAAGGCGACCATGAAATTTGTTCCTGGATAAACCTAGTTTATTAAATTTAGTGTGGTCGATGTTCCAGGACCTTGAGAATAGTAGGGTAAAAATAGCGTCTATCAATATCATCTACAATCTAAATGATAAATTAAGTTCATTTTTGTCTTTTCTGGAAACTCTATTAGTGCGAATTTCAGTCTTTCATACTCTATGGTGTCAATTACGTCGACACTTCTTACTTAGTGATTAGCTAATTTATTATTCTGTCTAACACCTAGGTACAATTCACGCAAGGGTTTAAACACATATCTGTCACCCTTATTAGTTTCCAATGCATCTAACAAGCCCAATTAGGTATTCAGGTTATAATAACTTTCACAGCTTGTGTCATTACTGCATTCTATTTAAATGTATCATTGTGTGGACTTTCTTCATCGAAACCGGTTAGAAATTTAAGCTAAAAAATGGCAGGTGGCTTATGTGATTGGTCCAGAAATTTTAGATTGCGTTTGAAACAAAGTTCATGTGTGAATTTGGTTTGGCTAATCAATTTCTTGCCTACCCTTGCGGGTTTTCCTCTACTGAGCAAAAAGTTTAGTTGTAAGTAAAGATTCCAATCTTAAAAGAATCGGGTAGATTCCTTATATAAATATTTAGTCCGTTAGTTAGATTATCAAAATATATTGTACCCGTTCCTATCAAAAAAATACGAAAATTAAGTGTGTTGAAATTTTGCGTGACGTCACGCCTTGGTACACTTATTACCAAGAAGTGACATCACAAGCCTGCTCTCTTGAACGTTGATGCGCTTATTCTTTGTTAATTTTTATTGAAAAAGCAAAAATACGTGACCACAAAAATACGTGTATTTTGTTAATCTAACAATCGGACTATTTCGAATTATATTTGTTTTACCCAAGAATCATTCCTATTGAATCCGATAAAAGCAATGTTTTTCTAAAAATCAAATGTTACTACCGTTTTGTCTATTTTGTGTTAACTAACTTTATTCTTATAGCTAAAACTGTTGCCTTTGTTAAGGTAGTTAGTATAAGGATCATTACATTAAAACTAAACATCTGTAACTTGTACCTATTTTCTGAGCAAATAAAGAACTATTCTATTCTATTCTAAAATGATTGCAGTCGTATTCTGGATAATCCACACGGTCCTTCTCTTTTACGTGTACATTGTGGGTACTGTGATATACCAAATGTACTTTGCTTCCGGATTTGTCGACTCTATCAACAGCTTCTTCAACATTTCGGTGTTCATCCTCGTCACCAATAATAGCTGGTGGCTGATTTATAAAAGGTAATCTTATGCACGATTTTCTTAAGTAGGCACATGATCCTACTATGCTGATTTTCTCAACTATTTTTACCCGACTGCGGGAGGGTAATCTTTTTCGAGTCTATGTATGTACCTATATTTGTCATTTTCTATGGCACGCTCTACAGCCCAAACTGCTTGATGGATTATGACATATATGAGCCGTTGGATTCGTCTCATTTGTGGTAGTAACATAGGCAACATAATTTTTAAATATGGCGCAAGCCCCAAAAAAAGGGGGCGATACAATTTTTTTCCGTTGTCGTAACCGGATAAAAAGCTACTAAATAGACCATTGCAAAAATATGTATATCGTAACACTTATAAGTTACTATTTTGGCACAAATTCAAGATGAGCGTACCTTTGATAGCAAAATAAATAATCTTTTATCACATAACTTATTTGGAGAATTCGTTCATTAAAAAAACGAAAATGTCTGAAATAAAACAAATTATTATAAAACCTAAAAACCCGAAATTTAAAAAATTATTAACTGTCGGGTTGTCTGTTTTTATAATAATTTTTTTACAAGTTTTATTTAACTTGCCTTGTTAGTTAGTTTTTTCAGATAGAATGTATCTATGTGTCACATATGGCAATTGAATTTTAAAATAGTTATCCCCAACCGATTGAGCTGAAATTTTGCTTACAAGTTTAGTTTGGATTACAATATAAGGTTACCTTAAGCTTGTTATTTTATTTTATCTATATTTTATTTTGCAGGAACGATTTAAACGATCTCTTGAAACTGGTGAAAAGGAATGATGACCTGATAATCGAAACGGGCAGGTTTCTTGACATACATCAGAAACTTTTGAAGAGCATCAAAATCATAGTCATCATGTGCTACATGTTCCATCTAGTGAATGACGTCATGATCTTTATACCAACTAGAACGATAGGAATGGATGATTTCTCGGTGGCTTCTTGTGTTGGTAAGTGCAGTGAGATATACCTCTTTATTATTATTACTAAGCCTTTATTGCTGGTACGAAAAATAAATTATACATAAAATATCAAACTGTTTTATCTTAAATATCTAACATATCGGATTTCCCGGTGTAGTGATCAGCGTGTCATGTGTCTTCCAGCTGTTTCCATCTTCCTTCTCTACTATTTGCCTTTCTTGACCAGATACATACATACATACATAAACTCACGCCTTTTTCCCATGGGGGTAGGCGACAACTACTACTTGACCAGATAGTCCCTCCAATAATCTTTATATCGTGTGTCCATCTTTTAGCTTGTCTGCCTCTCTTCCTTTTGCCATCACGTGGTTGCCATTCCGTTATAATTATAGTCCATTTTATTCTGCTGTCCCTTGTCATGTGTCCTGCCCATCGTTTTCTTCAGTATGTCTTCCACCTTTGTTGTAGATCTAATATCTTCTGCTCTTTTTTGGTCTTTTAGCGGCATGCCAAACATACTCCTTTGGATAATCCTTTGACACGTTCTCAGTTTGAGAAATTGTTTCTGAGTCAACGGCCATGTCTGGCATCCAAGACAGACATGGCAAGATACATAAGTTGAACACTTTTTCTTGGCTATCATAGGAAATTGTTTACTTTTGAAAATTTCTTTAATGGCCCAGTATCGTTTACAAGCAAATGCCACTCTTCTTTCTATTTCTGTGTCTGTTTGATCTTTGAATGATATTATTTGTCCCAAGTTTGTATAATTTCTAACATATTCAATATCTTCGTTTTGTACTTTTATGTTGTAGCATTTATTGGAGCGTATTAGGGTTGTCAGTTGTTAGGACTTAATCATCCGCGAATCGTAAATGGTTAAGCTGCCTACCGTTGATATTAATGCCAAAACTATTCCACTCAAGATCCCTAAATAAGCTTTACAAGATGATAGCGAAAAGTTCACGGGTTAGTGGATCTCCTTGCCTCACCTCTCTAGCTATGTGCTATGCGATGTACAAGGCTTTGTCGTATTCTTGGCATTTTTTCTATAATCTGCTTTATTACATGCCCAAACCAAAAACCCGCTCCAAAACCAGCCTGTTCTATAGGTTGTAGTTCGTCCATTATTCCGGTTTTTCTATTTAAGATTAGTTTATAGAACACTGTATACATATCTGACAAAAGGCTTATGGGCTTGTAGTTTTCAATGTATTTTCTATCTTTTTTTTTGTGTAGTAGTATAATTAATATGCTCTTGGTCCATTGAGATGGTATACTTTCCGCGCTTAGGATAGAGTTGTATATTTCTGTGAGTTTTCTTAGGTTTTCATTCGTAATCTGATCTGGCCCGGGGGCTTGACGTTCTTTAAACTGTTGCAAGCTTTTTCGATTTCTGATGGTATGTCTTCCACGTCGTAATCATTGTAGGTATTTTGTTCTGCTGCATAAAATTTTCTATAGAAGTCAGTTGCTGTTGGGTTATAGTTTTTCTAGTCATTTCCTGTTTTCCTATTTTATTTTTGTTATTTGGTATCCATTCTTTCATCTCTAGTAATTCCTTTAACGCTTTTTTTATTCCTCCTGTCTTTTTTATATGGTAGTTGAGAACTTTTATTATTTTTTTGGATCTGTCCTTTTTGATGCTGTTGCTTAGTTCTGATATGGCCCTTAGATTCTGTTTATTTTTGCAAGTTTTAGAAGCAGTCGTCTTTCTCCAATTAGCGATGTAGTTTCATTTTCGGTTAGGATTGTGTTGGGTTTTGAGAATTTGTTGGAACATCAGCATGTTGAACCATATATTTCGATTATTTTCTTATTATGTTTTTCTGCTATTTCATTTGTTAGTTTATTTATTAAATATTGATGTTTCATAAAGTTAGCTTTTGAATTAAATTTGTTTCTACTTTTTCAGCTCTAAACTATTTATTACTAGTTTCACCATACGACGATTGGTGTTAAAATTAAATTGGCTTAGGCGCAGGCCACAGAGAAATGGCGTCGTTCGCGGACATGGCACGGGCGGCTTCCTATTCCATTCAAATTTAAAAAAAAACTGCATGGCAATAAAGTGCAATTTGATTAGGCGCGGGCGCCGAAATGGCGAGTCATAACCACGTCCGAATTCAAATTCAAATTCATTTATTTGCCAGAATGTAGGTTTACAAAGTATGATCTTAAATCTATGAAGGTCCCTTTACATTCTACCATTAAATATGGTGTGCAAATATTTACTTTTAGCTTGTACTATCATCTAAACGTATCTTTAGTAAATTAAGTGAATAGACAGTAATAACAAAGATCTCATGTATTAGGATTTTTATGGAAAAAATTAATTAATTGATGTCAGAGTTACATTATTATACCAATGTCAGTTCAAACAATGTCAAATTAAGAATACAATTATAAATTATTGTAAATTTAATTGATAATATCATAACTATTATAAGAAAATTTCAAATTTAATTGTTAATATCATAAACTGATATAAAAAATATTGTAAATTTAATTGATAATGTCATAAACAATTTTAAATAATAAAGTAATTTGGTAACATCACAACTATTTTATTTTCCGTACATTTTGAACATCAATTAATTATTATAAGGTATATACCAATATTATATATTTTAGTTTCTTTCACGGGGATCTGACATGTATTCATTGAGATCGTAAAAGCATTTTTCTTTTAACCATTGCGTTACCTTTTTTTTAAACATTCGAAAAGGTAAATCTTTAAAGGCATCCGGTAATTTGTTATATACCTTTACAGCATTTATGTACGAGTTCCTTTTATGCAATTCGAGCTTGCATTGCGGTAAACAGAGCTCATGTTTAAATTTATTTTTATTTCTAGGAGCTACATTGCGCTTGATTAAATCTTTGTGTTTTATAAAATATTTCGGATGTTGTTGAACAAATAGGCATAATTCTCTGATATACATACACGGTAATGGTAGAATATTATACTTTTTAAACAAGGGTTTACAGCTGTCCGTATACCAGGCCTCACATATTGCACGGACACATTTTTTTTGTACTCTAAACACTTTTATAACATCCACCGAATTACCCCACAACAAGAGACCATATGCTAGTACGGACGACACGTAACCATGATATGCACAAAGAGCCGCTTCTGCTGATACCGTGACTCTTAATCTTTTAATTGCGTAGACAAATCTGTCGAGTTTATCACAAACGTATTCGACGTGTGCTTTCCAATCACAATTTTGATCCAATATTATACCCAGAAATTTGGTACTTTGAACTTCTTCGATGATAGTATCATTATATTTAACATTTAAAGTCAATGGCTTTCTTTTATGCGTATGAAATTGGATCATTTTAGTTTTCTCCATATTAATTTGTAAGTTGTTAGAATGTAACCAGTGTATTATTTTGTTTATTGCGTTGTTTATTTCTAGTTTATATGAATCTGGGTTTTCACATTTCACAATGAGGGTCGTGTCATCAGCAAACAATATTGTGTTATGGCAGGTAATATTTGGTAGATCATTAATATATATTAGGAATAAGAAAGCTGCCAATACTGTGCCCTGTGGCACTCCAAAATTATTTATTCGATAGTCACTTCTATATAACATCTTTTTGTTGCTATTATTGATTTTAGAGATTTCCACACATTGTTTTCTGTCATTTAGGTAGTTTCTCAACCAGTCATTAGCTTTGCCTCTTATTCCATACTTTTCTAGCTTATATAAGAGCAAATTGTGGTCCACAAAATCGAACGCCTTACTCATGTCAAGGAAAATTGCAGCAATTGGTACTCCATCATTTATTGCCTGGGTGATAATTTTGATCAAATTAAAACATGCCAATGAAGTAGTACTATTCTGTCTGAATCCATATTGCTCGTCTTTAAGTAGACGATGGCTTGTTATAAAATCTTGAAGCCTTTTTGACATGATTTTCTCAAAAATTTTGGACATAATTGGTATCAGTGTCACTGGTCTATAGTTGTTCATGTCGGATTTTTCTCCATTTTTCAAAAGTGGCTTAACTATTGACTTTTTCAATATATGTGGAAAGTTCCCTTCCTCAAAAGATAAATTAATTAAATAACACAGCGGGTGACATATGTATGGTGCGCACAATTTAATTGCGTTGGTTGTTATGTCATCTACTCCTGCTGCATTTGAGTTACTAAGAATTTTAATTACTTGAAATACTTCTATGGCATCAGTAGGTTTAAGGAATATTGTATGCTCGTTATTAGTATCGATAGTTTTGTTTATCTCGTCTTTATTATATTTAAAATTCTTGCTATTTGTCAATTGTATATAAAACTCATTAAATTTGTCACTTATATCTTTAGGGTCTTCATATGTTTGATTATTGTAGATTATTTTGTCAATTTTTGCTATCGTACTTATGTCCCCAATGTTTTCATTAATGACTGCCCATGTGGCTTTACATTTATTTTTATTAGTGTCAATATATTTCTTACTTTGTAGTTGTCTAGATTTATATATGCACTTTTTGAGTATGTAGCTGTATGATTTATAATGTTTATTTGACTTTTTCCTGTTTATTTTATTGTGTTGTTGGTTAAGATAGAGATACCGTTTTCTTATACAAGATCTTCTTATGCCCTTCGTTAGCCATCTATGGTTCCCTTTTTCAGTTGACCTCTTTATTGCATTTATTGGGAAGCACAGATTGAAAAATAATTTAAATAAAGTATGAAATTCGTTGAAAGCTTCTTGCAAGTCATTTTTTTCGTATACATCTGAAAAAGTAAGAGATGACACACAACTAAGGAACTTTTCTATGTTTTCCCTACTATAATCTCTGACATTTTCAAACCAATTGTATGTTTCGGACGATTTAATAGTTTTCAATGATAGCGATCAACCGATCAACGATATACCGTGTGTTTTAAATTGCACTTGTATATTTCCATGCATTTTGTATGAAATTTGAATGGAATAGGATGGCAGCCGCCCGTGCCATGTCCGCGTCCGACGCCATTTCTATGTGTCCCGCACCTTAGAATGCTTATATCTGGCAAACTATTCTGTTGTTAATTTGCTATGTAGTCTATTTCGTTTCGGTATGATCCATCCGGATATAAGCATGTCCACTTTTACCTTGGATCTTTTTTGTAGCTGTTCATATCGACCTATTTAAGTTTCGATTATTCCTAAAAAATAATTTATTTATTTATTTGTCTTTTTAGGTCTTGAACCACTCAGCTCTAGTCCAAACCGAGAAGCTTGCATGGTTATACTAGCATTTCAAGAACTTACGGCTATCGTGGCAGTATGCAGTTATGATGTCGCCTTACTGTTCTTATTCTCTCACACCACAGCAACATTTCAAATCCTTTACGAAGACATGAAGAGCTTCGGCGAAATAGCAAGAACTTGCCAAAGAACTGATGAAGCCTACAGTGATATTGAAGACCGTCTGAAGAACATTATTGTTCGTCACTCTCTTGCGTTGCACACTGTAGGAAAACTTCAAGCTATATACAGTGTCGCAATAGGCCTAGGTTTCGTTTTGGACGCCATTTCTTTGTGTTTATTCTTCGTGTTGCCATTGGAAGTCTGTCTCAATTTCGCTCCGCTGATTTACCACAGCCTTTTCATATTTTTCTTGTATTGTTTTCAAGGGCAGAGGCTTACGACAGCTTCGGAAAAGTTTGAAATAGCGGTGTACTGTTGCGGTTGGGAGAATTTGCGTGTGAAAGAGCGGAGACAAGTGCTTCTGATGTTGAAACAAGCGCAGAAACCTGTCATAGTGTACGCCGCACGTGTTATTCCTATACGAATTCACACTTTCGCGAGCACTATGCAGTCTATTTACAAGTTTGTTACTATATTTAAGGTGTAGGAAAAAATATGTGTAGTACCACAATAAATATAATAAATACTAGTACAACGCTAATGCTAATTCTATGTAGTATGAACGTTAGAAAATTAAACAATGATTTAAGTTGTAATTACTTTTTGCTTTATTCTTCTCAGTGTAGAAAAGATGAATGAAATCAATGAATAAACGCTTTACGCATGCTTCTTTATTGGTCTTTCTTCTTCAACATTTTCTGAGTTTTCCTACACCCTAAGGTTTTTTTTTCAAATTTATTTATAGTTCAGTTAAAGTAAATTAAGATAATACTACTGTGTTGTCTTATCAAAATGTTCATAATTAATTGTTCCTGTCATAATGTAGGTGCTCAGATTTTAATAAATGAGGATAAAGCATTTAATTAGGGTTTCGGTCGGTTTGTAAAGATAGCTGTATTCTTTCAAGGTAAATGATAAATGATTTTATTTCTGTAAGTTGGTTTGTACAAACACTTTTACATGTCGACCAATTTTTTTTTAAACTAGATGAGGTCGGCGTTTCCTGTCTGACTACTCTGAGAAGAAAGACCGAACAATCTCAGAGGTCACCATCTCTTTTAAAGTCCATACATATTCTTGGTTAGATCATGTGAAGACCATGTAGTTTTGTGTCTGAAATGGTCTTTTGAGAAAAGAATCATCCAGTTTGAGTGGACCTGTCCAATCAGTGCACGCATTTGTCAGTAACCGTGCATCACAACTCAGAATTTAAGGTGTACAACGATTCGACGAACATACCAAAGAAAATACATTCGGGTAGGCCGCATAAATTACTCAAACTGCCAGACCATTATTAAAACTAACCGAAAAAATAAAATACATGATAAAAATAAGAATGACCCACATAATTATACTTCACATTCACAATAATTAAAATAATAGAATAGAATAGAATAGAATATACTTTATTGTACACCATAAAAGTTATACATCCATTTTATAAGAAAAACTTAATTATACGGGTACAAAGGCGGTCTTATCGCTGACAGCGATATCTACCAGACAACCTTTGGGTGGACTGAAAGAACTTATAATGAGAAAGGGGGTAGTCTGTGGTGTACTGTACATTAAAACATAAATATATACAAAACTATATTGTTACAATAAATACTATCAATAAACTTAAATACACAAATACTTACATACATATATACTTAAATACATACATACACAATATTACATGTTAACAAATTCAGAGAAAGGAGGGACAAAAAATATAAAAGCGTTAGGGAGAAAGGAAATGGTTTTTAACTAGGTTCTTAAAAGAAGCCAGTGACTGGGCTTGTCTAATAGGCAACGGCAACTCATTCCACAGTCGCACAGCCTGGACCGTAAACGATTTGTCGTAAAACTTAGTGGAATGAGCAGGCATCAAAAGTTTCAAATTCTCCGATGATCTCAAGTGTCTAGAATGTGTGTCATGAAGGAACTTAAAGCGTTCTTTGAGATAAGAGGGGGTTGTAGGTACAAACAGAATACTGTAGAGTAAAGATAAAATATGGGTATTCCGGCGAAGGCGGATTGGCAGCCACTTGAGCTTAATTCGAAATTCAGAAACATGGTCATATTTGCGTAATCCAAATATGAATCTAATACAAACGTTTTGGAGTCGCTCAAGCTTATCTAGCTGCACTTCAGTCAGATCTAAATAACTGACATCGGCATAATCGAGGATTGGGAGAAGGAGGGACTGGGCGAGTGCAGTTTTGGTGGCAGTTGGAAGGAAATTGCGCAGTCTGCGCAAAGACCCCGCAGATGCAAACACCTTGCGACTAACCTCCTGCAGCTGGGGACCCCACGAAAAGTCTTTGTCAACTAATATACCCAGGTCTTTCACTGAGTCGCTGTATGGAATAGCTAAGCCATCAAAGACAATCCGGGGGAGCTGCGACCAGTTTAATTTCGAACGCAACCTAGGACTGCCGACAACAATGACTTGAGTCTTCATAGGATTTACCTTCAGACCGTGAGTCAAACTCCAATGAGAAATACGATCTAAATCTTTATTGACCATATCAACTGCCTCAGACAATTCTTCTACTGGAGCTTGCGAATAAATTTGCAGATCGTCAGCGTAAAGGTGGTAAGACGAGAGAAGTTCATTGGAAATAGAATTAATAAAAATAGCGAAGAGAAGAGGAGATAGAACGCCCCCCTGTGGTACGCCTGCAGAGGTATTGCACCATGACGAAGAAGAACCTTCAATGCAAATACGTTGTCGGCGGCCACACAGGTAACTACGAAACCAATCAATTGCCGTTGGAGATATGTTAAGAGAGCCAAGTATGCCGAGTAAGACATCAAAATCGACGGTGTTAAAAGCATTGCTGAAGTCTAATAAGGAAAGAACCGTCAGATTTCCATTTTCCATACCAAGTCTAATATCGTCCATAATGCTAACAAGTGCTGTTGTTGTACTATGTCCTGGACGAAACCCGGATTGGAAAAAGTTAAGGAGGTGGTTCTTGCACAGGAATGTACTAAGTTGGTTATGGATAAGACGTTCAAGGACTTTGGACAGAAACGGTAATATGGAGATAGGACGGAATTCAGAGAAGGAGACAGGGTTATGCTTTTTAGGAAGAGGAGTAATTTGGGCTTCTTTCCAAGAAGAGGGGAAAACACCGCTGGATAGGGAATGATTAAGGATATGGCAGATGATAGGAAGGATTTCGTCAAGGATAGGGAGTATCATCTTGCGACTGATGCAGTCACTACCAACAGCATTAGACGAAATAGATTCTATGCTCTTCTTAACATCACAATCGGAGAACTGATTAAAGACGAATGGTGAATAATCAGGAGTGGGAAGAGACGAAAGATCATTTAACGTTTTTGCTTTAATATTACCATTGAAGTTAGAGGAAATTGAAAAATGTTGATTAAGTAATTCAAGATCTATATCTTTAGGAATAGAATCTTGGCGCGATTTCCCCACTCCCATTGATCTAAGAAATTGCCAGACTTTAGCTGGGTCACCGTTTTCAACGGACTTATGAATGTGGCGGCGTTGAGCATCCCTACACACCCGGTTGCTGCGATTGCGGATTGCAACATATTTCTCTCGCGTAAGAGAATTTGGTCTGCTTTTAAATTTTGTTCTAGCTGCTGCTTTCCTCTGCAGTAAGTCTTTTAGGCCATCTGTAAGCCACGGCGCCGGCAGATGCTTCATTTTTACTGGTCGAACAGGGGCATGGACGTCGTATAGCTGGAGAAGCTTGACACTGAATATATTGACTTTGACATCAATCGACTCAGTGCCAATGACATCAGACCAGTCAATGTTGCCAGCATCCTCACGGAGGTTCTCAAGGTTCATACCACCAAAACTACGCTGGAGGAGTATCTTAGGTTTAGCCTTCGGA
The DNA here is from genome assembly GCA_964057195.1 of Orthosia cruda. NCBI lineage: Eukaryota > Metazoa > Arthropoda > Insecta > Lepidoptera > Noctuidae > Orthosia > Orthosia cruda. The sequence continues at coordinate 23,507,490 of OZ059837.1, forward strand.
GGGCGAATTTTATAGGAAAGGAATAAAAGGTCATGGTAGGAAAAGGCATCAGCTGTACATTGGCCATGCTTAGCGACATGTTGAGTAGAAGAAACAAGTATAAGATCAAGAAGTGAAGGAGTACAGTTAGGAAAATGATGAGTGGCACCTAAGGGAAGAAGGGACAAATTGCAAGAATGTGATATAGAATGGAAAGAGGAAGATCTTGAATCCTGTTTGAGAAGACAAGTGTTGAAGTCCCCCATTATAATAGTGTGACTGTAAGAAGGAATTATGTTAACGAGGAGATTTTCAAAAGAGGAGAAATAATCGATACGTAACGAGGGACAATAATAGACACCAAGCAGAATCTTCGAATGATGAAGGTTGACTTCTAAAAAGAGATGCTCGCCAGCGTTCTGCGGCGGTGGCTGTGATGACATATGAACAACAGAGAAAGGAATGTTAGCACGAAGATATATGGCAACACCGCCACCACCGCAGCCTGTGCGATCGTTTCTAATTAGTTGGTATCCGGGTAATAATATAACACTTTAAAAAGTAAATATTCATGTCATTGCAACAATACCAAAAAACAAAATTGAGACTAAAAAATTAATTAATTGGAGCACGTCAATCCCAATCCCAAGGGTTTTTGTCCTCAACGTAATCTTTAACGGTATAAAACACTTTCTGGCATAACTTACGTTTAATGAATTATTTGAATTTATTAAGGCTTAGATCTTGTACGTGGGTTGGAAGCATATTATAAAAGCGTATACATTAATTAACACCTGAACGAGGCGCCTATTTTGTTGAGCGTTATTGTAGGTACTATAAATTTGTGTTTGTTCCTAGTATTTATGTTATGTTATTTATGTTGTTTCATAAATATACTGACACTATGTAGTCAAATGAACAATGTTGTGTGTGTCTTTGTCTGTTTATTTATGTACACACCGAGTACACTTGTACCAATGCCCTACTTAATTCCTTCACTTGGGAATAGGTAGTATAAGTCACGATACATATCGAAATTATGTCTTTTATACTACACTAGCTGAACCCCGGGGCTTCGGTCCCGTCAACTGGCTAACCTACCTACCCTGCCTACCCTGCGCACCCTGCCTTCCCTGCCTACCTTGCCTACCCTGCCTACCCTGACTACCCTACCTACCATACCATACCTAACCATGTACCATCTTTATCTTTCATCAATATTTTTTTCTCAGCGCACGCCAAAGAATAAATTTTATAGGCAACATTTAACTACCTTGGGTTACATTATTGCAATTTTCATAAGGACCTCTAACTTTTTTGAATTTTTTTATAGCCTATGGACACTCAGGAATAATGTGGCTTTCTACTGGTGAAAGATTTTCAAAATTGGTTCAGTAAATCCAGAGATTACCCCTTACAACGTCACAAACTCACAAACTTTTCCTCTATATAATATTAGTATAGACAATGGAGTTTTCCAATACCGACGCAGACGGAGCCGCGGACACAGTTAGTCAGAAAATAAAAATACATACTTCCAAGTAAGGACTACCGTTAATTGTGGGTTATTAATACCACACATATCATTATCACCTATGATTTTCCATGTAGTTTTTACATATTTTCTGCTTAAAGTTCCATTCGCTAGCTGTTGGGTGTCATTTTTATTCGAAATTCCCCTGAAGAAGTTTCTTTAACCATGAAATTATTTAATACCCTGAAAGATAACATATTGGAAGCAAAAAGACTTATTAAGGAGAATAGTTTTGAAAGTTTGCTATATATCGTTAATGCAGTGCCGAATTTTGCTGGTTTCTCTTTTAGGAAAGATGGAAAAATATCTGGTGCGTATATGTTCTATTAAGATCACAACCTGTAAGAAAAATTCAAAGGCTTTTGAACAAGAAAATTTACTTATTGCATTCTCATTTAGAACAATATTTGCTTATCATCATCATTTCAGCCGAAAGACGTCCACTGATGGACATAAGCCTCCCACAGGCGTCGCCACATTGACCGATCCCGTGCGTCTCGCATCCAGCGCCTTCCCGCAACCTTAACCTAGTTAAGGTTGCGGGAAGGCCTCCCACCTAGTGGGAGGCCTTCCAACGTATCGTCTTCCGGTTCGCGGTCGCCATTCCAGAACTTTTCGGCCCCATCGGCCATCCGTTCTGCGAGCAATGTGCACTGCCCACTGCCACTTAAGTTTGGCAATTCTTCGGGCTATGTCGGTAACTTTGGTTCTCCCGCGGATATCATCATTTCTGACGTGATCACGCAAGAAAATACCGAGCATAGCCCTCTCCATTGCCCTTTGGGTGACTTTGAGCTTTCTGATAATAAGGCCCATTGTTAGCGACCACGTCTCGGTCCCATAGATGATCACTGGTAACACACACTGGTCATAGACTTTTGTCTTGAGACACTGCGGTAAATTGGACGAGAAGATACCACGCAACTTCCCGAACGCCGCCCAGCCGAGTCGGATTCGATGGTTGACCTCTTTCTCGAAATTGGACCTACCCAACTGGACCGTTTGTGCCAGGTAGACATAATCGTCTACAACTTCGAGTGTAGAGTCTCCGACCTTGATAGGAGTGGGTGCAACATGGACATTCACCATGACCTTGGTTTTGTCCATGTTCATTTTAAGACCCACTCTTTCGGAAGCTCTACTGAGGTCATCGAGCATTTTACTGAGGCTCTCCATGGTCTCAGCCATGACCACTATGTCGTCGGCAAACCGAAGGTGAGTGATGTACTCGCCATTAACGTTGATGCCAAGCCCCCTCCAGTCCAGAACCTTGAAGACATCCCCCAGCGCAGCAGTGAACAGTTTCGGAGAAATGACGTCTCCCGCTGGAGAAGGATTGGTTTCGAGATCTGATCCTGAAGACGGACTGACATGGTGGCGTTTTTGTACTAACACTTCAACACCTCAATGTACCGGTAGTCGATCTGGCACCGTTGGAGAGACTGCAGTACAGCCCAAGTCTCGATCGAATCGAAGGCTTTCTCGTAGTCCACAAACGCTAAACAGAGAGGCAATACTCTTCGGTCTTATGTATAACCTGCCGCAGCGAATCCGGCTTGTTCGGGGGACTGGAAATCGAAAACATGCGCGCGAGACAATTCGTGATGACTCTTGAAAACAACTTGTAGACATGGCTAAGAAATGATATGGGTCTATAGTTCTTGAGCCGGGCATTGTCGCCCTTCTTGAAGAAGAGTACCACCACACCCCTGCACCATGCCTGTGGCGTTTTGCCCTCAAGTATGACGGAATCAAACAGCTTCTGAAGGGCCTTAAGGACCGGTTTTCCACCCGCCTTCAGGAGTTCGGCCGTAATTCCGTCATCAGCCAGCGCCTTGTTGTTTTTGACCTATTTCAGAGCCATGCTAATCTCGAACAGTCTGACGTCCGGGATATCTTCGGTATAGTGCCGGGTCAATCTAGCTCTTGGGTCGTTTGCTAGACTCGCAACGGGCTTGCTGATTGATGTGTACAACTGCCCATAGAATGTCTCGATCTCCCTCAGAAGCTCCGGTTTGGCGGAAACGATCCTGCCATCGTCGGTCTTCCGTTTCGTGAGTTGGCTCTGCTCAATAGCCAGATCCCTTGAAAACACCTTGGAGCCTTTATTTCGCTCGATCGCGTCTTTAATACGCTCGGTATTAAAGCGGCGGAGGTCCCTTTTCAAGGATTTAGAGATCTGTCTATTGAGCTGCCGGTATTTGCACGCCTCATCTGAAGACTGCAGGATCATCTCACGCCTCTCTTCATAAGCTTGAGGGTAGGATCAGAGAGCTTTTTGTTTCTATCTGTACGACGGGTCTTGAAAAACTTAGACCCGACCGTATGGACAGCTTCCACGAACCCGTTGCTGTATTCATCCACGGAGCTCCCTAGGCACTCGAAACGATTCTGGAGTTCGAGCTGAAAGATCTCGGGGTTTTGGACCTGGATCTGTGCTGGACAGAGCGTTGACTTCATCAGTCGAGACCTTTCAAGCTTAATATTAATGTTCAATGTGCCTCTTACCATGCGGTGATCGCTCCCAGGTTTTTATCCAATTGATCACAGAAACATCATTGAACATTTGCTTCTTGGTCGATATCATTTTTTGTTGCACCATCGGGAATCGGCCAGGTCCACTTCCTGTGTTCACGCTTTTTGAAGAAGGAGTTCATCATATAGAGGCCCTTCTTCTCCATAAAACTGGCCAGTAGGTGACCCCGGTGGTTCCGTCGTCCAACTCCAAATTGCCCCACTTGCAGCTCATCCTCGTCTCGTTTGCCCAGTTTCGCGTTGAAGTCCCCCATGACAACGGTGAAGTGAGTTTTGAAACCATGCATGGCTCTGGAGATATCCTCATACATGGTCTCTACCTCAACGTCGGGGTGTGCCGAGGTTGGGACGTAGACCTGTATGACCTTCAGCGAATATCTTGAGGATATTCTGAGTATAAGTTACGCCACCCTGGTCGACTCACTCTCGATCTTCACCACGTTGTTCACAAGGGAATTGTGGACGATAAACCCGACACCACCCTGGGACTGCTGGTCACCCTCTCGGAAATAGAACAGGTTACCGGATTTGAGGATTATCGAGTCCTCCCCCTCTCTTCGGACTTCAGATAACCCTATAATAATCCATCGCAACCTGCTCAATTCCTCTTCGAGTTCGGTGACCTTCTCGTCGGTCCGAAGTGTGCGCGTGTTGTACGTTGCCAGGTCCAGTAGTCGGTGATTGTTGGGGTAGCCGGATCTCGTCCGGAGATTCTTAGCACCCCTTGCCATGCCGTGGCCTCGACCGCTACCGTAGTCGAGGTTAGGCAAGCTGCCGGGTACTAGGCGAAATTTTTTATTTGTGCTATTCATTGGGGGGGTTTTGCCATAATCGCCACGTTTGGCAGGCGGGTTGGCGATCGCAGTATGGTTGATATAGAAGCACAGAGAACGCTGCTGCCCATTCTCTGGTTTGTCCCTTAGTCGCCTCTTACGACACCCACGGGAAGACATAGGATGGTGAAATTCTTAACGGCCGGCACGATACGGAACATATTTGCCTATATTTATCTACATTTAGATCTGTATCTATATTTGATTAATTATTTCATACCTTTTTATAATTATTTAACTTCTAAAGTTATTTATCAGACCGTCAACTTCGATTCATTTACAGCCTGGTTTTGGATTCTCCACCTGACCCTTCTATTCTACGTGTACGTCGTAGGCAGCCTCTGGTTCCAGTGGAAGCACGCTCAGGGAGCTGGTGACTTCATCAAGAGTTACGTCAACATCTCCATCTTGATCCTCACTGCTAATAACAGCTGGTGGTTTATCAAGCATAGGTTTGATTTGTAATCTTCTTCATCGTATGTTGATAACAAAAATAGTTTCTTCTTAGTCAAATCCTTTGCCGCTAATCTAATTCAGCGGACGGCTTTACCGTATCATTACCTCCACACTGAATAAGCAACAGATTATGTCGTAAGATTAATGGTTATGGTTTGCGGACAGATGCTGCACTCACACTGTTCTTAGTTAAATATATTACACAGGGGCCACACTGAAAGATTTTAGAAAATAAAAAACGAGATGATATAGAAACCTGTTAATTTTGCTTTTCGAAGTAGAGACCGGTCCTTTCTAAGACCGTCGCATGCGATGGAACCATTGATTGAAGCATTTGGCCCAGTCTTCTTAGAGCCTGTCCAGATAAGGCCTTTTACACGCGAGTCCCATCGCGCGTTGGCACTCGCGCGTACCTGAGATACTAGAGCAACATTTCATTTAACCCGTCCAGTACTACGCGCGAGTCCCTTGCGAGTGGACGTATTTAATTTGAATCCCTCCCAGGGTAGAAACGCGGTATCTGTACGCAATAGAAATAGAGACGCGCGAGTGGACTCGCGCGTAAAACGCCTTATCTGGACATGCTCTTTGGGATCTTATCCACGCCTTATAGAAACGCAGCCATGGCATCTTCAGGGTTCATAAAGGCAATTCCTCTAAGTTTATCTTTATTTTTTTAAATAAATAAAAGCTACAAGGTGACAGGTCGAGACTGTAAGACACATATTTTCTTCTTCATCCATCCAAACTTTCACATTTGTAATATTAGTAAGATAAATAAGATGTAAACACACATAAAGTTAACATCATAAAATGATTATCATAAGATTATTGCTATTTGCTAAAATAATGTAACCATAATCAATTCAAACGCATACAATGCATTATAACATAGAAATACATCGAAAATTTAACTTATTATCAAAATTCATCCGCCATGTGCAGCCATTTTTAGCCACCGTTCACGAAATTAGAAGCGACATCTGATTTAGAAATAACTTGTTTGGAAATACCCTTATTTGCGAAAACTTTTGGTAAACCATTTTGGCATAAAAAAGGCAATGGAGTCTAGTTAATGCGGATATAGTTTAATTACAGACTTATTTCTAAGCCTGGAAATAATTAGTGTAAAGGTGTTGGTTGTGGTGTTGTGTTATGTGGGCCTATTCTTAAGGGGCTGAATGCACAAAATAGGCATTCTTATATATTTTTTTTTGCCAAATCTATTGAAGATGTGGCAGCGGAAAAAAGATATGTTAATCTTGATCATATTTCCGAAAACTTTGTTGTGGCCGAAACACGTTTACGCACAAAAACTTCGATACAATTGAATGGCAAAGTAACCTCTTACCGTGATCTTCAAAAGATTTTTCTGGTAATACTGACCAGCATACGTTTCTACAATTAACAACAATAACGTATCATAACAGGACGCAAAACTTCATTGTCGTATATTTCGAAGTTTTATTCATTATTTTTAAGTAATTCATATTATTATATTTTATAATAAAATCCATAAAAATTCCATCGTGCTTCTCTTTCCATCCAGTGCAATTCGACAGTGATCGCTTTATGGCGTTGCTAGGAGGACGTATGTCGCTTTTTTTCGAATAATGCAAAAACATATTCGATTTATTTCTCGTCAATTCAATCTGTCAAAAAAATATCAGGTATAATGCAGCCAGATCTTGTAGCCTGGTGACTTTAATTGGAACTAACGAAATCACAAGGAATATTGACAAACTCTGTATTATTTTTATTCTCTTGCACTAACGCTGTCACTAGCATTTACATTTTTGTTGTATTATAAACTACTCATGTCGTTTACTTTACTTACTAATTCTTTAACTAAAAAGTAATTAAACCTCTTTAAAAATATAACTAATGTTATCTCAAAAACGGCACCACGTGACCTCCTCACTCCAGAGGGCTGGTGTATCATATCAAAACCCAAACACCGGTACTTTGAAATTATTATATTCCAGGATAGCGCAAAAATATATTATGATTTAAAGTCGGCTATGGAAAGTCATGTTTTTGGTACTAGTAACTAAATGACATCTTAATATTTTAAGAGAATACTAACAAGGAATATGAACCTGAATGACCTGAATTGTACAAATGATATTAATGGTGTCCTAAATTCTATTAGATATTTTAAATATGCCTAAAAAACACAATGCCGAACCTATTAAGTTCTGGGTAATTGTAAATTTAAGGTGTTTTACAATTTGATGGGACTTTCCTATTGTAAATAATGATTAAATTGATTAATGAAAGCACGAAATCTCAATTCAAATTTATAGTTTCCATTACACAGTCCATTTCAGTATAGTAGAACTCATTAAAATAATATAAATAAAATTATCTGGCCATAAAACCATTATAAAAAAACTGACACTAGCCAGATTACCTATTTTAGTGATCTTTATTTTCGTAGCAATAAGGTTGCATTCATAGGCAAAATAACAGTGAACAATCTGATGTCAGATGCTAGCCGCTAGTTTGAAATAAGAACTTGCGCGGTAATATTTTTGTAAAAACCATCGGAAGATTCCGTTTATGATGTGGGCCTCTGTGGTCGGCCTTGTGTATTTAATTTTCAAATACTTTTCGCTCTAATTTAAGTTTGACCCTAAACTATCGATGACATTGGGCGTGGCTTAGAACCTCAGATGTCGATTGTCAACTGTTCAACCTCAGCCCCTTAATATGCTAGTAACTAGTATTTTATTACAAAACTTCGTGATTATCTGTTTAAACATTAACATTCTTTACTAAATCAGTTTTCGGCCATATTTTTTGTTTTAATCTTAATTAACTTTGTGCGAATCGCCTACAGAAAAATAATATTATAAAAAAATGTCGATTCGCACATTTTGGTGCGATTTCAATTCGTGCGAATCATCTAATAACACTCTTTTTCCCTTGATTTCTGCCTTTCTTTACTTTTATCCGTAAATATTCGAATGGAATCCATTGGCTAGATTGTCGTTTAGTTTTGGGTTCATAACTGCATTTAACTTGCCTCCGATACTTATTAAGTATTGAGCGGCACCAAGCCAAACGACGGTGGTTATTGATCTTCCATCAAATTATGAGGTATCCATCTAGTACAAAGCTTTCGAACGCCTAAATGTTCATGTATGACTTCTTGTAATTGACTCATAGCAATGCCTAAATTTGCTCAAATTTTTATTTTGCAATTTGTAATTTGAAAATGTTGCCCTTCTATCAGCTTTTCTGTCATTAGCCGCACAGCACTCAAGTTAACTTTAGTTGTCGCCTTAGAATGATGTCCTCCTCGCGAATCATCAGTGAGTTTGCTTCGACCACTTTTAAACTCATTAAACCAGTTGTAAAAAGTGGCACGGGATGGGGATTCCCCATGAAATGATAATCAAAGTCTATCATAACATTTTTGTTAAGTATACCGCAACGAAAATGGTAATATTTTTTTGAGCGAATCTAGTCAAATTCATTTCAATACAAACAGACATTTTTAAATTGCCGCCAATTTGTAAGTCCCAAATAACTCGAAATTAAATAATATTTCATCGTTCACTTTTCTCTTACTGGCGTATTATATTCTAAAAACTTTCAGTGTGACCTACATGAAAAAAACTGCAGGCAAGTTAACGCTAAAGGTAAGATCTTTTAATTTTCAGACCTCTATTACGAGCCGTTTTGAAAAAGATAGACCAGAGTGATCAAATGGCTCGACGCTCAGTCTCCCTCCAAAAGAAACATAAGAAGCTGATGAAGATCGTCAAGCGCATCGTTTTAATTTTCTTAGGATTTAATTATTTCGACGGATTTTTCATATACTTGCCGCACCGGGTTGACATACTGAATAGTTATGCTATGACACCTTGTGTTGGTAAGTTATTTGATTGGAATATGTTGAAGTTTCTTTATCTACACTCACAACGTGCCGCGTCACTACGAGCCAAAATGTACCAAAAATGCAAAAGAAGAATGCTTTTCAAATCATGCGTGAAAAAGCACACTCACTGTCAAACAAGAGCTTCCATAGCCATATACTCGTATAACTAACACATCAATACTACCGGAAAAACAAAGCATCCTCATAAATCACAACAATCAAAAAACAAATACATTTCCCTAATCCCCGCTGGTCCCCATGGGGAAAGACAACCAAAATCCTCCAGAAAAAATAAATAAAAGTATAACACAAAATCCACTATACATTGGAACATTTAATGTAAGATCTTTAGCATCCACAAGATAACTGAGTTCTATGTATCTACATAGAACTCAGGTACCTAAACGTAACAAAACTTAGCCGAAGTCAGGCGAATGGGTTGTAGAATCTATACGTAAGAGTATGAAGATTTTATTTTTTGCTACAAAGGAGAAACGCCAGGCCTCCATGGAGTTGGTTTTTTGATAAAAAAGGACTACAAAAATAACATTAAATTTCTCAGGTTTGTCTGAAAGAGTCGCGCTACTTCAGCTAGAGTTCAACAAAAAGATGATTTTAATAATTCAAGTGTAAGCACCAACCAAAAAAGCCTCTAAGGAAGAGATTGACAAAGCATGGGAAAACGTATTAGTCATTGGAGATTTTAATGCCAAAGTTTCCTAGAACTGTATCTTCGTTTCTTTTAGCTAGACCCGTTAAAACAAACGAAGATACGATTCTAGGAAAGTTTAATATCGAAAAAGGAATGAACGAGGTGAAAAGCTCATAGAATTTGCTATCGAACACAAATTATCGGTTATGAATACACATCTTATAATGAGACATAATCGCAAATGGACATGGATTTCACAAAACGGAAAACCAAAGAATGAGGTGGACTTCATCCAGTCAAATCAGCCAGAAATAGTAAGGAAGATAGAAGTACTGCACAGTTTAGGGTTCAGCTCTGATCACAGACTGATTAGAGCCACTTATGTCCTACAAAACAGCAAAAAACCAGGAAGTCATTCAAATCATCGTCAAATAAAATCAAAACTGATGAGGTGATAACACTATTACACAAGAAGTTTAGAAAACAACACAAACGAATTAGAATTTTTAGACGATGACGAGGGTTTCCAGCCCTTCTGCAATAAAATAGAACACATAATTCAAAATAGTACGTCAACGGAACGAAAAGAAGAAAAGCAATTCAATGTAAACAAAATCCTCACAAAACCTACAATGAAACAACAAGACGCTCGGAACTTAAAAACATAAAACTAAGGAAATTAAGGAGGGTTAAGTACGCTATTCATAAGATCTAACAAGGCTATCAAACAAGATTACGCAGACTACAGGAAAAATATGGGAGCACTAAAGGGCATACAAACAATTCGTTACACACAAAAACTGGATACAAAAGATATTATAGATTGTGCCACAGAGTTCAATAAAGACCTATGCAAAAGCAAAGTGGGATCGTGGGAACGTGTGGTGTACTTGTAAAATCGAATATTCAAAATATTAGAGTGACATTAAATTCGAGCCTGCAGAAGTGGATGTGATGGAGATAGTAACGCATATTAAAAAGCTTAAAGCAGATAAAAGTCCAGGGCCAGATGAATGAAGGTTTAAAATTGGATTTGCTCGGTTAGCACGCCTACTATCAACTATTTATTTTACTTAATCAGCAAATTCATAAACACACAAATACCAAAACAATGGAAGAAATCAGATATAATTATATATAATATATAATATATTATATAATATATTTATAATTATATATAATATATAATTATAAATATATATAATTATAGCTATACAAAATAGGTGTCCCTCAAGATATAAGCAACTATCGTCCAATTAGTCTTCTCCCTAGCACTTATAAACTTTTTACCTCCATATATGCTAAGCAGAATCAGTGGCAAAATCGAAAAACATTGACCTATAGAGCAAGCGGGGTTCCGTTCAGGTTTTTCAACTGTGGACCATATACATATAATGCAGCAAATAACAGGAAAACACAAGGAGTTTAACAGGTCATTATACGTAGCATTCATCGATTACGCTAAAGTTTTCTCTAATAATCTGGGAAGCATTAAACAAATGCCAAGTACGCGAAAAGAACAAAACCGTTTTAAAAAAACATATATGACAGCAGCACCAGTTGTGTGAAACTGGAGAAACGAGGTCAAGAAATACCAATTCTACGAGGAGTGAGACAGGGTAGACCCCCTGTCCCCCAAAATTTTCATAGCTGTGCTGCAAAACATCTTTGAGGATCTGAAATGAGAAAACGAAGGAATCAAAATAAGAAATCGGTACTTAAGCCACCTCAGATTCGCATATAAAATAGTCCTCCTCGTTGAAAACAGTAGACAATTAGAAACAATGATAAATCTATTAAGTGTACACAGTGAAAAAGTAGGACTTCTAATGAATAAAGAGAAAACAAAACTTATGACAAACAGCTACACACACAAAAAAACTCGAAGGAAAGACACTTAAATACGTGAATAAATACATTTATTTAGGAAAACAGTTATCATTTGAAGATAGAAACGAAGAAGAAGAGGTAGAACGCCAAATACATATGAGCTGGAAAAGATAATGGTCGCTCAAAGAGATCATGAAAGTTGAATATCCGCTAAACCTAAAGAAAATGCTTAAACCGCGATGGATACATGCATTTAGAGACTAGACGAGAACTTACACCACTAAAATAAAAACAAAACTAGTCAGATACCAGAAAGCGATGGAAAGAAGCGTACTAAAAATAATAAGAATTCACAAAGTAAGAAGTGAATTAATAAGAAAGAATATAAAACTGATTGACGTCCTAAACTACAGTCTAAGGTTAAAATGACGATGGGCTGGCCATGTAGCACGAAACAGCGAAAAGCGATGGACAGTAGAAGCGACGAGATGGAAGGGACCTAGCGGAAAAAAGACGAAAAGGCCGATCTATGAAACGATGGATAAATGACATTATAGCTACATCAGAAAAAGAGTGGACGAAACGTGCCAAACACAGAGAAAACTGGAACAAACTGGAGGAGGCCTTTACCTGAATAGGAGTTCCTTTCCTAGAAAATAATTAGGTATATCAAGAAAATAACTGTTATAGAGAAACACATTCGGTTTAAATATATAATGTGAAACTAAAAGTAAAAATGATAAGGAAACTAAGAATTGGTTAAATAAGTAAGTAAAATACTAACAAATAACTACTAACAACATTTTAAATATAAAAAATAAGGATACGGAAACAAAAAAGGTTTATTATTATTTCATTTATTTATTATATTTATTTAGTATACATACATTTACATTTGAAATATTATTCTATAAAAAATAAAATTAAAACACATTTATAAATATATAAATAGTAGCCCACCGGTATCGGGAACAGGGTCCAAGCTACCGGTGGTCAGGGCTCCTGATAGAGGAACCTCCTGACTATACGCGCCGTGTCCAGGAGAACCGCTTTCTGGATCTAGCCCTTGATCCAGCTGCCCAACGAGAGCCTCTTCAGATTTTGGTCGAGGCTCGACTTCGCTATTATGCCATTGTTCATCACGACTATCGGCACAATGACTGCTGTATTCACATCCCACATGTCGACAAACCTCGCGAGCCAGATCAAGATACTTACTTTTCTTAAATCTCAAAGCCTACACGAGGTTCTTATCATGGGGGTCCGCTATATCAACAATCATTGCGCGACGCTCTAGTCGGTCGATCACCACTATGTCAGGCTTATTGGCAACAATAGTTCTGTCAGTGACGATAGACCGATCCCAATTCAACGTGACATTGGCATTTTCGAGAACTGGGTCGGGCATATACTTATAGTAAGGCACTTACGATTCCGTAGTTTGCCGAAAGAGTACATCAAGATCGGCATGACCCAGCCGTTGAAGATGCGCACCTTTTTCCCGCCTGATATAAGACTAATTAGTACTTTTTTCAGGTGACCAAAGAAGCGTTCCTTCAATGACTGTTTCACGTCAGTAGCATTGATGCCTAGTGCTTCCGACATACCCAAATACTGGTATGTTTCTGTTGAGGAAAGGGATCTAAGGTCTATGGAATCCAAGAGTTGTATGCCCACGGATTCCACATATGATCCTCGCTTTACATACATGACTGCACATTTGTCCACACCAAATTCCATCCTGATGGCGTCACTGAAGGTTTCTGTTATCTTCAGTACCTTCAGTTGTTGTGGGCAAAGAGCTTCAGATCATCCATGTAAAGGAGGTGTGATATGACCTGACCACCTGTCTCAACCGATAGCCGCAGCCGCAGTGTACTGAGAGGGTTCAGGGCTAAATAAAACAACAGAGGACTCAGACTGTCGCCCAGAAATATTCCGCGCTCGATCCTTATTGGTTCGCTGTTAGGTTAGGTTAAAACGGGCTGTTTGCCGCAACTCCACGACCAAGCGCGTATTTTGCGTACGTAGGTTCGCTGTTTTCCTAAATCTGTCGATATCTTGGATAGTGGAGGACCGTCCTCCACTGCCCCATACATGACGTCAGCACATCGACATTGACATACAAGACTCCAGCACCCTCATGAGCCATGTATTGGGAATGGAGAACCTGTTGGCTAATGGCAATGTCTATGAGGAGCAGCTCCATCCATTCTGAGAAGCAGACATGATGGAGTTATTGTCAATATGTTGATTCATTTTCGCTCTCCAAATGAATGTAAGAACTTTATAGACCGTCGGTAAACACGTTCTTTAATTTTTTGGTATATTACCCGATTTATAGAGCAGGTATCCTGTCATTAGGAACTGGGGCAGAGACCCTAGGCATACTGGAACTGAGTTGCCAAACGAGCATGTGACCTACGGAACCATTTAATCCAAAAGTTTTGCAGTACGCCTGGCTCTTGAGATTTCCAGTTGGGCATCGATCGGACTGCAGAGCTACTTCTTGGGGGCTTCTGGCAATGGCCCCCATTTGTGGTATCAGATCGCACGCTTGCTTGATCTCCCTAGTCCAGTCACTCTCGGTGTGACTGACAGGCACAGAACAGATATCGCGCCAGAACGAACACATGGCATCATTATCCGGTAGACGGTCAGTCACACCTTAGGGGTGCCCAATCCCTATAAACCCACCTTTCGTTGCTCTGGGACACCTGCCTCACAAAGCCCATCACACTAGGATGAGTATTGCCCTCCAGCTTGGCAATGAGTGCTCTAGCCTCACCGATACGACGCTCAATCCTGCACTGCCAAGCTGGTATAGCTGCTCGTGTAGCTCGGTGCATTTGGGCATTTTGACGTTACCTAACCGATATGCTGCTGCAGCCGTACATTACAAGATCGAGTGGGTATCGGCAAGGCCTTTGCAGCTATCAAAAACATTTGATAGCTGCGAATCTAGAGCACACACCAGCGCCCTATTTTTCTTGAGCATGGGCAGACGAGGTAATCGAGGTCTAAGCTCAGGCGGTATGGAACGATACTCTCGGAATTCACACTCCAAAGCGCGCCGAAACGGATATAGCCCCGTCGTTGCCATCCTCCCCAACATGGTCAGGTCGAGGTGAAACAACTGGGTTGCAGTTGCACCGCGGCCGATGGCAAGGCAGGCGAGACACGGCTACTCCGTAATTCCTCACGCAGTCTATCAAGTATGGCGTCATCCAGCATACGGTTACGTTGGATGACCCGCACCTGATCCGATAGACGTTGAGCCGACACGTTAACAGCTGGCTGAAGCACCTAAAACAGATAAAACAAAATAAATATAATTTATAATTTATTTGAGATTCTCAGGACCCTAGTGTCCCGGTCCTTTGAAAGGCGTACCAGGGGCTGAAACCAACTCGCAGAGGCCTTGTTAGATATGTATGATGACATGTGACACCACCCGGTGATTATTTCTGTATGCACTATTCACTACGCAAGAGCACCCAAGGACAATCCCCGGCTGGTGCGGGACTATTGCAGAATATGGAGACAAAACAAATTGGGCTATGGCTATGGGAGGTTCCGTTGGTCGATTACCTAAAAATATAGAAGGACTATTGGGCCCTGCCTGAACACTGTTGATCTACACGGCTATAACATGGCAGGGGATTACTTGCACACTCTATTAATAGCCCCCCCATAAACAGTCGCTAGCACTTTAGTAACGTAGCGCCAAAGGGGCAATGTATACGGAGGTGCTTGAGGATGGGTGAGGTATGCCACGGCTATCAGGACAATCTCGGCAGTACGATCAAGATCACTATCAGCACCTTGGGTGGAAGTTAACCCAAGGTGCTGGTAGGGCTCTTGAATTCTTCCTGCGAGCATGTTTCCTCTTGCGAATCTCCACTCAAGCCAAGAATACAAGCAATGCAATTAAGGCAAGAGAGAGGTGGGAGCGCTTCCCTGTCAGTGTTCAAACCGACCGGCCAATAAAGGCAAGCCGGAGACGAGGGACAAGACTTCTCCCTGTAGATCAAGTCCGTGGAGTCGTCATTGCCCACCAGCTCGCCACAAAACTGCCCTGGGGATTGCATCTCTCTTAGTCTGGCTCCTTACCCTAGGCATATTGCGGCAAAGTAGAATCTACCGGCACCGACCTAGGGTTCATTGGAGCACGCAAGCCCCACCACGACGACAACGTAGAGATACTGCGGTGGGTATGATACTGCGTTGGGGTATTATTATTACACAACTTAATTTCACAACTTTATTTATTTAATTATGGTTCACCAAAATTTGTTACAGATAGGAACATAATATAAGTAATTGTGTCTTAAATCTAACTGCACAACCAATTACAGGCAAACACCACAAGCAAATTGCTCTTTGTTATTATAAATTTAATTATAAAGACTTTATTTACTTAAATTCTAGATAGTTATATTATACTAGCTTCTGCCAGCGGTTTCGCCCGCGTGTAAAAAAAGATAGTAGATAGTTTCTCAGACCTACTGAATATGCATATAAAATTTCATAAAAACAAAAAAAACAAAAAAACGGTGTAGTATGGTAACTAACACTGTGACACGAGAATTTTATATATAAGATTAAATACTAATTACTTCTAACAAACTTCGATATTGAGTCTGCTTGGATAACAACCAGGTCGCTACGTTCCTTTAAGTGTTTGCAAATGCGGAGTATAGGCGAATTAGCACTAAACACTGTATGGCGAAGAGATGGAGCTAAGGGCGTTATGGGTCTACGGGGTACTCTGAAATTGAACTTACATACCAATTGTGGGCAGTCAATGGTGTTATTGAGCAGTTTATATGCGAATCTCAAATCCAAGAGCTCCCTTCGAGCTTCCAGGGTACTCATTATGTAGCAGCCTAGTTTGTCAAGGCCTACCTTGACAAACTAGGCTAGAGATATTTAAATTGCTTTTGAGTACCCTAGGTGTCGGATAAACCTTTTTTAGACTCGTTCCACCCGCAGCGAGTGGGTTGCGTAGTAAGGGTTCCATTACACTGCAGTATTCCAGGAAGCTTCTAAAAAGGCTATAGTAGAGAAATAATTTAGTATGTGGGCGTTGATATACCTTTCTATTACGAAGGACAAATCCAAGCATACGTTGGGATCGACTGATTATGTTCTCAATATGTGGTATAAATGTGAGTTTGGGTCAAATATAACTCCCAGATCTCGTACAACATCCACCTCGCATAAGTTCACTCCATTTATTTGGTTTTATGTCTCCGAATTCACTATATTTACTTTTCTGGTGAATTTTATGTGGCTCCATTTCGAACTATTCGACGAGATTTTATTATGACAAAACCATGCAGATTATCGGTCGATATCTTCTTGCATTAAGTTTACATCCGGTTGAGACCTAATGGCTCTTGAAATTTTCAAGTCATCTGCAAAAAGGAATATATTAGTATTGTGAAAGCAAGATGTCACGTCATTTATATATATAATGATTAATACTGGGCCCAGATGAGAACTTTGAGGGACACCCGAGGCAATCGCATACCTGCCTGACCGGATCCCATTGACAACCACATAAAACTCTCGATCAGCCAATTATAAATGCAAAAAAAATTGCATAAACACGTATTTTTTGTGGATAGCTAAAATTAAAAAAAATTGCACACTTTTTCTTTTAAAATTTTTGGTGCTTATGGGCTCGTTGACTTAATGTAGAAAAACAGTGCGTGGGCTGCGCAGTCACGCGCAATTAGAATCAAAATTATCCGCCATATCACATTTTTTTTTCTATTTCCGCTTTTGTTATTTTGAAGATAAAATAGTGTATGCAACGGCAATTAATTAGGTAATAAAACACGAGTGTGCTTTATCACACGAATACAACCCTTATTTTATGACTGTTACATAAACTATAACTAAAATTATTTTGATTTCTTTTGACAAGATCTCTCAATTTCTTCTTGTCATTATTTATAATTTAGTTCATCATCATCTACCAAGTTCAAGACTAGACAGACTAGTCTAGACAGCTTTCGCTTAAATGTTAAATAACCTTTATTACAAATGTTATACAGTCACTTTGGTAGTTAAAGTTAGCTCACGGAAGTGAAAGTTCTTCTTTCAGAATAATATCTAAATTGTTAATCATTACCATGTAAATTGTTGATGTTTGTTGTTGTTTACAAACCATTTAGTAAATATTTCCTAGTCACGCTTATATCTTTAGATGTGAATTAAATGTTATGACAAACACGTTATTGTTAGATGTGAATTTCTTGAGAAGACAATTTACCAGTTGCATAACACCAATATTAAAACACTCTTTTCGCCACGTCGCTTAATGAACACGATGTAGTTAATAAAAATGTCTTTTCTTTTGTCTTTTTCTAATAGAAATGTCTTTACATGGGTTTGAGCAATTTAAGCTAAAAGTTGTTTGGTTATTGTGCGAAATTCCTAGTATAAAGTTACAAATTGGGTGTTCGAGAGACGCCCACTTTTCCATGTATAATTAATTTATTGTTTTGTTTAACAAAGGTAGAGTAAAATTATCTTAATGATGACCTTTTTCTGTCACCAAATCCACTATAACGTTTCCCTTTACAATTTGTTTAAGGTCTGGAGCCTCTGACAGCGACACCGAACCGCGAAGTCTGCCTCACAATCCTAG
The DNA here is from genome assembly GCA_964057195.1 of Orthosia cruda. NCBI lineage: Eukaryota > Metazoa > Arthropoda > Insecta > Lepidoptera > Noctuidae > Orthosia > Orthosia cruda. Next base: position 23,525,856 of record OZ059837.1, read on the forward strand.
CTTTGCAAGAGTTGACAATCATGGTCGTAGTGCTCAACTACCAAGCTCTTCTGCTGTTCCTCATAGCGCATACCGCCGCAATGTACCAGATGATGGCCTACGAAATGACGGCTCTCAATGACAACTATAACAGGGAGGAGAACAAGTTTCTGGCTAGAGACACACTATCATCACTGATCGTCAGACATTCATTAACATTGGACGTGGTCGATAAACTGAAATGCCTTTATAGCGTCCCCTTAGGAGTAAACTTTGGATCAAATGCTGTCTGCATATCTTTATTCTTCTACTTACCACTTCAGGAATGGCTCCAGTTTATGCCCATTTTGGTTTATTGCTTCCTAGTGTTCTTTTTGTATTGTTTCCTTTGCCAGAGGTTGATCAACTGTTCGGAAGTCTTCGAGAGGTCCGTGTATTGTTGTGGGTGGGAAAATTTTGATTTGAAGGAAAAGAAAATGGTCTTTGTGATGCTGCGTCAGTCACAGAAGCAGGTGGAGTTGTTAGCAGCAGATATCATACCGGTCAATATCTACACTTTTGCAACTACATTGCGGGCAATGTTTAAGTTTATAACTGTAGTCAAATTTTAATTTCTGTTAAGGGGAACACACAATACGAAAAATACCTAAGCACTAGGATACAATTACACAGTGTTGTCTTTTATAAAGCACACGATATGAAGCACTATTTAGCAACGTTCAAGTTAGTTCACATGTAAAGGCTGTTTCAATAGCCAGAATATGTTGGCACAATTTAGAACCTAAGCTAATATCGTGGGCACCTGTGTTTATTAGCATGATTCTGCATTACAATACGAAAATAATGTTTATATGAACAAGGTTTAAAAGAGACTGTTTGAGTCAAAACAGAAGAATTAGATGTCATCGTGATGAAGCATTTCCATAAAAAATAAGGGGCCAAGGTTAGTGGGCAGGTCAAGTGCAAATTGGAAGTCACATATTTGCGTATTATATATAATACATAAAAACGTGACGTTATATATAACGGAACGGTGGAAAATTACCGACGCTTCTGCTAAGGCAGATATTGGAGAGAACTGACAAAGGAGTTTTAACTGACGTTACGCTAATAAATTATATGGTGGTAAACGCAAAAAGTAGAAGAAATATGGGAAACAAAGTTGCATATGTTATGGTATACGATAAAGCTACTTTTAATCTTATTCCCAGCGATGCATGTAATAAGTTTTATGTAGCAATAATCACTATTTTCTAGTAACACTAATGTTAGATGGCAGATTAAATTCACATTATTTCGATGTTTCCACAAGATGAGGAAAGTATTGAGTAATTACCTGCACTTTCTAACGGTTTAACATTTAGAACTAAGTGTAGTAAGATTTACACAGATGCGATGCGATTCTACTATAGTTTTGATGAACAAGTATGTAGTGTGTATTATAACGAATATCACATTGACATTTATTAACATTATATTATTTCCGTGAAACCTAATTATTATTTATTGCCTACGTATAAATCATTTTTGCCTACGTTGCTTGCGTCCATGATTGTTATAGACAAGTCCTTATTCGGTTGTGATGTACTTATTATTAAATTGTGCTTTGCCTAACAGTAATTTTTGGAATTGGAAATGTTTTAAGTGTGAATTATATTAATGATAGCAATATAAACACATGAGATACATGTTGATTTAGTTGTATTTAATGAAAAGTCCTTAACCTTGGTACATTTCGATTCATGTAGCCACTACATTTATTTTGTTAAAATTGTCTTGTTTCACCACGCCACTTCCGTTGATAAGATACTGTGCACACCTGTAACTGACTTGTTTACACAGAACTATCTATGTAATGTTATCTCGATAATGTAGTTGCATACAGGTTGTTGGTGTGCCCGTTTTGAATAAATAAATAAGCATCGTCAGTAGATACACTTCATTTCTTCATGTCTTTCTGAACACTCGTCATCCAAGATGTCAGCAGTTGTTGAAATGTTTGACACATTGCAACCACACGTATATAGACAAAAGACTACAACACTAATAAAATGAACACAACAAAATATGAACTTGAGGTCACGGTTCTGTACCTACGGTATAAAGTAGGTACCTGTCGAAATAAATTAAATAGACAGAACTTATTTATTTATTTTATAATTAATGTACGCAAAGTATAATAAATAAAGACTACACATCACGACAATCGAGTACAAAGGTACTGCTTATTTCTTATGAAATTTCTACCAGCAAACCCGCAAAAAGGAAAAATGAAAAAGAAATGTAGACAATAGTGTGTGAGAACAGGAAGAGAAGAAAAGTGAACGACACTTGTTACAACGACAAGATATAAACACATAGGCACCTACACAATGATGTAATGGTGGATATATACTTAAATAAATACATATTTTTGAAATATGTAGATTCTTAATATATATACATTATTGTGATTATAAGGATCAGACTTGACTTATAATGCTCTTTTAAACGTGTTTTGATTAGTGAGATGTATTTAAATCTCTGATGCTAGGCAAAAGGGAGTTCCACAAACTTACAGCATGGACAGAGAAGGAATAGGAATAATAGCTGTTTTTATATTGTTGGGATTTAAGGAAAGATCTTAGATGCGATTTTCACAGTGAATTTTTAAGGCGAACGTAAGAGAATCGCTCACACAGATAGGAAGGATAGGACAGGTTATGCAAGATATTAAAAAGAAGACATAACATCCGAGTGTTTCTACGAAGACGGATTGGGCGCCACTTGAGTTCCTTGTGAAGCTGAGAAACATGATCATACTTGCGTAGACAATATTATTATACAAAGCGAATACATACGTTTTGCAAGCGCTCACGCTTGTTAGCTCCTCTGTAGCATCCAGGTAGCAGGTATCGGCATAGTCTATAATCGACTGAAAAAGTTTTTGCACTAAAGAAATGTTAGTCTTTAAGGGTAGGAGAAAAATGCACCATACGACTCATTTCGTTAACCTGAGCACGCCGTGTGAGTCTATCTGGCAGGCCCCAACGAGATTTATCAACAGGTGATAGCTTTTCATAAAGACATTATTTTGTACCTAAAGAAAATAAATAAGATATATTTTGTACCGCGACAGTTTTTGATTGAATGATGTTTTTATGAAGTGTCTAGCTAGCGGGCCCCTTATGATTATTTTTGTTGTTATTATACTTTCAGAACGCCTAATAGTGGTCGGAGTTAGAAACTATTATGTACCTTACAGATCCAAAATTTCGACTTTCTGTGAACACTACAAATATCCCACGGTGTCTTATTACCCATTGTTTTCCTTTTTTTGACACCGCCTTCTGAGGAGTAAGTTATTTTTATATTTGTAGTGTTTTGTTTAGGAAGTCGGTTTGATTTTATGTTAAAAAGTTTTTTTATTTTTCTCTTTTTAGTTTTAGAGGTACCTCCAATTAACATATATGAAAATCATTTATAGCCAAAGTTAATTTCATGACGATACCAATAAGCCCAAACACGAATAGGATACATTTTTTTATTTCGGTTCCAGTGCCTACCTTCCGGTTTCATAATCAGATCAGTTCGATGGTACCGCTTTTATTTGCTTCATTGTAGTCGGTTAACTACTGGAGATATCTACCCGTGTCATACCTAGCATTAAAGAGTTCCAATGGCCATCTGTGGTCTTCTTCATCAATTCCACTTCACCAAATTATACTTTCTGAATGCAAATGATTGCATTCTTGATGAAAATACCGAAATTGCTATATGTATGCCTATAATATTTGAAGAGTTCCCTCGATTTCTTAAGGATCACATCATCAGATCCTGACCTGATGACCATGGGACCACCTGTCAAAATAAAAAACCCCCCCCTTTCAAACAAAATAAGAATTTTCCAAATCGGTTCGGGCGCCTTTGAGTAATCGGGGAACATACATTTAAAAAAAAAGATTCCGTCGAATTGAGAACCTCCTCTTTTTTAGGGTTCCGTACCCAAAGGGTAAAAACGGGATCCTATTACTGAGACTCCGCGGTCCGTCTGTCGGTCTGTCTGTCGGTCCGTCTGTCGGTCTGTCTGTCGGTCCGTCTGTCTGTCTGTCTGTCTGTCTGTCTGTCTCCAGGCTGTATCTCATGAACCGTGATAGCTAGACAGTTAAAATTTTCACAGATGATGTATTTCTGTTGCCGCTATAACAACAAATACTAAAAACAGAATAAAATAAATATTTAAGTGGGGCCCCCATACAAGAAACGTGTATTTATGCCTTTTTCTTGCAATAATTGTACGGAACCCTTCGTGCGCGAGTCCGACTCGCACTTGGCCGGTTTTTTTTTTAAGTCGGCTAAAAATACAAAACATCAAATTGTCATGCAGTACAAATAAAAATTAAATAAGTATAATATGATCAAATTATTAATTAGTAATGCTACAAAATAGTAAAATCAATTAAATAGTGTCACTTCATAGTTTGTGAGCAATAGTTTACAAATTCATGCTTATGCACCTGTTATGCACCCATTGGTTTGTTGTAATAAACCGGCTATTCTATCAGTGTCTTGTAGTTGTTTTTAAACTTGTTATGTGAACTCCGTCTAGACATAAAGGCATCAGAGAATTAAAAGCAGCTGCATTGCAAAAGAATTGGCTGCCTTCCATGGACTAGCAATTTAACAAGCCAAAATGTTTACGGGCCGTCACAAACAAACGGTGCCTCACTTGCGTTAAAAACTCGGTGATGGTTATCCCGGTGCTCTTGAGAGCTTTCTTGCTGTCCCACACCAGACGACGGCTCTCCATTCAAAAAAATAGTTCTAGGGTCTTCTGCTGCGAGGATCCGAGTCTATGACAGACATGGCTAACATTCTTGTCTTTATTCAAATCTGTCAGTTTAATTTCTCAGTCTACCCACAAAGGAAAAGACGTATACAAATCCAGGACATTTGTATGAAGTTGTAAAAAGTCTCTAGCATAGATATCTTGATAAAACCTATGATTTAGACATAGAATGATTTGCCTAGAACTACCTGAGAAAACTTGGTGTTAACCTAGTAAAGTATAGACTGATCAATGGAAAAAATACATGACTTATACGTAATGGGAGAATGAAGAGGGTAATGATGACTAACGGGATGGACATCGGGATGAGTTGTTTGATAGTTTCCTTTCGATTTCCGAACTACCGATCTCCAAAAATTTTAATATCACGCCTAGTACTCGTACTCTATGTTGACCTTAACATACATTATAAACTACATTGAAAGTTTCGAAATGGTTTCCTTCGAAGTTAGCAAGTGCGGAACGAACGTTGCAAAATGCTTTACATATTATCACAAAGCGTTGCAGACAGAGAGTCCACGAGTACGAACAAAGCGCCATTTTGCACGCACACATTGTCATTTCGATTTTACAGGGATTCTCGGGCATTATTGGACAGAGCTCAGTCGCGGCTGTCACGAGTGCTAGCGCGGGCGTTTTTCACGTCATTCAGTCTTTTGGAAGAAGTTCAAAATATTTTATTTTTCAATGCTTTGCACACAAATTCACATATTCTATAAATACATGATGGGGGGCTTCCCCCACAAATCGAAATACAATAATCGTGCATTTTAAACAAGGTCGCAATCGACGAATTCTAATTCGAATCTACCAATCTTTTATTTTTTTTGAATACAACAGAGGTACATTTTTTTACTAAATTAATAAAAAATTAACTTTCTTGTTTTAAAAATAGTAGCGCATATTTTAATTAATTTATATTTTGAGGTATAAATGGCCTCACTTATAATTTACAGGGAAACCGGAAAAAACAACTTGAGTTCTACGGAAAACTCGGCACGCGGGTCCGACTCGTTTTTGGCTGGTTATTATTTTTTTAATTTAGCTTATTGGTTGTATAATTGTAGGCAAAGGGTGGACAGCTTAATCTAGACACACGTCAGTGAGCGATGTAGGTACTGCCACTATAAGGAAGCCTGAAATTACATAAAGATTTTACACTATACACTAGTATTATAATCTAAAAACAACTAAACCGAATTTGAAAATACTTTCACCAGTATATAGACAGCTACATTATTCCAGAGTGACATAGGCTATTTTTAAATCCCGAAAACGGTTCCTGTGGGGTGGGCCATTGGAGCGAAGCTGCGGAAAACAGCTAGTAAATTATAAAGGTAAAACAAAATTCAAGATGACAAGTTAAAATTCTATATCTAAGAAAACAATTAATTATTTTAATTCCATAGACGAAACAAATTTACAATGTAGTTTTGTTTAAGGAAAGGCTATACTTACAATTTGTCACCCTTCTAGATCTCAAACTCTTCTTCATCGAACTTCGCGCCTTCTTCACATTTATGTTTTTGTCGAGTTTGGTGCCTTTTAACATTTTTATGTTTTTGGTGGGCACATTATTACACCATTGTTACATCTTGTTACCATCCAATCTTCCTCGTATGTGGAGTCGTGATATTTAATGGATATTTGATGCTCTGTCTATCCTCTAAGGCATGTAAGCATGATATGATGTATGTTTCGACAAATCGATGTATTTGTGTTTGTAACTTATACTACAAACCAACCCGAACTACTCCTTTTTAAAATTCAGAATCAATATAGTAGCAACAATAGTGAGTCTGTCAGGTTTAGGTGTCAATTTTCGAAACGGCAGGAGTGGCCCTTCTGTATACTTTCTATTTTGTCCCCTTGAGTGTTAATTAGCTAAGACAATAGAAAAAACAATTGACTTTTTCCGATTCGGTCGGTTGGACGGTCGAGTATGTTCTACTGGCATTCATATTTATAACACATCGATAGAAAGTTTTGAAACTGTCATGGTCACTAACACTAACATTAACATAAGCACCGAAATATCAGTAAACATGGTAAATATCCCGCTTCTAATGGTAATGTTAGTTTACATAGATATACATTAAATATGTAGATAGATACAAACATTATTTTTGAAAATTTGTGCCTCGTTCCTTTCGGAATTTTATAAAGAGATATTGGAGATGATGAATTCATAATTGAAAATCAAATAGATAGAACCTTAATTCTTGGAAAGTGTTAAACAGCGAGCTTGTCAACATTGCAGGTTACTTTAACGTTATGTTTTTTTGAAATGTCTGAAAAGCCTTACCATAGTCTTTCTCATTGGGAACATGAAACAAGAGTACCAACTTTTCTTAAATATAATATTTCAGCAATACTAACGGCAACGTACTGGGTCTACGGTGCAAGCAAACGGAACGGCTTACAAACAGTTCCTGTCCTCTTACCTATAACGTTTACCGACGAACGTTAGATTTTGCCCTTGTACCGTAATTAATGTTTAACTATGAGAAAAGTGAGCAGCGAGTACCGATTAAGTTTCGTGGTAAGCGGCCGAGAGCACATGTCTGTGAAACCGCTTTTTCGTCGTTTGGTAATTGGTTAGTTACTTAGTTTAGTTTAGTTGCGTACAATCCGTCTGTCGTAGCGTTCGTGCGCGGAGTGCGACCGGTAGTGTTGTGACACGAACTATTTATTACAATAGATAAATGTTCAGATAGCGGACAATATAAATTTTCTGTGAAAATGAAAGTGATTGTTTGTTGCCTTTTTATCATAGCCAATATTAGCAATAATGGAAAAGCCTCCCTTGAGAGCTTTGCTCCCACAGGAGTGAATATACTCTTTGAGGATAATACGAAAAATTTAGGTGAGAAACAACTTCGGATTCTTGATTTGTTTATTTTATGTTGTAAATATTATTATTATTATTAATAAATAATATTCAACAATTCAATTCAAAAAATGTTCTAGAATGTACTGAATTTGTAGCTACTGCAACATTGAAATCAACAATAATTTATCATTTGCATTTAATTACTCACACCATTGAAATCAAAGATACACACGTACCAGACACACACAGTAAACCTAAATAAAAAATGGAAGCTCATACCTGACACTTATGTATATCCAATTATCATAGAACATGATTACCTTGCAGACAAAGTATCATGCTACCGACCTTGCAAGTTCAACGTGAAACCAAAGAGATGTCACTACAACTTCAAAGTAGAACCTACCATACAAGAAGATGGTCGACCAGCTATTACCATAAATGGGATATCTCCTGGACCACCGATACAAGCCTGTGTAAACGATATCATCGTTGTTGAAGTACAGAACAGTATCCTAAATCAAGATATCAGTATACATTGGCATGGAGTCGAGCAGAAGGGAACTCCTTACATGGATGGGGTCCCGATGGTTACTCAGTGCCCCATTGGATATGGCCAAACTTTCAAATATGCGTTTGTTGCGACTTCTCCCGGAACTTTCTTCTATCATGCTGATTCAGGTATTTTTTGTTAAATACTTAATTATTCTCCATTATCTTAAATTATTGAACTTAGGTCGTCGAAGACGTACATGTCGGGCAATGTTGGAATGTTTGTTCCGACGCAACTCTTATTCCGTCATAATTCTACTATAAAGGGCAAAGTAAAACATTCTATCTGCACATTTATCCGGCCCGTCTGATTTTTGGTCACATTACTTACCAACAATGATAGCGGGAAATATATTTTTATCACATCTATTCAAAAAGAGCTAGCTTATTCCTCGTAAACAGGGACCAAAATAGCTTATTAATCCCTTAGGGACCAAAACTGGTTTGAATTTGGAATGTGGATATTGCTAGTAAACGATCCAATCAGCAAAGAAATGAATTACAAACCATGCGGGAACAATGTATTGAATAAGCGACTGGCTAAAAAATTGCAAGAGCGCCAAATAAAAAAAAAGTTGATAAAAATAAATACGCGCAAAATTTATTAAATGCATTTTGCCTTCGTTCGTAGTTGTTTCAAATTCAGATTTTAGAATTATAAAAATAAAATGAGTGCGTCTTCTCAAGTGAAAGTATTATATTCAAGTTTCTCGAAAACTACATCCTGAGACACAGTTTTTTGAGAATATTTCTAATTCCCAAGCTGTAAATAAACAACTGCATCTACAACTGTAACGGATGGTACTAATAAAATTGTTACGATGACTTTCATAATTGTTCAAATATAAACATTAGCCTCTAATTATTTTGTTTTTTGTCTTATGGTTCTTAATTTTATATAAATAAACATAATGTTCTTGTTCATCAGTGGCACTTACTTATTTTCTCATAGAGGGTGATAAAAAGTACCCATCGCTCCGCTCTGGATTCAAAGAAACACTCTCGCCTTTAAAATAGTTGTTTGCTCCCTAGGTAAACAATCTACTATTTGACACCGTGCTAGAAACTATATATACTACAACGAGAGCAGTTTTTTAAGAACCCGTATTCTATGTTGACTTCTTATCGTTTATTTAGTTTCCCCATATTCTTTGTTATTATTATTTAAGCCTTGTCACATGTCGCGTTTATTATCTTCAATGTCTTAGTGTTTTCTTGTAGTGTCTCATCAGAGTGATGGTGTTTACGGGTCACTGGTCATCAATCAGCCGCAACCTCTTGAGCCTCATTCATCTTTGTATGATTACGACAGAAGTGGCGAGAACACTCTAACTGTAGCCGCTAAATTCCCTGAGCTACTGACTGCTAAACTTGAAGATGTTAGCAGTTTGAAACCTGATGCCCTAATCATAAATGGAGATGGAGATACTTCAAAGTAAGTATTGAGTATTGATACTTTATAATATGATACCTTTCGTTAAAACTGAAACTGCCTATAGTTTGAACAAATGTTATCATAAATCAAGGATATACATACTTACAGTAGTTAAGATCTTTATGCGAGATATTCACGAGTAAATTGTCAAGTATAAATTGGTTAAGAAGAATAATCTCGACATTATATTGTTATTTGAAGATCTGCATTCTTCATGGTGACGAAAACTCACGGTTCCCCAAAATTTATTATGGAGAATAAATAATACATGATGCAGTATTACGTTAAAACCATATTATGTAGGTATAGGTAGTAACTAATTGATTGTACATGGTGCGTAACGTAACTATGTACGAGTAAGTACATAAAGAAACTTAACAGGTTTGAAATTGCTGGTAATTTAGAAACCAACCTGAATCGAACAGGTCAAATTACGTAGATCGTTATGTTCATTACAGTTTCTTGTTTTTTCAACCATAAACTGATTGGCAATAAGAAATCCTTGGGGAGGAAGAGGCGAAGCAAAGAAACCTATGTGATTCAACAAAACTGTAGCTTTTGAATTTAAAAAGTCCTACTTGAATTTTGTGTTGCAAACTCACAATCACGATATGATTAGTGCTTGCATTAGGTACATGAATCTACATTCGGCATTGAATATTGTGGTTTGTACATTGCCTTGTGTTCAGTGTTCACTACATTTGGCCTTTCTATTAATATTCCTTTCGAAAATCTCTTTTAGGTCTTCTACAATTACTTAGTATGTGTTCTTTTGAGTTTCCTGACAGAAAAATGCGTTTGTGTTGATTTCAGAATTTTCGTCATGGCAGGGTTCACGTATAGGCTGAGGATAGTCAATGCAATTGCAATCGAGTGTCCTATAATTATAAACATAGACAACCATGAAATGATAGTTATTGCAACCGACGGGAAACCCACCAAACCAGTTTTGGCTAGAAACGTGGAACTGTACCCAGGTAAGGTTGTGCCATTATTTAAGATTAGGTAAACACAGCAACATTGGGTGGATGTTGCAACTCTATCTAGGCTACTTTGTATGCAGGTTTCTAATAATATTTGGATTGCGTTTATACGAGTGCACATTATCAAATGTTGCAATGCACTTTATTTTTATGCCGATGCTCAAATATGATGCAAGTTGACCTTTGTTCGTGATGGACCAAATGCAGTTCCATCCGCTATATTTTTTGCGGTAAAATATGAATTAGTTCTGGCAAGACATAACTCGATAGAGACACGACTGTTCCCTTAATTTGAGTTGACCATAACGGTTGAACAGAACGATAAAGAAAATCCTTTAATTCTTCAGAAATGCATCCAACCTTACATAACATAGGTCTTTTACTGCCTGTTTTATCGCCTATGCAAAATCTTACAGAGACCATTCATACGATTCAAACCTTTAATAGCGAGAGAGTGAACGGAACCAGCTATCTAGTTATACGATATAAGCTTTTACTTCGGAGAAAGTGGCAAAGACTACAATTGGTTGGATTGATGGCCTTTTTATCTCTATTAAACGAAAAAATATCACCGGTTATGTCTTAATTTATGTGTGAATCTCAAGTGGTTATGTGGGAGTGGATTTCTTCTTAGTTTTGTTTATAAAAGTTAATAATTTAAAGATGCATCTGTATACGACTGCTTAAATTGCAGGATTCGCCAAATCAACTTATCTGCAACTTTATTTTATGATCTTCGTCTGCTCATAAAAGCCTTTATAAATAATACGCAAGATACTGTGAGATTAAATAACAAGCATTTCAATAAAAAAACTGGTTTGCCAAATATGGCTGCTGTGGCCAAATTATTGTTATGCCAGGCGGTAAAACAAGTTATAAAGGTTGGCGTTTGGTGCATTTGTGCGGAACCAACACAACCGTATTAGGAATGGTATTAGATTCATCATCCGTTATAAATGCGAAAGTAAATCTGTCTGTCTGTTTATCTGTTTGTTACCTTTTTAATTCTTAACAACTGAACAGAGTCGGATGAAACTTGGCACATGGGTAGACTATGTCCTAGCTTAGGACATTTTATCCCGGGAATTATGTTCTCTTGGATAAATATCGAGTTTCATACGGCCGAAGCCGCTCGCAGAATCTACGAGTATTCGTGCTTGATGAGTTTTCGCGAAAATTTTGAGTGTCCAGCAATCAAGTAATCTACGCATTACTATCTTATTTGTCACCTAAACTTTAACTTTAATACCTTAATGAATAGAAACCAATGTATCTTGTATAAAGACAAAAACAGTCCAATTACGGTTGGAGATAGTTATTTGAACGTTGGTAGAGATATTTTAAGATTTATTTTCTCTAGAGGAGAAAGGTGTCCGACTTGGTCATGTTTCTTTTCGCTAAGTTTAAGGTCACCTCTAGCAAGTTTCGTTTGTTATGATTTCACTTTCTATTGTTTTTTTGTACTTACTTTGATGAAATTTAATTTTGAGTTCTTTTCTTGAAAATTTTTGTTTGAAATATGTATAGCATGAATTTTTATATTACTATGTAGTTTCATTGTAATGTTAATACTTTTTTTTATCATAAATATGAATGCGTTACTTAGCTGTAGAATATATTATTATTTTACGTTTATTTTGCGCTTTAATTGAATGGAAACGAGGTCGTTGGTACCGTTTGAAAGTAAATTGAAGATCATAAAATATCAGTATATTTGATGTATCTACTTTATCCTCATTCAAAAGTAACTATTTTCTTTAATTAAAGAAATTTTGTTTAATAACAATTTAAGTTCTTGTGTTTTTGTTCTTGAATTAATTAAGTTTGGTATTGGCCACTTTTCTTCATATACGTAAAGTTACAATCAGACCTTGTACAGTCAAGGGTCAAAAGTGCAGTCCCATCTCAATGTTTATAGTCACCTGCACGGTTCTGTGCATATAAATGTGTGCGTGATATTTAAACGCAAACAATAAGACATCATACAGACTAACTACGAGGTGAAGGGGCGTAGTCAACGCCACACAAAGATAAAAATATATACTTACTCGTTTCACTTAGATATAACTACAAAAGTCCGTATCGAGCAGGTTCAAAACTAAGTCTAAAATTCGTCATAGCAGTTAACATAACTCGTGGCAGATCCGTGAGAGAGTGTCACTCCAAAGCGGGATCCTAATGGACGCGAGTTCAAATCTCGGCTGCACGGTTTTTTTTTTTTGTATTTTTGGTAACTTATACTCATGTTAAAAAATAATGACTAGTAAGTTACGCGAAAGATATGCATCTTAGAATAGGTATAAAATAAAAACAAAAGATTTTTATGCATTTTTTGTTATTATTTTTTATACCCAACCATTAAAAAAGAAACCATGTTGTGAATAAAGTTATTTATTGATTTAATAAATATTATAAACACTAGTTTAAATAGTATGCAGATAAAAAATAAAAAATGAATTAAATAATAATATGATAACTATTATTATTGAGGCCATAGCTTAATTATTCGTTTTCACTAGGAAAAGAGGGTTAAAGCTTAACCTCAACAATACAATGCTAAATGTTTACTATAGCCAGGACATCCTCTGTTGCAAAACCAACCAACTATTAATTTAAATTAAATATGATACAGTGATGTTTACATAGAATACCGATAATAGAAACAATCAATTTAATAGTAATAATATTGTAATACAATTAAAACTTTTTATCCATAATAAATTATTTCTTAGATCGGTTTAAATATCTTCATTCACATTAAGACAAATTGTCACAATACAACAATATGCTAACATTTTAGCAGTATTATCCCAGTGAGGGTAAAAGAAAAATAAATGATTCGTTGTCGACTAGTTAAGAAACGAATTCAACACATTCCCGAGATAAGGCGGTGGTCTAAGTTAAAAGATTTCCAACAGTGATTTTAGTTTGTAAGCACTATAGAATAAAATACAGAAATTCAATGCAGTGTCTCGTCATTTCAAAACAAACAAAAAAAAAACATAACATTATATGATGAATAATTTGTTTAAAAAAAAACGAAATGAAGTCGCTTATTTCCTTCGGCATGGAGTGCGCGGCGAACAGTGCGCAGACGTAGGTATCGAATTCACTAGCAAAACGCCTAGTTGGTATAAAACCATTGTTTTCATATTCATTCACCATAACACTGCATTCAGACTGACTTATAAGCGGTGGTATCCCACTACATGCACGACTCTTGAGACTTCCTTCTTCCTCAAACCTCATTATCCAAAGTATCACAGTTCTCCTCTAAAAAATAAAAAACCCTTATTAAACATTTCAAAAAAGCGATTTATTTTCTTAATTGACACAAAAATATCATCTACCATATTTCCATATTTTATAATATAACTTACACATAATCCGGTTTCATCAGAAATTTGTGATTGTATTTAGCCTATAAGATATGCAAGGCAACAATGTGTGCCCTAGTTTCTAAACTTATATTTACTTGCATTATCATGTTCAAATAAACACCGCTATTATAATACCTCGAACGCTCTGATTAAAGTTCACCAACCAACAACGTCGTATTAAGTGTTTCCTCAAGCAAATCATATTTTTTTCAATATGCCCCCATCTTCGGTGATTTTATCGAATAAAATAAAAAGTTCTACCCTCATTCAAATGCAATGCTCAAGATCCAATTAACTAAACACTTTTTTAAGTTCAAAATAATATTTTAAAATGTATAAAATGTGTATAGAAAAAAAAAGTGAAGAAACATAAAATAATATTATTTTTATGTGTTTGGGATTCGAACCAGTCTTGTAGTGGTTTATCAAGCAGTGTTAACCGCTAGACCAGATGGGCACTTAAATTTGACTATGAAATTAAATACCTCATTCTAATCCAAGTAACTCAAAGTTAAATGATTATTTACCGCGCTTTCTAGGATTCTTGATGAATAGCAATATACGAGAGTAACTGCGATCGATGTTGGCGACAAAACATGTGGGTATTGTGTTTGAAATCTACCCACAATGTTATAAAGTTTAGTTAAACGTTTGTTTTATATTATAATATCTACTAATAAGGATGGATTTGAAACACCACCACCCACATTTTATGTGATTTTAATAAATAGTATGACGTTGCGGCCATGTCGTGTTCTCATTGGTTCATTATGAAAGAGTTCAACATACAGATGTGTGTATGAGTGTGATGTGTCTAAAGAAGAAGGTCGTAAGTGGGATTGTTTGGCTATGCTATAGTTTCGTGAAGATAGGACTGCACTTTTGACTTTGATAGTACATTTTTAGAGGTTTAAGATTGGCATAACTTTAATTCGTTGTTTATTATTATAATGTTATGGTTTTATTTCAGTTACACTAATTGTAATAATAAAATGTATAGTTTTCTTTCATAATTTCAGGAGAGCGTATGGACGTGGCAGTTCGCGCGTCTGAAGAGGGTGGAGGCTATTGGGTGAGGACGCACGGTACCGGCGCTTGCGCTGGTCTCGTCGCCAACGCGATGCTCATCTACTCCGGCTTCAACTACACTGCCATGTTGCAAGAAAACCAGGTAACTGTGAGATTTTTCACTACAATAAATTAAATATCTCGGATATTTATGATGAGAAATGGTTGAAAGACTTTAGCACTGAACTCATGTTTAATAATGATAGATAAATTAAATGTTTAAGTGTAACCAACACTTCAACATTTAATCAATAAATTGTTCAGATTTAGGATCGGAATCTTTATTTGTATACTTAGGTGTGTGAAATATTACAAAATTGGTAGGTACCTTAGGTATCTTAAAAAAAGGACCCAAGGCAAATAAGAATTTTAATGCATGTCAATCCTGAAATTATATTTTGATTTTACAGAATGAGTATATTAAAACGAACTGGAAATCAGAACTGGTAATAGGAGGGCAAATGCTGGAGTCCCTTCAAGATCAAGGTCACGTATCTGAAGTGAAGTCAGTCTATTTGGGTATCGATAGGAATGTGGTCAAAATCAAGGTCGGTGACGTCGATTTTAGATACATAAGTGATGCTATCCCTAAGAAGCCTTTCTTCCCTGCCGCATTCGGTGAGTATGTTTTGGAACTTAGTATTATTTTCTTACGCTAAAATTAAAGTTAGTTTATTCGTAAGATTGAGACGGGCTTTTATCCTACGTATTGTTGTAGTGCTTGTTGGATAGTATACAACTTAAGTATTTTTGTCAATATCAGAATGTTTATACTTTATACCACCTAAAGATTGATGGCTTTTAAACGTCCACAGTGAATGATTTCATTACTGTTTATTTAAAAGTAAATATTATATTTAGTCTGTCAGTTCAAATCAACAATGTTATTTTTATATGTTTTATATTAGCCAATACTGTATTTTATTTTAACATTGCATATATGCAATTGTTTTAATGTATTATTATATTATAAGTGAAGCACTTCTGTGATGTTAAATGTTTAGGCAAATAATTCATTGAATATTTTTTGTTTTCCTAAAAGAAACAAAGTATGCAAAGTATAAACACACATGTTCATATTTTCTTTTTTCCAATTTTCATATGCATTCCAGCTCTCCAAGAAAACGGAGTGGTCCAAATAAACGGCAAGAGTTTCCTATACCCCAACGTACCGATACTGCTGAGACCAAAGGACGTCAAACCAGACATGTACTGCAAAGTGGGGGAGGAACACAAGCAGGTGGAGGCACAGTGTGTGCAAGTGTTGGATGCTGTCGAAGGAGAAGTGCTCGAAATCGCACTGGTTAACGAAGGTGAGTTTCATTTAAGTTGTCTAATGTGATTAAGTAGTATAATAGGAGCTCGTGGCTAAGCAACAACTACAGCAAGAGTCGATCTTCAGAGTTCCTCCGTGCCTCGGAAAGCACGTTAATCCGTTGGTCCCGACTATTATTTGAAGATCTTTGACAGTCGTTTCGGTAGCCGGAATCCATATCAGCAACACCAGTCTTGCCAATTAAGGGGTATCGTGTTACCCAGTTACTGGGATTTGGTGGTCAGATAAGCAGTCGCTCCATGTAAAATACTGGTTACAACATAATTGGTAGAAGGCTAGGAGATTGTATGTGATTAATTAATGGTTGAAATCATTTTAATATCTAAACTATACTAGTAACTACATAATTATGTAATGCCGATGATAATAAATAATTGATTGGGTGGCCCTATCGAAGTCATGCCAGAATCATTACAGTACTTTATGGTTTGACACTGTGGGTATATCAAAGAAATCTGTGCCCTACGATGCCAATCCCAAATAAATGGATTTAATTTATAATTTCGATAAATTCAACGTACCTGTAAATGGTCTTTATTTTTTGAATCACGTTTTATATATTGTGCTTTTGTTAACATTGGTGGTAACAAGTGGTACTATGTCTTACTTTCCAGGTTTTGGTAGCAACGACTCATATACATTCCACATGCACGGGTACAATATGCAAGTTATCGCCACGTGGCAGAATCCCAAAGACAAGCCGATCTCCAAACAAGACTTTCAGAGGCTAAACAAAGATGGCAAAATTTTAAGGTAACTTTTTGTTTTCCAACATAAACATACCTACAACATAAAACAAGTAAAATTTAAAAAACCCCCGACACATTTATCTTGCGAAAACATCCCGATTCAAACAGTAAAACGCCCATAACTTTTGAACGGCTGAACCGTTTTTTTTTAAACATAGCTAAGAACACTCTCGACACAATCACCTTTCCAACAAAAAAAAACTAAATCAAAATCGGTTCATCCGTTGAGGCGCTATGATGCCACAGACAGACACACAGATACACAGATACACAGATACACAGACACACAGATACACAGATACACAGCAACACACCTCAAACTTATAACACCCCTCTTTTTCCGTCGGGGGTTAATAAACATCAAGTGTCTGCAGAAACAAAAGCTCGTCTTCCCAAATAACCTAACGTCTCATGGCATAGTCAGCACCTGGCCCCAATGCACTGGCTACCTAACTGTCAGACGTCAAGAGACAATTGTCTGTTTTTCTTTTTTTATCTGTTGATGCAAAGTAGGTTTTTTATAAAAATCTGAATACTGGCAAATTAAAGTATCTCTCCACTGATTTAGTTATGTAGCTACCTTAAGGTTACACTAGTCGAAAATTCTTCCATACAAACGTAGTCTGGCGATTACTCCGCTGTTTGATGGTGTACGTTCAAAATAAAAAATGATATCAATTTGTCTCATCATTATCTAGCCCTGTATGGAAACAGAAAAGTAAAAAAATACAATATTTGAAAGTTATGAGCGTCCAAAGTTCCATATTTCAACACAAATTTGAACGCATCTTTGGGCGGAAATAAATATCATTAGAAGAAGGAAAATTGCAAAACGGCCTCCATACAGGGATAGATTAGTAATTCAACAATGCAAATAATTTTATTTGAAAATATACATTTAGTAGTTTTTTCATGATATCTAGACTCCCAAAGGTCTGTTCATAAAATTTCGCGCGCTCGTTTTCGTCCAAAATCATCATCCATTTCGCTACAAATTTGCAAAAGTGCTAATTCGTACGAGAACTAGCTTCTTACTGCTTATCACAGCATCAATCTCTTTCGCACGTGTTGTCGGATGAGACAGCATGCATTTTAACCCCGCAACAGCACAAAATAGTTCATGCCGTTGACTAGGCGAACCTTAATTTCATAGCGACTATGCTGTAGATACTCGTAGACTATGTACCTTTGCTGAAGAATCTAATCTATAGTAGGTATAAAGTAAAATTAGAATATTGATCACCAAGCCTTTTCATATCAACGCTGGCAAATTCTTTACCGGAAACCAGTTATAGCAGTGAGTAACTATGTGCCGACTAAAAAAGCGCCATGGGTAATTTATTTTTCTATTAGCATGAAAGAACCGGAGATGGAAACTTTACGAATAATGATGAAATAAACTGTGTGAACTTTCCATGGCTTGCATCGGATTTCTAACACTTTCTCTTTTATGGTGAATCTGAGTTGTGACGAGTTAAACGAATCATTATAACCCAAGAGTTTCTAATAGCACGTGCTATAGAATTATCTGCTGCAATATTTTCTAGTAAATTGTGGGCAATTATTTTGTGGTCTGTATAAGCAACGATTAGTAATCATTACAAAGGAAATTAAGTTGCAGTCTTAAGAAGACTCCACCGGGTTCAGAAAACTTCGTCACATTGGACTTAATGATCTGAAATCGACCACAAACAGTGAGAAACCCAAAGTGAGGAACATATTTTCTTTCTCTGTATGATATACAGGGTTACTGGTTAAGTCGACCTAGATCCATTAAGAGGTTATAGTTCCCATCATTTCTGACTAATTTGACTATGAAACACCCCAGCCTAAACCTAACCGTTTTTGAGATATTGGACTTAAAAGGTTTTTTAAAAAAATATGCCAATTTCTATAAATGGTATATTTTTATTATAAGTAATAATATGGCATTTTTTTTGTCTTCTATGGTCTTATTTTTTTTCTAATTCCGATTTTTGAGTACGAAACTTTATTATTCTAAATGCAAAAAGTCCAAATATCTGAACCATAGGAGTCATAGTAGAGGACTGAAAGTGTAAAAAAGAAATAAATTTATAAAAACATTTTTTTCTTTTAGCAAATTTTTTAAAAAAATGTATGGCAGTTGTGCTGCAGGTATGCTAAATAATATCTTTATTCTATTAGCTATCCAACAAGGTATAACAAGCTAGGGGTCTTATCACAATTCTTAGAAAAAACTTTAATAAAAAACGGTTAGGTCTAGGCTGGGGTGTTTCATAGTCAAATTAGTCAGAAATGATGGGAACTATAACCTCTTAATGGATCTAGGTCGACTTAACCAGTAACCCTGTATAGGCTGAATAATTACAAGTTTTTTTTTTAAACCTACGAAAATACCTCTTTAAACTAAATAATGTATCTAGTAGTAGACACGGTTCGATCGACAATCCGTCGAAACACGTAATTATAAGACGATATCTTGCGAAAATACCCCGATTCAAAGAGTAAAATGGGCGTAACTTCTGAATGGGTGAACCGATTTTCATCAAACACAGTTAAGAACACTCTCGATAAAGTCACCTTTAAAACAAAAAAAATACTAAATCAAAATCAGTTCATTGTTTAGGAGCTATGATGCCACAAACTACACAAACATTCAGGTATCTTATCTTATCTTGTGGAGAGGCCGAGAAATAACTCGGACACTTCGACCCATTGGGATCTTTTGTGGTCATTCAACATTCAGGTATACACGCCAATCTTATAACTCCTTCAGTTTCAGTCAGGGATTAAAAAGTAGACAAAGAGCATTAATTTTATGTAGGTACCAATGTAACGTTGTTGACGCAGTAATAATTCGTACCATCTTAGCAAACAAATGACTGAACGCAGCTTGTCATGAAGACTTTCAGTTGGACCGTACTGATTCAATCTTAATTATTTTGCAGAAATCTCCAAAATCCACCAGTAAAAGACACAATCACAGTGCCAAACAAAGGCTACACAATTGTGAGGATCAAGATAGACCATGGTGGGACCTGGCTGCTGGAGTGCAGGTCTTGTGCCCTGTCCTCGATACCTGCAGCCATCATGATCCGGGTACCCGAAGCGATACCCAAGACTGTTATTGACTCGTTACCTAAATGCGGGAGCTACAGGCCACCTGATGTCCTGCTCAACTAAACATTCTAATAGACTGATATAATACAGTAATTGGTCTCGTGATTTTAAAGTTAGTTACCGATATTCATAACTTAGATTAGGTATAATATTTCTGTGTGGATACTCAATTAGTATTGATATTATGAGGTCATAAATCTGGGGATACTTTTGGAAGTCTGCTGCATCAAGTATTAGTCAATATACACTGTAAAATAAAAATACCGGTTCGCAGACCGATGAGCCACATAAATGGTCTGTGCTGAGTGTATCTGTTATGCGGATAGTGTACCTGTTATTAAAATTATAATGTCGAAAGAACCTGCACATCAACCGTAGACAAAGAAAGCTAAGATTTATGAATACTCAATAGAATATCAATAACATAAGTGAACATATGAGACTTCGTATATCATACATAGCCTATAGTTTCATTCTCATTCAATTAATGAATGTATCTGTATGATCTGTTGTGAAGTAAAAGATGTTGTTTGTGTGTACCGAAGTGAGAATATAAAATATTTTATACTTAAAGATAGATATTGTGAATGTGAAGTTACCTTTATGTATTAGATGAAAATTATTTATTGAAAGGAATTAAAGGATAGTAAAACCAACATAACTTTTATTAAACATCCCTGGTATATTGTAATAAATAAAATCAAGGGAGGTAGACACATTTGTATCTATCAATCGTGGGTGCACCTATCTCTCTACAAGGGGAATCTCCCCTCCACTTATAGAGGTGTGAGATTTCATTTTATGGGGTTTTTGAAATCACAGGTCTATGTTAACAAGCCCACAACCACCCGTGCATTAAAGGAGGATATTAAACGCTGCATCAACAAAATTCAGCCACATTTATGCAAAATGGTCATGGAAAATTTCGACAAACGAGTGTTTATGTGCATGCAAAGCCGTGGAGGCCATTTGCCCGATGTGTTATTCCATAAATAAGCCTATACTATGTACTTTATGAAACAATAAAAAAATAACAATCAAAAGACTAAACTGTGTTTTCTATTTAAGGCCGTACCCTGACCAAAAAATCAGCATGAGATTTGAGCATTCCTATTGGCCTAGCGGCACTCGTGGCGCATGAATTACAGTATTGAATACGCCCAGATTTTAGAATAACTTCTTTATAAAATCGAATATTGGTCTTTTGAAAAAAATAAATCTACCAAAATGTTCGTTATCAAATTGTCTATCCATTAGTGTTAGTACAAACAATTATTAATGAACACTTTACGAGGAGATGCATGCTATCAAACATTATTTCTCATTTTTATGGTTTTGTTAGAAGGAGATTAGTGAAACATATACTACATTAAAAAAAAAAAGATTTCTACAATTTTGGAATCAATACTATGTAGAAATTTTGTGTATTTTTATTAGTTGATATTTCATTTTAAATAACGAGTAGATAGCTCCTAAAAACTGCACGAAAAACGGCTAGCGCGGCATTTTGCTCGGGGTAGCGCCTTAATTCAAATCTTGCGTTAATTTTGGGACATGCTTTATATCCATGCCAAATTATAGCTTTCTAGTACTAAGAGTCTCTGAGCTGAGCTGCGGACGGACAGACGAATATGGCGAAACAATAAGGGTTCCTTGTTGACTGCGGAACCCTAAAATACAGGCGAATTGAGAACCTCCTCCTTTGTTCCTCAAGCAGGCATATTATAAGTTGGGGGATTACATCGCTGATAAATGCATCCCTTTTATGATGGCCAAATTATCGGATATAATTCTATTTGCTGATGTTACTTCGCTAATTTTTAAAATAGATAGGAAAGATTTCAAAGAAATTCTAATTATTCTCTCAAAATGGTTCGCAGCTAACAATCTTTTACTGAATACGAAAAGAACCAAAATGTCTAAAGTTCTCTTTACTAAATGTACCACAACGTGACCTAAATTTAAATCTTGACGGCAAAAATCATGAAGTTATAGCGGCAACTAAATTCTTAGGGATTACTATCGATTCAAAATTACAGTGGAAAGAGTTCTAATGTGCGCGCACATTAGAACTCTTAGATGCTTATGCAGTAAGTAAAATAAGGCAGCTAACCGATGTAGCCACAGCTAGGTTAGTATATGCTTATTTCCACAGTATTATGTCTTATGGCATTCTGCTGTGGGGACCAGCAGCAGACCTTGACTCAATTTTCATATTACAAAAGAGGGCAATCCGCGCTATCTATAAAATGGGTCCTCGTGAGTCCCTCAGAGAAAATATAAAAAGATCGATATACTGACTCTACCTTCACTTTATATTTTGGAATGTATTTTGTATGTCCGCAAAAATCGAGGACTTTTCAAAACTAGAAGCGACTTCCATAATTTAAATACACGCAGTAAACACGAAATTGTAATACCCAAATTCAGATTAACGAAGACTAGCAAGTCTTTTCTTATAAACAGTATACGCTTTTATAACAAGTTGCTTGCCCAAGTCAGTTATAGAACAGACCAATGGAAAGCTCAAAAATCACAACAAACCTGTCCTTATTAAAAAAGTATATTATAAAATCAAGGACTACGTTGAAGATAAAATTTTGGCTCCTCAATAGCTCTCAGCGCATGCGGCTTCCCTGGTTACTCATAAACGGCACAAATATGTGGATGTCTCTAACTATTCTCAATCTCATTTTTTTTTTTTTTTTAGACTTTTTACAATGGTTTTCAATCATCTTTATAGCCTTTTGCTAAGAATAGTTACAGCACTGATAACAACATTTGTGCCACATGTTAAATTTAGTCTTTTTGTACTTTGTTTACATACTTATACCGATTGTTTTGTAAATGTGTGAACATTGTAGGCCTTCTAGATTTCTAGATGCTTGTTAACATTTTATCGTCGTTATCCATTTTTTTTTTACCACTTATTGTCGGGCCTACGTTGTCTCCCCATCTAAGTACAAATGCTGTAACATGAAAGTATTGTAAATCCAAACAATTTTTTAAAAGAGTAACTGTGGAGTTTCTTGCCTGTTCTTCTCCATAGGAAACGGCCAACCCGAACCGTGCACCTTTTGACGACGTTTTATAAGTGCCCATGTAGGCCTATGTGAAATAAAAAATAATAATTTGATTTGATTTGAAAAATGCTGGTCCTGCTCCGCAGCGTGGGCGCAAAAACAAGTGATGGGCAGAAAAGTTTTGAAGTATTGTTGGACCTGCTGAAGTCTGTATAAATATTTTGGTATTGTATAAACTCAATTTCTTTTAGTATTATCACAGATAAATGATAATATAAGACTAGCATAATTATATAACTGCACAGCACATGTGTGAGTACTATGTTCTATTTTTTTATTGTACCTATGTGTCGTTCGTGTTCGGACACACACGTCGTGTGCGTTGGCAGTTGAGTGTGTAATTCTCTCTCAAATGTCTCTCTGATGATGGCACATGTGTTGGAAAATTCGGTTATTTTCATGATGGTTGAGCTGAGTGGTGCCAATCCATGCGTCATGTTCGTAAACGGGCGCCAACAGATGGGATGGGTCATAACTTGGTTGCCTCGGCCTGTTTTTGATTAATTAATGTATTTGAGGTTGTTTATATTACTCTAGACGCTTTTACGTGCACGTCTTTTTACATAGTTCTCACAAAGGTATGTGTAATTTTCCAACAATAATGATGTAATCAAATACTTGTAATTATAATAATACAGTAACCTAGGTGACCGAGTTCTGCTCGGAAAATAGAGAAAACGACGTTTTTTAAAAATGAATCCTAGCTAGATCGATTTCGCCCCCCAAACCTCCTGCATACAAAATTTCATGAAAATCGTTGAAGTCGTTTCCGAGATTCAGATTATATATATATATATATATATACATATATATATATATATATGTATATACATATATACAAGAATTGCTCGTTCAGCGTCGGACTGGGATCCAAAAAACTACCTGGACATTTTTAAACTGTGGCCCACTCTAGGCAAAGGCAAAAAATAGGGTTGAATATAATAATTATCGGAGGCTATGTATCGGAGGCTATGTTTGAGTTAAATTGAATAATTATTTACTTATGAGTAGGTACACACTTTATCAATCAATCAATCTGCTTAGCCTTCTTCCAGTCTAACTGGATACAGCCGAATACCAGTATTTTAAATGAAAGAACTGCCTATCTGACATCCACAACCCAGTAACTGGGTAATACGATACCCCTATATCAAGACTGGTATCAGATTATCTGACATCAGACCGCCGATCTGATCTGTCCGCTGAATGCAAGACGCACGGAACCGGTCAATGTCGCGACGCTTGGGGTCAGCCTATGTCCGGCAGTGGACGTCTTGCAGCTGAAATGATGATGATGACGATGACTATCTTGCATACGATGCGATTCTGAGTGTTGACCTACCCGTCGGCGTTAATATATCTTTATTTACGCAGACGACTCCCTGGTGTTAGCCCGCGGGGACACCTTCGACGAGACCATCCAGTTTTCCGAGCTCGGGGTGGCAAGAGTCGTGGCGTCGATCTGTGAGCTGGGTTTGGAGATAGCGCCTCATAAAACGGAGGTTATGGTTCAATAAACTGCAGAGGGGTAGATAGCCACCCAGCTCGTCAGTGACAATTGGAGATGCGCAAGCGCAGGTGGGACGATACATTAACTGTCTTGTCCTAACCCTGGATGGTTGATGGGGCTTCGAAGAGCATTTCGAGCACCTGCAAGTCCCTCGCGTTGAAAATGCAGTAGGTGCTTTGCACAGACTGCTACTCAATTTCGCGGGACCATGGCAAGAAGTTCGCCGCCTCTGCGCGGTGTCGTGCGATCGATGGTCCTTTATGGGACGCCTATTCGGTCAAGCAGACTATCAGGTGTCCGACGCTGCAGGACTAAATAGCCTGCAGCGGAAAATGGTCTCGCACGAGGTTATGGAACGGTATCCTTTGAGGCGGCAACACTCCTGGCACGCTTTCCTCTAATAATGGTTATGACGTGCCAGAAATCACTGTATTCAGGCAGAGGCGGCAGCAACAGCAACACGCGCTCGGGCGGTGGCGTGAACGGCTACTGCAGCCGCAATGTTCAGGCAAACGCGTTGCCAAAGCCGTCCTGCCGCACTTCGAAGCATGGCTGAAAAGAGAGGAGCGCATCTCCTACAGGCTCAGTCAGATACTGCTGACCGGGCACGGTTGCTTCGGTGAGTATCTGAACAAGATTGGGCGAGACACCACGGCAAATTGCCACCACTGCGGAGGCGACCTTGGAGTGCCCAGTGGCCTTTGAGCGGCAGTTCTTAGTCGCCAGAATCGGGCGAGACCTGTCTTTTGCAGCAGTTATGAGTGCCAGGCTACCGAGCAGGATCGTGAGAGGGTCGATCCCACTCGGAAAAGAAGGCGTCGAGGAACCAATCGCCCCGATGCCTAAAATGTCGAAACCCTTCCTGCATCATAAGCAGGCGGGACTCCGCGGGCGCTCAGACTGGGGACTCT
Organism: Orthosia cruda; assembly: GCA_964057195.1. Lineage (NCBI taxonomy): Eukaryota > Metazoa > Arthropoda > Insecta > Lepidoptera > Noctuidae > Orthosia > Orthosia cruda. The sequence continues at coordinate 23,551,605 of OZ059837.1, forward strand.
GTCCACCCACCAAGTGAATCCAGGAAAGACAATGGCACACGTGTGTATCACGTGCTGCCGTGCACAGCGAGGCTCAAGGGAGACGCTCTTTCAGAGCTCCCAACGGATGTGCCGGGGTGGTTTTAGTTAGGTAAAAAGCTCACACTCTAGTCTTTTCCTCAAAAATCCAGGTGCCTTTTGGAGGTTAACGAAAAAGAAGGGGCAGAGGGCGTCCACAGATATCCACCATCGCGATTGGTCTTGACCTTCACGCTTCTGTACACCAAAAACAACATTACATATATGTGATAATAAAGTACATGTACAAAAGCCACCTAACCGCGTTTCACCTCGCTCCACGTCATTCCGATGCTCGTCGCTTCCGCCAACACGGTGCGACGCCAGGATTGACGGGGACGGCCACGTTTCCAAAGTTTGTTTGGGTATGTGATCGAGACTCCTTTGGAGCTTGTGGCCAATCTATCTCCACTTGCGACGCTTGATCTAGCGGTCGATCGGGCTCTCGCTAAATGTAATCGAAAATTCGTTGTTATTGAATAAACAAAAAAATAACTTTCTTTTCCGAAGTCGGTGTCTTTTGTACCCATTGTCTTCCGTTATTCGACACCGACTTCGGAAAAGAAAGTTATTTTTCGCTTTGAAGTGTTTCATTTTTTGTAAAAAAGATTTTTATTTTCCTCTTTTTAGTTTTGGAAGGTACCTCCAATTAACATGAAAATCATTTATAGCCAAAGTATATCTTATGACTATTTCAATAAGCCCAAACACGACTAGGATACATTGTTTTATTTCGGATTTCCAGTGGCCATTGTGGTCTTCTTCATCAGTTCCACTTCACCAAATGATACTTTCTGAGTGCAAATGATTGCATTATTGATGAAAATACCAAAATCGCTATATGTATGCCTATAATATTTGAGGAGTTTCCTCGATTTCTCTAGGATCCCATCATCAGATCCTGGTTTCCTTATCATGGTACCACCCTTGGGATATCTCCTTTCCAACAAAAAAATAATCATCAAAATCGGTTCATAATCGACGAAGTTATCCGCGAACACACAAAAAAATATATATATACGGTCGAATTGAGAAACCTCCTCCTTTTTGGGAAGTCGGTTAAAAATAATGTTTTTTCCCAAAATGAAAATTAAATAATAAGATAATAAATTCGGGCGCCAGCGAGGTTCACACAGTACAAATACAATAAAGGTTGCCGAAAAGAACTAATCGGAAGAGTCAGACTTTTCTGCCGGTGGGGAGCTAAATAAAGAAAATAAAACAATTTGTTTGTCTTTTCTCTATTTAATGGCCTAGTAGCTTCACATGTATTAACAACCATTATAGTTTTAAAAAAATATAGTCGCGGGCAAGTAAATGCCGAGAATGCGATCATGCGACGAAGACAGTGGTTGACGAAAACTTGGAATTGGCGTTAGATGTTTTGTTTTGTATCCTTTGTGACCCTCAACGTTTCGCACTCATAGAACAGCACTCAATCGGTTGCGCGCCCAGCTAGGCCCAGCTTGACGTGTCCACTTACTGGACCCAAAATATTTAAAGATGTAAAAATTAAGGGAAAATGAAGCTGGAGTCCGGCTCCGGGGCGCTCCGCGGGCCGGTCATGCAAGGGCCCGGACCGGTTCGGTCCATCATCCGGACCGGCCCAGGTCATGGCCTGACCGCACACATTTTGTAGCTAGCTACAGTTTAAAAACAGTCGCGGAAAAATACCGCCACAGCGGTCGCTTGTATTGACGACCACGAGCGGTTAATCACAATGGGGCCTAGCGCTGTCTCACTAATCCCGGCTTGGCTCTATATAAAAATGAAGGTAAAATAGAGCTTGGTCGCTCCGCTGGCCGGTCAGGCTGTGGCCCGGGCTGGTCCGGCTGGCAAACCGGACCGACCTAAGGAGGGACCGGCCCACCGGGCAAAGTCACGGTACTCCCCTATGGCCAGTCCGACCCTAGCCCCGACTGCCGAATAGTAGGGCGTTGGTTCGAACCCAGACAGGCGCATTACTCTGTGTAATTTATTTCATCACCGCTGCTCTCAAAACAGTAAAGGATAACATCGTGAGGAAATCGGTATGGCCTAGAACCAAAAATTCAAAGACACGTGACATCTACCAATCCGTACTGGCCCAGCGTGGTGGATTATAGCCCTCTCTATGAGAGGAGGCCTGTGTCCCAGCAGTGAGAAAATTAAAAGGCTGATGATAATGATGAATACTTGTAATTGAAATTTATCTAAGCTTACTACTTACTACTCCATAGAGACTTCCTGGACGCTAACTGCGAATGTGCAACTAGATTCATCTTAAATTTTTTTGTTTGATAGTTTTTAAGTACAACTGCATGCACTACAGCAACTTGTATAAGGTTTATGTGAAATAATCTATTTGATTCAACAAAATCAAAATCAATCAACGAAAATATCTATAATTATCTTAAATTTATTTTTTTAGTTAATTAGACACATCACATATCATGTATATTTCTATCTAAAGCATATAATAGAAGATGAAGATATCAATAGATTAAAAAAACGCACCAGAGCCCCTAGCACAAGTTTCTAACGTTTTCGTATCGTCATCGTGACATTTTACCAGACGAAAACGTAGTCGATGCTGCGACAAGTTATTTTGGCAGCACGAGTTCAAAAAAACTACAAAGCAAAAAATAAATTTCTTTTCCGAAGTCGGTGTCTTTTGTGCCTACCCATTCTTTCCCGTTTTTCGACACCGACTTCGGAAAAGAAATTTATTTTTTGCTTTGTAGTTTTTTGTTCTGGAAGTCGGTTTGATTTTTTGTTAAAAGTTTTTATTTTTCTGTTTTTAGTTTTGGTAGGTACCTCCAATTAACATGATTATCATTTATAGCCAAAGTACATCTCATGGCGATTCCAATAAGCCCAAACACGACTAGGATACATTGTTTTATATTAGAGTTCCAGTGCCTACCTTCCGGCTTCATCATCAGATCAGTTCGATGGTGTCATTTTCACCAGTACCATTTATTTATAAGTATTTGTTCCATTATAGTCGGTTAACTATTCGAGATATCTTATGCCCGTGACATATTTAGCATTTAGGAGATCCAGTGGCCATCTGTGGTCTTCTTCATCAGTTCCACTTCACCAAATGATACTTTCTGAGTGCAGATGATTGCATTGTTGATGAAAATACCAAAATCACTATACGTTTGCCTATAATATTTGAGGAGTTCCCTCGATTTCTCTAGGATTCCATCATCAGATCCTGACTTGATGATTATGGGACCAACTAGGAAGTATACTCTTTCAAACAAAAGAAGAATTTTTGAAATCGGTCCAGGCGTCTTTGAGTAATCGGGGAACATACATAAAAAAAAAAAAAAAGATTCCGACGAATTGAGAACCTCCTCCTTTTTTTGAAGTCGGTTAATAAAAACGTCTTGCGACAACTCGGAAGTAGTAATTGAACTATGGTTAATTAAGGCCGAGAATCCAATAGCGTTTGGATTGGTTTGTAGTGAATGGTGCGTTCTGAAAATCGAAGGCAAAAACGGGTAACATTGTCTTAAATAATTTATAGACTAAAACTGAACAAACATTTGTTATAAACACACTTTAACACATATTTAACATTTTTATTAATTCTTTTTTTAACAAGTAATTGAAAATTTCAGTTTATTGGAGTTTTAATTTATGATAAATTGTTCTGTTTCGAATGGTCCCGTACATGACGTTTGACAATTGTCACTTAATGTTTGAAGGTTTCCTTCAAATTACAAACATATAAAACCGTTAGCACACTGATGCAAACGCGTGTAGAAGCGAAATTCTTCCGACGAACTTTCCGAACTCAAGTGATTTGTTCCAATAGGTATTTTGCACGTCCACACCGAAATGTTAAATACCTTATTATACTTAATTATTAATTAATTTATTAAAGGCAACAGAGCTTACAGAATAACATAACCTAAATACATATTATATAGGTCGGAGGAAGGTATACGATTAATAATTAGGAACAAAGAAATATTGCTTACTTACTTTATTACATTTAGCTTCTGATTTAAACCTCAGTTTGATTTTATTCGATTGACAACACTTTGTTCTTCTTATGTCAAAATGCTCGATTCTGATTGGATGTTTTAAAAGCGGTTACTTGCCAGATTAGTTCTTTGGCCAATGAAAAAGCGAGGAGAGTCTATGCTATGCTGGCTCACTCGAGTGGAGTCACCCGCCATAATATGTTTTCGTAGGCTTAGAAAAGAAGCGCGCGGACGCGCGTTTCGGAGTTATAAAGAGTTGTAAGAGTTGAGAATGAGAAGTGAAGTAGCCTAAAAGTGGCGTGTATAAACTTGAAAAGGTGTGTTTTTGGTTGAGAGAAAGCGAAATGCTTGGTGACCGAATCCGCTGCTTTGTTAAAATTGGACCAAGGACAACATGACGCCCACGAGACCCAAGAGAGTGCCTGCTCTCCGACATATACATAGTATTAGTAACAATATAAACTTATCAAAGTCAAAATACTTTATTTCAACTAAACCTTTTAAAGGCATTTTTGAATAGACAAACAAAAGATGAAACTAGTTGCACATTCACAAGCGTCAGTAGGTCTCTATGGAGAAGAACGTGCAAGAAACTCCACTGACACTCTTTTCCATCAACACAGTACAATTACAAGTATTTGGTTACAGGAAAATTACATAGATATGTGAGAACGATGTAAAAAGACTTATACCTATTTTAGTAACACAATAACGACAAACAACATTTATACACACAAACATTTAACACTTACACACAGGTAACCATCATTGCTTCAATATTCCATCTGAAATACTGGAGCAACGATTCTATACAACACAGCCTGTCAGCAATCATGCCCAGAATGCTAGACATAATAAATATATCTCCACTATTACTCACCAGGATTGTCCACATAATCATTCACATTTTACGTATAATAATATATGAATAAATAGATTTCATCAGCAAAGTTATGACTGAGCAAGCTGAAGTTAACAACGCCACTTATACAAGCCTAAATACAAAAGCTAGAAAGCATCTGTTACTCCAAAAGAAAACCATAAAACAGAAATAATTAAGAGGATGGAGACTTTGATCACTTTTTTAAATTTTAAATTCCGCGCGGTTTATATGTATTATCGCATTGCGTCTCAGTGTGAGCAGACCCTAAGATGTAAACGTCTATTGTTGTTTGTTGTCATTTCAAATAATTATTTAAATTTACCAATAATTTCAGACGTAAATCTGTTATGTACGATGGTTCTGTGATTTTAGAATTAACGAATCCAAAAAGAACTTGCTTCACTTAGATCATCATCATGGTGAACTTCATAAAGAAGCAAACAAGTAAGTTTATTGCACAGATTCATACAATTATGCAAAATGCGCTTCATCCGCTTAATCCTATGAGGTCTCATGTAGTAAGAGGCGGGCCTATTGCCGTGCACAGCACTTAGAGTGAGACTCCGGGTTGCCACTATGACTACGACCGACAATGTTGTATTTAGTTACAGAGTCTTTGTATTTTGTTCTATATCAACTTCTTTTGCCAACAGGAGATGATGAATAAAATATAGTACTAGCCAAAAGCCTTTGTCGACACCGGAACAATATAAGCCAGCATTGCCACTTAGAGAAGACAAGCCATTTCAATCGCTTGCACCACCGTCTACAAGAGTGCAGCCGTGATTTCTTCAAAGGCCACGGCAAGCTATACGTCTCTTCGTGCAATAGTGACATCCAACGAAGGAATTGGGGGAATATTTTGTAACTTACGACGACGTTAAAAGTATCTACTAATTCACAACCGTTTTGGTACAAATGCTCTTCATGCTATTTCAAGCGTTTGGAGCAGCTATGAGTTATGGTTGCAATCTTAGAAGCTCTGTCAATTCATTATGATGCGAATATGAAAGAACATTATGTAATACAAAGTTTTGTTCATTATATCTGCATTTTATTTCATCAATGAATTATATAGATTAGTACCACCTACAACAGCTATATATTCTATTACTTATTCTTAACGCATTATCAGCGCATTAATTTCTTACTGCTACACTTAGCGGTAGGAACGGCAGGCGTTTCCTTCCAGAGATTACCTTGTACAAATATAGTTAAAGTTACAATATTAGTTTAGAATAGGAAGTACCTATGTTTGGTGTAATTTTAAATGATAGATTAAAAAACGATGATGAGAAAAATGTGTAATTATTATTGTCGTACGCCAAGGGCCCGTGTGTAAAAATCAAAAATTGTAATGATTATACACATACATACATACATAAACTCACGCCTTTTTCCCATGAGGGTAGGCAGAAACTACAGAACGCCACCTGCTACGATCCTTAAATACTTCTTTTGCTTCACTCACATTCATACATCTAGTCATACACACACGCCGGTTATTAGTACTGTAATGATTATATTTATGTATTAAGGTTTATAAATAAGGTTCTTAAGATTTCGGCTAAGTAAAGATGAACGCAAAAATGGCCTGAAACACATGCAACAATATTTTTCATGAAAAAGCTCGCTTTTTATTTTTGTGGTCAAAACTTGGTTCTTGTATGTGGGTCTTCCTAGTACCTACCACCCTACATACGCATTCAGGGGTGCGTGGTGGCGAGTGCCACCAGCAGAGTCGCTTTACTCAGAACGTATGGAAAGCACGTCAAACATCAGTGGGATACTGTCCCAGGGCGACCGCGGGTACTTACACCCCCAGGGTACCGTCCGCAACTGATCTTATTGATGTATTCCCGTTGTCCCCGTTGTGATGTTCTTCAAAAGGCCAGCGTGCGTGCATGTCATAACCCGCGTGCGTGTAGAAGTATGAACATGAATATAACGTAGCAGGTGGCATTCTGTAGTTTCTAACTACTTACCCCCATCCGGCAAAAGCGTAAGTTTATGTATGTATGTTTGTATTAGGAAAAACATATAGTTTCTGTTTATTTAGGTTTTTATTATCACATTAAGGGGCTGAATACTCAAAATAGGCTTTCTTTTAAACATTTTTTAGCCAAATCTATTGAAGATGTGGCAGCGGAAAAAAGATATGTTAATCTTGATCATATTGCCGAAAACTTTGTTGTGGCCGAAACACGTTTACGCACAAAAACCTCGATACAATTGAATGGCAAAGTAACCTCTTACCGTGATCTTCAAAAGATTTTTCCGGTAATACTGACCAGCGTACATTTGTACAATTAACAACAATAACGTATCATAAAAGGACGCAAAACTTCATTGTCTTATATATTGAAGTTTCATTCATTATTTGTAAGTAATTCATATTATTATGTTTTGTAAAAAAGTCTATACAAATTCCATCGTGCTTCTCTTTCCATCCAGTGCAATTCGACAGTGACCGCTTCGCGGCGTTGCTAGGTGGACGTATGTCGCTTTTTTCCGCAAAAAGCAAAAATAATATTCAATTTATTTCTCGTCAATTCAATCTGTCAAAAAAATATCAGGTATAATGCAGCCAGATCATGTAGCCTGGTGGCTTTAATTGGAACTAACGAAATCACAAGTAATATTGTCAAAGTCTGTATTATTTTTATTTTTTGGCACTACCGCTGTCACTGGCATCTATATTTTTGTTGTATTATAAACGACTCACGTCGTTTAGTTTACTTACTGAGTCCATAACTAAAAAGTATTTGAACCTCTTTGAAAATACAACAAATGTTATCTCAATTTGAATTAAACAATATTTAAAATATAGGTGAGGTCGAATACTATTTTGAACCTTCTTCGTTCATGTGAAAACAATAGAAGCAAAAAACACAGAACATGGAATGGTCGTACCAACCACGCTGGCAGTGTCTCGAAATGACAGAACTAATAAAATTCTTCGCATCCATTTGTTTCAATCTTTGTTTCTTTCTAACATACGGCACCTAGAACTGACCAAAAAATTTCAAATTCGTGAGAAATAATAATCTATTTCTCACGAATTTGGCATTTTTCGTCGTTTCAACCAAAAATCGTCCACATGTGGACATAAAGCTCACCAAGAATCACCACATTGATCAGTCCTGTATTTCTCGCAATTAACTATCCCAATTGCAATAACGAGCTACAATAATAGTTTGCCAAATAGTATAAATAATAGTTTGCTTATCATTTTGCCAAATCGGCACTGACAATTCTTATTTATTAACAAAAAATCCGCCGATCGCCCTGGAGAGTAAACAAAAAGACTTACACTTGGGGATTGCCAGAGATTAACGCAGCATTCTGGATGTAAAAAGAACAGAACAGGGAAGAAGGAACACGCTTTGTTCCCAAACGGGCATAATAGACGTGGGTAAAAAGGCTGTTCGGCTCAAATGGGCCAATGCCATTACGGTTCACGTTAGTAGCATGCAAATTGAGCGCTGGGCAAGCCTCCACAATCTTGAAGATGGAACGCACCGTTGAGGCTGGCCCAGAAATAGGTGCCGAGATGATTTGGACGCGTACCGTGAGGGCTGGTTCTAGACGGTGGTGTACTCTTATGAATTTAATTGGGGATGGATGAAGAGGGAGGGGATGGTCAAAGAAAAGATAGATGGACTGTGTGAGGAGTGATATTAAAGAAAAGGGAGTCAATTATAGCGTGGTGCGGGACAGAACGATATGGAAGAAGAAAACGTGTTGCGCCGACCCAAGTAACATGGGACAAGGACAGGTAGGATGATGATGATGTTTTCAGACTTTTACCGGTAAGACTTAGTAAATCTGTTTTACCGATAAATAATAAGTTTCATCATAGTTTTTTTTTAAACTGAAACAACAGTTTGGCTTTCACAGTAACATATACGTGGTTGTGAGGCATACACTGTTTTTAGTATTTATGTTTTCCTTTTTAGGGTTCCCTAGCCAAAAGGCAAAAAACGGAACCCTTATGGATTCGTCATGTCTGTCTGTCTGTCTGTCTGTCCGTCCGTATGTCACAGCCACTTTTTTCCGAAACTATAAGAACTATGCTGTTGAAACTTGGTAAGTAGGTGTATTCTGTGAACCGCATTAAGATTTTCAAACATAGAAAAAAAATAGAAAAAAACTGAAACTCAATTTCTTTTTTCATCCTACCTGCACGTGTGGGGTATCTATGGATAGGTCTTCAAAAATGATATTGCGGTTTCTAATATATTTTTTTCTAAACTGAATAGTTTGCGTGAGAGACACTTCCAAAGTGGTAAAATGTGTAAAACCCTGAAACTTCTAAAATAAGAGAATGATAAAACTAAAAAAAATATATGATGTACATTACTATGTAAACTTCCACCGAAAATTGGTTTGAACGAGATCAAGTAAGTAGTTTTTTTTAAATACGTCATAAATCGTAAACCACAATTTAACAAGTACGGAACCCTTCGTGCGCGAGTCCGACTCACACTTAGCCGGTTTTTTTATGGCATGCGTTGTGCCTGGCGCATATAAACATTTTCTTTCTTTCTATATTATCTTTAAACACCTACACTGTACCAATACTTATAGCAAATAAATGATTGATTGATTGATATATAACAAACAATAGCAACAAATAGTTTCAGCCGTTCTCTAGTGAGACGCTTACAATCACATACAGCATTTTTAGGGTTCCTTCTATCTCCCTGACTGTCTGTCCGTCTGTCACGAGGCTGTATCTCATGAACCGTGATAGCAAGGCAATTTTTTTTTTTACAGATGGTGTATTTCTGTTGCCGCTATAACAACAAATACTAAAAAAAAAACAAAATCAATATTTAAGTGGGGCTCCCATACAACATACGTGTTCTTTTCCGTTTTTTGCGATAGTGGTACGGAACCTTTGTGCGCGAGTGCAACTCGCACTTGGCCGGTTTTTTTTTTATATAGATAGATAAAGTTTACATGACCGTGTTTTTTGCGCCCTGTCTATTTGTTTTTAACTCTAATATACAGAAAAGCGGCACCACGTGACTCCACCACAGAGGGCTGATGTATATCAAAACCCAGTAAGTGCTTTGTAATTATTATATTCCAGGATAGCGGAAAGTCATCTTGTATTAGTAACTAAATGATATATTAAGATTTCAAGAGAATACTAAACAAGGAATATGAACCTACTAATTGTACAAATAATATTAATAGCGTCATACATTCTATTGCATATTTTAAACATGCCTAAAAAAGACAATTCCAAACCTAGTAAGTTTTGGATATTTGCTAATTTAAGGTGTCTTTACAATTTGATGTAACTTTCCTATTGTAAATAATGATAACATTGATTACTGAAAGCACCAAATCTCAATTCAAATTTAAAGTTTCCAGTTTAATATTGCACAGTCCATTTCAGTATAGTAAAACTCATTAAAATAATATAAATAAAATTATCTAGCTATTAAACCAATATAAAAAAAATGTAACGTACTGTGTTCTTATATGTGGTAGTCGCATAGAAGCAGACATAATTATAATATTTATTCAATTTGCACGGCAAAGACTCGTATGATACTAGCCAGATTACCTATTTTAGTGATCTTTATTGTCGTAGCAATAAGGTTGCATTCATAGGCAAAATAACAGTGAACGATCTGATGTCAGATGCTAGCCAGTTTAAAATAAGAACTTGCGCGGTTATATTTTTGTAAAAAACCATCGGAAGAGTCCGTTTATGATATGGGCCTCTGTGGTCGGCCTTGTGTATTTAGTTTTCAAATACTTTTCGCTCCAATTTAAGTTTTCCCCTGAAACAAACTCTAGAAAGCGCGGGAAACTTCGTAAAATCCAGACGCGGTTTTTCTTTCGGAGTTTCTAATTAAAACTTTAATAGGTGTAAAGGATCGGTATAAGTTAGTTTGTAGTTAATTTAATTGTATATTTTATTTATAAGTGTATAATTTGCTGTACATATTACTGGTAAGTAAGTTTATGTAAATTATTAAGATGGGTGATCCGCCCGTCGACCCCGGCGGAGGGACATCTTCTCAAACGCCCATGGACATGCTGATAGGAGCACTTGAGACCTCCATGGACACTGATTCCTCAATTTCAGACTCCAGTAAACTGAAACGTAAACGGGCCGACACTATAATTTTATGTGGGTCATGTCATAAAAGAAAAAGGAGAAATGGAAGTAGAAGGGAAAAGCCGACTGATTGTCAATGTTTAGTAAAAGATAAAGAGCTTAATAATGTGTTAACTGGTTCAAGTCCTCCCCTTTCTGAGTCACAGTCAGTAGCAGCACCACATATTCATAGCACTAGTCATGACAATACTAACCAAGTTAACAATGAATCAACCCGTGTGTCAGTTGGTCGCACCGTTTATCAGGCCACTGATGTTGCACCATATGTGGTGCATGTTCAAAAAGAAATTTCCACTAATAACGATACAACAACCCTGCATCCTGTCACCTTCGGGCGTTTCCTGAAAAGCAATGATATTAGGAGTATTGTGAATGGTAGTCTCAAACGAATAGGACGAAATCGCATAAGTTTGGCATTCTCATACTTCCAAGATGCAAATTTTTTCTTGTCTAATAAAAACCTTGCATTAGGAAAATATAAAGCTTTCATTCCAACTTTCAATATAACACGTATGGGAGTTATAAGGGGTGTTCCCACAGATTGGTCAGATGATGATGTTATGGCAAACATTAATGTACCAATTGGGTGTGGGTCGATTCTAAAAGTGAGAAGAATAAAAAAGAAGATTGTGGTAAATAGTAACAAACAATTTGAAAATACTGGTACCATTGTTGTAACATTTGACGGTCAGGTACTCCCAAAGCGAGTATTCATGTTTTACACAGCCTTGCCAGTGGACTTATATATTTACCCAACTGTACAATGTTATAACTGTTGCCGTTATGGCCATGTTAAAAGTCAATGCAGGGCCACACCAAGATGTTTCAAGTGTGGTCAAGGGCACTCGGGGGATAATTGTAATATTGAAGAAGATGATTATTTTTGCTGTTTATGTAAAGGTCTTCACCAAGCTACAGATAGAAAGTGTTTAGAATTTAATAGACAAAAAGGTATTAAAGAGACAATGAGCAAGAGTTGCATCTCATATATGGAAGCTGTTAAGCTACATCCACCGGTATCAAAGATTTCATATTCTGATGCCTTACTACATACAACTCGATCCTCATCCCCTAACAACATTCATTCTTCTCAGCATGAACCAATACATGAATCGAATTCTTCACGTTCTTACAAAAAAACTGTTTTTTTGAAGCCTAGGACACCCCCTAGTTTTTCCAAGGCGTATGACCGCGCAGCCCATTCTGCTATTATTAAAGATCCTATATTATCTGAATCAAAACCCATAGTAAACAAAAATAATGAAAACATGAAAATATCTGACATAATCGAAATTTTAATTCAGTTATTATCACAATCAAGCTTAATATCACCGTCCAACGTTGCAACAGTAATTGATGCTTTATATCAAATTTCTAACAATCACAATGGCCACAGCAATTCAGTGGAATTGTCAAAGTGTTAATAATAAGAAACATGAACTTATCCATTTAATTAACAAATATGACCCATTTCTTATCTGTCTTCAGGAGACATGGTTGAAACATGACTCAGTGTTTAAAGTCACTGGATTTTCCTGCCTCAGGGACGACAGACATGATGGTTATGGTGGAGCAGCTATGCTTATAAGTAACCATTTTTCATTTACTCCTTTTTCCGTTCCCGCCCACAGCAACAATTTGTCTATTGTTGCTGCTGTTGTAAATAATATATGTTATGTTTCTGTATATTATCCTCGACCTAGTATCGAAATTTTTAATGAAATTAACAATCTATTTAATTTATTACCAAAACCCTTTGTATGTATGGGGGATTTCAATGCTCGTCACCAGAGTTGGGGTTACTCTTCTTCTTCTTGTCACGGAGAACAGCTCTTGGATCTTCTTGATTCACATAATCTATGTATTTTGAATACTGGTTTGCCAACACGCCTTGGTGGGCCTAGGGAAGACCCCAGTGCCCCAGTCTTATCCATTTGTACACCTGATCTTGCATCCTGCCTTTCTTGGAGCCCTCTGACATCCAGATATGGTAGTGATCATTTCCCATTATTAATCACTTTTCCTTTTAAGAATCCTCCAAGGCAGTTAAAGCCACCACGTATGAAATATAAATTGGATGATGGTGACTGGGGTGTGTTTAGAAGGAGGGTTGAGCAGATGGTGTTAGAAATGCCTCAAGTATCTCATGAAAATGTATCCATTTGCTCAGAGATGTTAGCTAAAATATTAGTTAAGGCAGCTAATGAAACCTTCCCCTTGAAGAATTTTCGACCTAGTAAGATACCATCTCCACCATGGTGGGATGAAGAGTGTACTAATGCAGTTAAAAAGAGGAAAGAGGCAGAAAGACAATATTGTATTCAAATGTCTGACAATAACTTTATTAATTATATACAAATTGCAAATAATACCAAGGAACTACTTAAAAGAAAAAAGTTTGAAGGCTGGCAATGTTTCTGTGCATCACTTTGCCCTAATGTTAAACCATCCATTGTGTGGCAAAATATTAGAAGGTATAGGTCTGCTTTCAATGACACAGAACAAAATAAAATTACTCCCACTCTTGCCGAGCAGATCATGGACCGTTTGGCGTTCCTGAAAATTATGTTTTGATTCCATCTTCAGTACCAACACCTTTAACTAATATTAATAACAATAAAATAGACCTTAATTCTCCTTTCACTTTGTATGAACTGAAAGGAATTCTTTCGTATGTTAAGGACTCTGCGCCGGGCGAAGATGGTATACCGTATTCATTTTTGTCTAAACTTGATAATAATGGTCTTAATTATTACCTTTCTCTAATTAACACTGTAATCTTCTCTGGTAAAATTCCCAAATCTTGGCGAACTCAAACTTTGATATTATTATTGAAGCCAAATAAAACGAGTTCAGATCCGTCATCGTATCGGCCAATAGCTTTGTCTTCGGTACTAGCTAAAATTGCAGAGCATTTAGTCAAAAATAGATTGGAATGGTTTATAGAGCACAATAACTTATTATCAAATACTCATTTCGGTTTTAGGAAAGGTAAATGTACTTTTGACAGCTTAGCCATTTTTACCACAGATGTACGTTTAGCACTATCTAGGAATGACTCTGTGGTTGCAGCCTTTTTAGATATAAGTGCGGCATATGATAATGTTAATATTTCAATCCTACAACAAAAATTAATGTTACTAAATATTCCAATTCTTTTAGTAAATTTTATTGTAAATTATTTATATGAAAGATTCATTAAATACCCAATAGATTCAAGTGACAGTACATACATATGTCGAACAATCTGGAAGGGATTGCCTCAGGGCTGCGTGCTTAGTCCTATATTGTATAACATATACACATATGATTTAGAGTGCTCTCTTATTAGATATGCTAATGTTCTTCAGTATGCGGATGACTTGCTTCTTTATGTTCCTGGGTACAAAACAGATGATATTTGTGAATCTTTAACCACGGCTTTGACTAAGTTAAAGGTCTGGCTAGATTACAATGATCTTGCCCTATCACTAACAAAAAGTTCTGTTGTACTATATACTAGAAAACGGCAATTGCCAGCGGTTAATGTTGAGTATGGAGGTTTATCTTTACAGGTGAAAGACCAGGCTAAATTTATGGGAGTAATTTTAGATTCCAAATTAACTGGAATTCCTCACTGTGAATATATTTTGAAAAGGTGTGAGCGTAATTTAAACATTTTGCGATGTCTCTCGGGTGTTTGGTGGGGAGCTCATCCTTCTTCCATGAGACTTTTATATAATGCCCTGATAAGAAGTGTGTTGGATTACGGAACTTTTTTATTGCATCCTGGAAATGTGGGTGCTTTCAAAAAACTGGATGGCATTCAATCGAAGGCTCTGAGGATTATTACGGGGGCGATGAAATCTAGTCCAATAAATTGTCTTCAAGTAGAGTGCTGTGAACCCCCTTTATCGTTAAGAAGACAGTACCTAAGTGATCGTTATTATTTCTGTAGTTTGCAATTGAAATGTCATCCGTTACATTCTAAACTAAAACAGCTAGCTGAATAGGTAGATTCATCAACTTATTGGACGCATAAGGATGCACCTTGTCTTATTAAAAGTCTGCGTAAATATAACAAATTAGAAGCTCCAACATACCAAAGTAATCAATTACCCTTGTATTGTCATAATTTCAATTCTCTCATTGTACCACCACGAATCGAATTCAATATAGGAGTATCAAAGAGCGATACCAATCAAGACGTCGAATTTAGGCGCATTATTGACAATGACTGGACTGGTTGGCATCAAATCTATACTGATGCGTCTAAACATTCTAATGACAGTTGTGTTGGCGTTGGGGTTTACCATTCACAATATAAAATTGTACAAAAAATTAAGTTACCTCCCGAATCTAGTGTATATACCGGTGAATGTTATGGTCTTTTAAAAGCCATTGAGTATGTACTCCTACTGAAGCTATCAAAAACAATAATTTTTTGTGATTCGCTGAGTTCCTTACAATCTATACAACGATTTCCCTTCAAGTCTCATAAACAATCTCCTATTGTCTTTGATATTAAAAACCTTTTAAACGTATGCTCATCAAGGGGTTATGGAATCGTTTTGGCTTGGATTCCAAGTCATGTGGGCATTTCTGGTAATGAAAAAGCTGATCGGTTAGCTAACGAAGCTATTCATGTCGGAGATGTATGTCCATATAGTAATTATTGTCATGACTTGCTTTCTCTGCCCAAACTTTATTTATATGATGCGTGGAGTAGTCTCTGGGTTGATGATGTCACCAAAGGGAAATATTATCGATTAATACAGACATCTATTCCACGTAAGCCGTGGTTTAACAATTTTCAGTTTAGCAAAAGAATTACTTCTATTTTATGCAGACTCCGTTTGGGTCATGTTTGTACCCCTGCACACTTGTTCAAATTTAAAATTGTTGCTGATCCTATGTGCTCTTGTGGAGAATACGGGGACTTGAACCACATATTTTTTTCCTGTACATTGTATGATAGGTCTGCTTTTACCTCTCAACTACTGGCGATCCATATCCCATTTCCTACCTCTATTATTTGTTTACTACATTATAACGATGCAGATGTATATAGCATATTAGCCAGATTTATTGATACTAATGATATCAAACTATAATATATATATAAACTATGTATTGTAATTATATGTATTTAGTTATATAGAAACCAATCCTTTTCCCATTCCAAATTATCCATTTTTAAATTTTTATATCCTTTGTTTCCCTACCTTTGTCATTGGCTAATGCAAACTTCGCAAAGCCAGAAAAAAAAAAAAAAAAAAAAAAAAAAAAAAAAAAAAGTTTTCCCCTAAGCTGTCAATGACAGTGGGCGTGGCTTAGAACCTCAGATGTCGATTGTCAACTGTTCGAATACAGCCCCTTAATAGCTTAGTTAGTTACCTATTCAATTCACGTATACTTAAGTACATGTTAGAAATATAATAAATTCAATAAACAGTAGGAATTTTAAATAATAATAGGCTGAGCCAACAAGGCTTTCCATGTACGAAGGAACGATATGACTTAGGATTCGATTAGTTTTGAAGGAGAGTCCTATCACAGTCCACTCTCTGCATCGATTTCTCGTCTCATAAAGATTACTCTGGATTCTGGAACATTGGCTGTCAGGTGGCAATAAAGATGGAAGGTCTTTATAATAGACCGTTCGTCACGCTGCGAAGGGATTCTGTTTCATTTTTGTCCTAGTTTTCTCTCTTTCGTTGTACATCTGTCTCTGTTTATCATCGACAGATTAGCTAGAATTGTAAAACGGCTTACGGTTTTTGCTACTTAAAATACCGCAACCATTCCCATAAGACCTGCTGAAGAAAATGTATATTAATACGTTTTAGATTTGTATTGTTGTTAATAGGGTACCTACTCAAGAACATTTTAGCTGCCGATAAATGCTTCAGTTGCCTTGAAGCAACTGCCAATGTTGTTTATCCCAAATTCTAACCCATATTCCCAAACTAACTGTAAATACCGGTATAATCTGGTTGCAAAATATATAGGCATACGTGCATACTAGTATTATAATTTCTAATTTATAAGGCATATCGCCGTTTTATTCGATTCTTTAATCTTTAAATGAGTCATGATAATTATAGAGAACCGCAAGTAAAACGTAGAGTTGCGGCGAATAACGCGCTAGAGACTGTACTCCACCACGGCAGGAAGACAGAGCGGGCGATGCGCGGGCCTGCCGCGCCGCGTGTGGTTAGTATCAATAACTTATAGAAATGGTTTAAAAGAAACTACTACTACAGTTGTTTACAAAGAAAATGAAAATGTTGTCTACCTCGTTTAACATCTTCTCCTAGCCTCTTTATGAAATTAGGAGGTAAGATAATCAATAGACAGCATGCCTGCCCCTTTTATTCATGATTAAATAGCATTTTATTGCAAAAATACCCAAATAAATACGGAAAATTGTTTGACGTGAAATGTCTCACCGAGAAAATGTCAGTGAGATAGTTTTCGACGTGCTTTCGTCACACCTAGCGTAAAATTCGATACTACATGTCAAAATGAAAACTCGTGCTACCGATTCCCATACATTTGGAGCGTTAACGCAACGTAAATACGTGAACTCGATACGAAGGCAATTGTCAAAAACTTGTGCTACCGATTTGTTAGTTCCAAATACGGACACATGGCGCTGATTAATTTTGCATACAAAAATTGTCGGAGGCGATACGTTAACGTAGTCGATCCAATTACGCAGAAACTCGTGCTAGGGGCTCAGTTCTCGCGAAGTATGTCAAAAAAACATAAATAAATAGTTTAATAACCGTGTGCAAGTATATTACGGTTAGTCGTTTCATAGATTTAAGCACTTTTTATAACAGCTCCAAACATTTTTTTGCAAAAAAAAACTTGCCAATTTGCCAACCAGATTGCATCCTATGAAAAATTGCGTGATATTGGCTATCAGAAGCCATTTCAAGCAAATTAAAACCGACACTTTTAAATCTTCGAGAGCCGTTTATCGATCCACTGTGCGCCACCTAGTGGTAAGTGCGTGTGCGACGTCACCTAGTGGTAGACGAATCGACCAAATCATTGAGAATATGTAATTGTAGTTTATGAAACGGTCATATAATAGGGGTTATAAAAACACGAGTGTGGATTTATCATACGAGGTTAGTCGGCGCCTGGTTGACGGCGTACCGGTGACGGTTCCGTTTCCGAGTATAGTTCTCGCCAAACTTCTTGGCAGCCCTGATGTTGGCTACAATGGCTGCGCAGTACACTAAATCTGACACAAAAACAGAACCGACCCATGCCTTGCGCA
Source organism: Orthosia cruda (assembly GCA_964057195.1). Taxonomy (NCBI): domain Eukaryota; kingdom Metazoa; phylum Arthropoda; class Insecta; order Lepidoptera; family Noctuidae; genus Orthosia; species Orthosia cruda. The sequence goes on from OZ059837.1 coordinate 23,569,940, forward strand.
TTGGAAAGCCAACTTCAGGGCGGCAAGAAGTTTGGCGAGCTCACGTACGCTAGTTTTAGTCGAGCCGAATATTCGGCCACATAAATGCCAAAACTAAAACCCCGGCCGAAACTGATTTCGCCAAAAAACCGAACTGTCGTATACTATACTTCATTTATCTTAATCCATAGATTTAGATTTTTTTTGCTACTTGGCTTATCTCTGCGACATGTCAAACTGACTTATACGACTATACGTTATTATTAGGTCAAGCCAATGAGTATACGTAGTATCTGTAGTCTGTGCAATGAGTTAAGAAAATTATGGAAACGGCATATTCTACTATATGAAGAATAGTTATAGAAATATCTATAATATCGACACACGCATGTCAAAAAGCGTTTTGTCTCTTTTTAACTAACCAAGAGATGCTTATGAAAAGAGAGACATCTAAATGTTTGTCAACGACTAAACTTAGCAACACTTTTGAGTGAAATCAAAATCATGTCTATGCGTGACCGGTCGCCATGGTAAGTGCCGAAAGTACTCTACGGTTTTGTCGTAGTTGTTTTCCGTATATATACGTTTCTCTATTTAGTTGTGCTGTCAAACAGTTGCTTGCTCAAAATATTTTTGTTGTTTTAAAAGAGAATATATAGACGTCTAGGTATTTTGGTGATCTGAGTTTGGAATTTAATAGGAAAATCATACCCTCGTGTTGTATAAAACAGTGTGGTGCGAGAAAAAACAAAAATGGGCAGCCATCTTAAGTGCCCGATTTTTGTAGGTATGCACGCTAATTTCGTAGGTATGGCAAGTCCATAGGTTTCTAAGTCAGTGGGTCAAGCCAGTCAATCTACTGTATTGATACCACAGACTACCTAAAGATACTAAGTATATTGATACTGACAACTGCTTATAATTGCTTATAATTCTATACCCTCCTTTATAACCGACCTCCCTTACAGAAGATTCTGTATAGTTTTAAAAAATGGAGCCGTCACGGGACGCCTGGTAGATGTGAAACATCGACGTTATTTCGTAAAAGTAGTATGCAGAAAAGAACAGATTGTGGTAGGAACTAAAAATGTCAATAAAATAAAATAAAAAATATAACGATTTTTTTTTCTAGATAACGATGATTTTTTATTAAATAAACATTAATTTTCATTAAATACAAAAATTTACATATTTATTTTAAATCGAAACTACTCAATTAGTTTAATCAGTGACTTCGGTAATAGTTACATCATGATATGCAATGAAATTTATGTGAATTTTAATCTACCTAGAGAGTAGATTTTACATTTACTGGCGCTCAATACACACCAAATATACGCGTGCTAAATGCACAGATAAATGCATACTTTAATTATAAAAATATAATTAACTTACTGATGACTTGATAATGTGTCATAGTGTGATTTTGCTTTCTTTGCAGGAGGCTGATCACTTCCACTCTCTAAATTATCACGGTCAGACATTTTATTATCAGAACAGAAAAATGATTTATTTACCAGAAAAACACAGGTTATGAGTACTGTAATAAACAGAGTATACATTATAGGTATCCGAGCTCAGTGGAGCGAAAGAGATGGCTTAACGCCGGATCGAGTGAGAGAGAAACGCACAGTCGATTGCGCGTGGCGACGCGTCGCCACGCCAGAAATCGGTCTCACGTGCGCCTATAGATGTTTCACATCAAAAAGTGGCTCATTTCTCATAGCTTTTATTCTATAAACGAATTTCTAAAAAAATCTCCATGTCAATCTTATCATTACAGGAATGCATTGTAGATTATCTTGTTATTAGTTGTTGTAATTCCTACCTACTGCCTTTTATGATATTATTTGATTTGTATTTTATGTGTGTGTGTTTTTAAGCTATTGCATAGCTTTTAAGCTATTGCTTTTTTGCACGTGTTTTCGATTTGTTGCACGTTTGCGGCACACATTTGCGGTTTGTTGCACGTGTTTTCGATTTCCGTGTTGGTATTTTTAGTATGAAAAATTTTTTTGCGGAGGGAGGTAAACGGTTAAGGGGGGGGGGAGGCAATTTTTTTGTCAGAAATGCGCTAACTCCAACCGTTTCTGAGATATGAGGGTTTTAAAAATTTTATTGTTGGTCGTAATTTTTTTGGCTTTTATCGGTCTCTCTGAGCTGTTTCTGTGACAATGGTGATCAATCACTCACTTTTGGGTCACTTTTACTTGTCAAAGAAAAGCGACCTTATTTCAATGTGAATAAGGGTATTTTTGTTTTGTTTTTTAGAGTTTTATTAATCGTAAATAAATGCGGGTTTGGCTCGCTACGTTTTCGAGTTTTTAACGTTTTTAATTTTTTTGACGCATTTTCCAGGACTGGATCTAGAATAAATGCTATGCAATAGCTTTACCGCGGCAGTCCCCGAGTGCCACTCGACTTTTTTTTGTTAACCATATAATTGCTAATATATAAACTAAGTATTTTGAAGAGTTTATTAAACTTATCTTGTTAAATACCTAATAAAAATGTGTAATTAGATTATTAGAGATCTGCTTATTGTAAGCACCTTAACAAATATCTTAATATTTGCATGCCAACTTATGGCGAAATGTGTCATTGTGCTAAAAACTTATTTAAACCATCTTTTGTACCGCATTTAATGCAAATAAATGGCTTTGACTTTGACTTTGACTTGAGCTGTCGCAGAGTTCAAGCTATCATAAATGAAGTTTAGTTATTATAATAATCGTGTCGTTTTTCTGTTAGATGCGTTATTTTTTTTCATATAACGTTGTATGAATATTGGTCTTAATATCAGTGATAAAACCGTAGACAAAAGCTGTGTTTTTTTTAAATCGACTAACATCTTTAAAAGAAATAACCTCAGGAAATAACACTACTCTCTAGACTCTATGGTTTAAAAAAAATCTGCTTACGTCGCAATGCTACCAACATAATGTCCCGCCGCGACGCAAATTTCTATTGAAATCTTCGTTTATTCGGTACGAATTATAAAAATTTACTGTGAATTTCGACAATGACGGACTTAAAATCAAAGAGACACGAAAAATCTTTAGGTTTACTTACAACGAAATTTGTGTCATTGCTGCAAAAAGCAAAGGATGGTGTTTTGGATTTGAAAATTGTAAGTATTGGCTGATTTGCCTCCCATTGATCTGTCAAGTGAATTTGGGCACGAAAAAGAAATATTTTAAACATTATCTGCGAATAAATTGGTGGATTAACATTTTCAGGCGACGAATTTGTTAGCTGTAAGACAAAAAAGAAGAATATATGACATAACTAATGTGCTGGAAGGCATCGGTTTGATTGAAAAACGAAGTAAGAATAGTATACAATGGAAGTGAGTGCACCTTTTGTTTTGTTGTTTGTTATTGTTTTATTCCCACATGTCTGCTTATGCAAGATGGATAATGTTCTAAAATATCTTTCAGAGGTGCAGGGCCAGATTGCAAAACAAGTGATATTGGGCATAAAGTGATCGTTTTGAGAAAACAATTAGGGCGCCTCGACGAACACGAAAAAATACTTGATAAGTGAGTATATTACGCTTTACAATTTACCTATTGCTATTATGAAATCACCTTAACAACGGTACTGTGAGAGAAAGAAATAGATATTTGAGGCTTAAATATATTATCCTATGGATTGAATGCCCATAATTGTATGTGTAGGTAACCAAAAAGGCATTATCTACCTTAACTATAACAGTTCTGTTCCAATATCTTTATCCTACAGATAATATTTATCTAATAAACATTTTATTTATAACAAAAACTCATGTATTCCAGCCAGCTACAATGGATTGAACAAAGCATAAAGAATGTGCTAGACGACACCGACAATAATGACCTGTGTTTTGTTTCTGACAAGGATATCAAGGAATGTTTTGATGATAGCCAAGTTTTAGTATTAGAGGCACCTTTGGGTGCCAACTTGTCAGTTGGGAGTATACCTAGTAATAAGGTAAGAATTACTTTTTTCTTTTGGCTTTGCATGGTTTGTGCATTTATGTCAATTTGTCATATTTAGTTGAAAAATATGTTCAAATTATAAATTTTAAAGGGATTTGTCAGCCAAGTTAAAAGTGTTTTATGAATTACTCAGTCTAAAATTAAATGCATGATGAATGGTAGTGATTAATCTTCTATAACAAATGAATAATAGTTTTCTTTAAAATAGATGTGTAAAGTCTACTTCTCGTACATAACATTCTTCACCTCCCCTCGCACCTCACAGAGGAGGCCTGAGTTGCAGTCTGCAGTGGGAATATATTCTGATTATGCTATACATAACATCACTTTTTCCTAATGTTAAGTGAAAACTACAGAGTTTGTAGTAGCAAGAATATAATGTTCCATATGAGCTAAAATGATTGTATTTAGTAGGTATGTACTTATTTATATGATTGTGATAATCATGTGTTTTTTTTGTAGAGTAAGCTAAAATATTCAAATGACAGACAAGCCGGAATGATGAAACACAGCAAAAATGTAAGCATTTTTTTTCTGTTGTTCTAGTTACAATTTTCAGTTGTTGCTTCTCATATTTGGTTTGTGAAAGGATGCTTTTCTGGTATAAAAATATTTTGAGTTATTGTAGATACTATCTTACTACCGAGCATTTGGAATTGTCTTTGGTTGTTTATGTGACCTACAATTTTTTCTTAATGGCAAAACATAAATAATTTGCAATCTATACTATTGTCTGATACTCATAGTATAAAAGAAATTAAAAAAAACCTAATGTGTGCAGGTCACATGCGGTAGAAGTGAAACCTTTAACAAAGTAAACTGTATAATGTAATCTATCTCACTATCTCGCACGTTAAATCCTATGGATACAAGTGTTCGACTTTTTTAATGTTGCTTTATCGTTTCATAGATTTTCAAATCACATGGGGCTAAAGAAGTTTTCACTTCAATAAAAATACTACTGAGGTTTATTACACACAAGCATAATTTGACCTGGCCTTTTCATGCATAATTTTATAGAAGAAAAAAAAGAAAGAAAGAAAAATTATTTATTTGTGACCTGCACAGGAGATACGAAAAATATGCATAAAATTAAACAAAAATAAAAACCCCGTGCAAGAACAAAAAGGCTCCGCATGTATCTCAGCATGCATATATGCATATTTCAAGCTTTTTAAGTTGCATAAAATATGATCTGTAATGATGCTCCCACACCGCTGTTTAAAAATGTTTACAAACATTAGTAAACATTTTCTAAACAAACTTTTTCCTAAGATTTGTTAGTAAATGTATTAATATAAGAAAATGTTTGTAAACATTTTTAACAGCCGGTGTGGGAGCACCATTACTATCACCTAATGGAAATAAATTGAATTATTGTCCTTCAATAGCTGCAACTGGTTGACTTTTTAAGGAAAAATAAAGATTTACTTCTGTTTTTGGAAATAATTGATTTTTGTATAATTAATGGGTAAATAAACTTAGTTTAAATAATGTAATTGAAATAACTTTATTTCACCGTTATTTTAATAGAAAAATGGATTTAAAGATATTACTAATGCAGTTGTGTTTGTTTCAGGACCAAGATCAACAATATTTTTTACATTTGAAATCAACAGAATCCACTGGAGTTATACTTTTAAATGACAGTGATAGTGAAAAGGTATGCATGTGTTTTCTGTTTGCTTCAGTAGTGATCCTGTAAATTTTCTCTGTGTTTCCGATCCATAGTTAACTCAACCAATGGTTATAAACACACAAATGCTCAAATAAGTTAGTGTTATTTGAAAAAAAAATTACACTAATAATTGATTAGTTTTTTTCAATAATTATCAGCGTTTTACTGAAATTTGAAACTATTGGTTACCATATCTATCCATTGGCTGAGTTAATTTCAGATCAAAAAACTGGTCTTAAGTCTCAAGAAGGCCGACTCCGTGGGTGATCGGGGGTTCCAACACCCACGAGCATAGGCATTACTAAGATTTTAAATATATACATAAGCCAACCAATTAAACACCTACACTTTAAAGGTTGTCGCGCACATATTAACTCTGAAACGGATTGTTGTTCTCTCGTCTTTTGCCTCGCCGTCAACCAGGCATTGACCATGCACCGCTTGAGGTTCTTGAGCTTGTATCGAGACAAGGCAATGCCGTTACGATACTGACTAGTGTGCGTTGCAGTAGGGAATTACAACAAAGAATACTGAACAGCTCAAGTTGATCCATTTACGAGCTGATATGTGTACGTTATCCTTAAGAGTGCATTACTATTTTTGTAATCAACACCAGTTGTCTAATCTGGTGTGAGTCTATCTGGCAGGCCCCAACGAGATTTATCAACAGGTGATAGCTTTTCATAAAGACATTATTTTGTACCTAAAGAAAATAAATAAGATATATTTTGTACCTCGACAGTTTTTGATTTAATGACGTTTTTATGAAGTGTCTAGCTAGCGGGCCCCTTATGATTATTTTTGTTGTTATTATACTTTCAGAACGCCTAATAGTGGTCGGAGTTAGAAACTATTATGTACCTTACAGATCCAAAATTTCGACTTTCTGTGAGCTACACTTCAGAAGATATTCGTTATATAAACAAACGTCCAGCCAGCGGGCCCTTTTTAGAATACTACTCTTTTATAACATACAATAGTGTTAGTAGCTTGATACTATTTTGTACCTTACAAATCCAAAATTTCGACTTTCTGTATGCTACACTTTAGAAGATATTCGTTATTTAAACAAACGTCTAGCCAGCGGGCCCCTTTTAAAATACTACTCTTTTATAACATACAATAGTGTTAGTAGCTTGATACTATTTTGTACCTTACAAATCCAAAATTTCGACTTTCTGTATGCTATACTTTAGAAGATATTCGTTTCCAACCAACGTACCAATTTAAATTTGCGTTTGCAATTTGCACAATACAATTACGTCTTTGCTTGTTATGCACATTTGCATTACTAAATAATTTTTATCTTGGCTGATTGTTTTACAGGAAAAGGACAAATAACTATTTATTTTCTGTAATGTACTTACAATAATAAATGCTTAATAGTAAGTATAGTAACATAGGTGTGTCTAGTTTATGTTAATTTTGGAGGCAACTTATAATTAAATTACGAGGGTAGGTACTTGTGAATAACTTGTGTAACTAGATCTGTTGGTTGAATACTTATTGAGTGAGTCTATCTCAAAAAAGTTTAAAAAGGGCCCGCTGGCTGGACGTTTGTTTAAATAACGAATATCTTCTGAAGTGTAGCTTACAGAAAGTCGAAATTTTAGATTTGTAAGGTACAAAATAGTATCAAGCTACTAACACTATTGTATGTTATAAAAGAGTCGTATTTTAAAAAGGGCCCGCTGGCTAGACGTTTGTTTAAATAAAGAATATCTTCTGAAGTGTAGCTCACAGAAAGTCGAAATTTTGGATTTGTAAGGTACAAAATAGTATCATGCTACTAACACTATTGTATGTTATAAAAGAGTAGTATTCTAAAAAGGGCCCGCTGGCTGGACGTTTGTTTAAATAACGAATATCTTCTGAAGTGTAGCTCACAGAAAGTCGAAATTTTGGATTTGTAAGGTACAAAATAGTATCAAGCTACTAACACTATTGTATGTTATAAAAAAGATAGTATTCTAAAAAGGGCCCGCTGGCTGGACGTTTGTTTAAATAACGAATATCTTCTAAAGTGTAGCTCACAGAAAGTCGAAATATTGGATTTGTAAGGTACAAAATAGTATCAAGCTACTAACACTATTGTATGTTATAAAAAAGATAGTATTCTAAAAAGGGCCCGCTGGCTGGACGTTTGTTTAAATAACGAATATCTTCTGAAGTGTAGCTCACAGAAAGTCGAAATTTTGGATCTGTAAGGTACATAATAGTTTCTAACTCCGACCACTATTAGGCGTTCTGAAAGTATAATAACAACAAAAATAATCATAAGGGGCCCGCTAGCTAGACACTTCATAAAAACGTCATTAAATCAAAAACTGTCGAGGTACAAAATATATCTTATTTATTTTCTTTAGGTACAAAATAATGTCTTTATGAAAAGCTATCACCTGTTGATAAATCTCGTTGGGGCCTGCCAGATAGACTCACACTCTAATCTGCTTTACTCCCTATCACAGTAATTTGACTACTGACCCTATAGAGCATTTAGCAATATTATGCAAATAATTATTGTTATGTTACAGGAAACGGATGATGATTCAAGTATGGATGACAACGAAGTACAGAAGTACACTGAAAGCAGAATTGGGGATAGTTTAAATACCAGCAGTGAGTATCAAGTCACCTTGTAGTTTCGGTGCTTTTGTGTAGCAGAAGTTACCACATTAAACATGTTCAACAAGTCATGTCAGGAGTTTCATCATTATGGGACTAGTAGTAGTAGGGACTCCCGTTTGTGCAATGAGGCCGGGACTCCACCAAAGCGGAGATGTGCGGAGAAGTCTAAAGCGGAGACGAAAGATGTGGGAATAACGAAATTCTATTGGTTGTGTAAAAAACATCTCCTCCCCGCTTTGCACTTCTCCGCGCATCTCCGCTTTGGTGGAGTCCCGGCCTTAGACGGGACTGGCTAACATAGCCAGCCTAGCTCCATCGAAAAGCACAGAAGCTTCCTGGGGGCTTCACAGGCTTAATGGAGCGACCTCACTGTTCCGACGATTTACACTATGGGACTAAATATTATGGAATTAGTTTTCTTTTCATTATGGAAACCAACCCATGACTATAATTACTGCCGTCAAAATTATTAAAGTGAGCTAATAAAGAATGGTTTTGATATCTGTGCAAGTTGTCCCATTTATTATACACAATACACATTAGTTAAAGTTTAGTAATTAATATAATAATGATCAAAGTATAATGTTGAATATTTTATTTTCAGATTACCTTATGAGACTGAGTCCACCGGTAACGAAGTATGACTTCTCATTTTCTCTCCATGGATCCGAAGGATTGTGTGACTTATATGACATCCCATGTTAGCTTTAGTAACATACCTTTTCTATAATTATCTTTGTTTTGAAAGACAGTTTTATTAATCGCTCTATTTTTGATCATGTTGAAATTTATTATATACTAAATTGTAAATAAATTGTGTAAATATTCGTTTTGGAATTATGTAAGGACGGAAATAAATGTTAAGATTATATTATTAAAATATTTTATTTATTTCCTAGTTTTAATTGTTGGCACAAATCTGTCGAGAACACCAAAAGACTGCTTTTTTGTATTTTGGGCGTCTGGTAGGTTGAGTTTCTGTGCTTCCTTTGCTTGTTCTATGAATTCCTGAAAAGTAGACAATTGAATCTCATTAATACGCATATAATATTAGTCTAAATGAGGGCTTCCGTTTTTGTGCTCACCAGTTGGCGCCACTGGCGTATGAAGTCTTTAAAATGTAGCTGTTATACGTTGTTGTTACGCGCACGGAAGCAAAGTTTGAATAAAAAAAATCTAAAGCCGTAGAAGTGCAATGAAATATAAAATCGAGTATGCTGCAGTTTCGTGCAGCCCCTTTTTTACAAGCTTTAATTAACTTGCAATGTATGTAAATGTGTTCGGGTCAAATCTTGCAATGCAACTGAATTTTAAAGCAGTTATCTGCCAGAAATTTGGCATACACGTTCATTTTGGATAAAATTTTCCGAAACAAAACTATCAAAGTAGTGGTTGGTAAAACCCGTAACTATCTTAATCTGTCATAATTATTTGGCAAATATTCACAACAATAAAAAAAGTAGTAAATAAACTTGCGCTAAAAGCCAAAATTGTTTAAATTTTATTATTTTTGACCTATGATGTTTAACTTAAAAGCAGTTGCAAGACATGGTGACTGATGAATGAATCACAGTCACCATGTCTTGCAACTGTTCTGCTGACGATGCAAGTAGAACTTGATCATCTGCATAAAGAAGGCATTTGACAGGCAACTCATTCATCATCAATCCGCACTCATGCTCTTTCAAACATATCAGACAACTATCCATGTACAAGTTGAACAGCCACGGTGATGCTACACAGCCCTGTCTAACACCCCTTGAGATGGAAAACCAGTCCGTATACACCCCATTAATCCTAACACAAGCACTGGAATCCCTATATAGAGATTTCATTGCTCGTACCAAGCGCCAGTCCACACCGTACCCGGATAGCGTCGACCACAGTTCATCCCTCCACACACTGTCATGGCCTTCTCCAAGTCAACGAAAGCACAGTAGACTTTTTTGTGCTTTGCAAGATGTTTTTAGCTATACTCCTCAACGAGAAGATCTGATCCATACAGCCCATTCCCTCTCTAAATCCTGCTTGCACGTCCCATAATTGTTCATCCGTCACTTTTACCACTCTATTTATTAAAACTTTCGCATATAATTTGCCGACAACACTCAAAAGACTAATGCCGCGGTAGTTTTTACACTCCTGCTGTGAGCCTTTTCCCTTATATAGTGGTACGATTACAGCCTTGCACCAGTCATCCGGCACGCGGCCATATCTCCAACACATATTAAAGATCCGGCACAACAGGCTTGCTACCACCCCGCCACCGCCCTTCAGCTTCAACAGATACTCTGTCATACCCTGCAGCTTTACCAATCTTCATACCACTCAGTGCTAACATAACCGGCGTGTGTGTATGACTAGATGCATGAATGTGAGTGAAGCAAAAGAAGTATGTAAGGATCGTAGCAGGTGGCGTTCTGGAGTTTCTGCCTACCCCCATGGGAAAAAGACTTGAGTTTATGTATGTATGTATGATCTCTAGTTCGTTTTTGGTAGACTTTCTAAGGCATTAAAACTGCCTTTGTGAGTCATGAAATTTAAATACATACATAATATTTGCAATAATATTAAGCAAACCGTTACACGAAACGGTTGCATTTATTATTATTGGTTGTTCAATCTTATATATTTATTTAAAAAAAAGTTGATCCATACTAGGATTTCTCTTGTATCGTGGGTTTAGTTCTCCTGCTGCCGTATTGCGTAAGTGAATCGACCAATCACATGCAAGATGAATGACGCGATGTGAGTTTCACTCTTTGTATTGCCGTATTCACTTACGCAATACGGATGCTGTACCTTCCATACACAAACACCCAGACACAGGATAAATATCCTTACATAGTTTATAACAAAGTCGCTGCCCGCTGTCTGGCTGTATGCTTAGATCTTTAAAACTACCCAATGGAGTTTTGTTGCGGTTTTTTTTAATAGATAGAGTGATTCAAGAGGAAGGTTTATATGTATAATACACGCGGGCGAAACCGCTGACAGAAGCTAGTACTAATATATAATAGGAATCGAACCCACGACACACAGCGCAGCAGCCGCTAGCTCAACCACTGCGCCAACCATTGTGGTACTAGATACCTTAATTATATAAAAGTTTACCTTTCTAGCCACTTCTTTTATAATCTTCTTGCGCGCTATCTGCGTCTTTCCTTTCTTCTTATACCTTGGAGTGATGTCCATTTTCTTGGGTTTAAGGTACTGGAAATAAAATATGAAAAATATTGCAAATGAGTAACACACCAAGCAAGGTACAGTACAAACATTTTCTTAATGTCCCTCGACAAACTTCGTGTATCGTCAGTCGTCGGCTTTCTATCAGTTGCCCTTTGCACTTGGTGCTGACCGGATGCTATATAGGAAAGTAACCAGACGCTCTCAATCAACTTGAAGTAAATAGAGTTGTTAATACTCTTTTAATAAAATGTAATTTATTTTGAAAATGGGAGAAAAGCTGCTATTTTTACAGGTCTATTTATTTCACACGGAAATAAAAAACAAAACAACAATAAAGTATTTAGTTCTAAATTTAAATTATAATACACGATAAATCTAATAATTAATGCACATAGCAATCAGCATTCGTTTGTATTCGGAAATGCGATGATTGCCGAAGGACATTAAAAACATTTTTGTACTGTACAACTAGCAAAAAAAAGAACCGGCTGTGTCCTTATCCATACACAGTGTTTCTTTCAGGTACTACTCCCTTACTTCCCCCCCGGGACGTTTGGAACTTAATCAATAGAAATAGGTTGCCGCTCGCTCTTGCTTTCGCGCGTCTACTGCAGATTTACGTATATTCGCGACGAATATCCATACAATTTGGCAAATTATTTAAACCTGGTATCATTTCAGAGCTGGGAACTGGACACTCTTTATTGACGTGACATGGCACTCAATCAGCCAATCAGGAATTGAGTAGTGCATGACATGTTAAAGTAGCCAATCAGAAACCAGAATAGCGCCTAGAAAGAACGACACTATTTTGAGAATATCGCCATCCCTTTTCCTCTAACGCTATCCCACCCTAAACAGCTGTTTATAGATAGTAATTTCGCGAAACTTGTAGAATGAAAATTATAGCTGTGTCCTTATCGTTGTGTACGCAAGAAAAAGCCACGAAGAATAAGATTTTTGCAAAGAATATTATTCTTCGTGGCTTTTTACAATGTTACTTTGACAATTTCGGTTCAGGATAAAGCATCTTTTATTCATTAAAATATTAATAATAATTGGAATTGATTTTAAATATTACTTTGTTTCCTTTATTTACTCCGCCCCCTCCCCCCCCCAGATCTCTTAACCGCCCCCCCGGAGAATTTTGCCTGAAAGAAACACTGTCCATACACCAACTTATTTAACAGCTTAACTGCTATTGCGGTCACCAATAACTACATTTTCTACTGTGTCTATTGTCTGCCAGCCACCGTGTTAAACCTAAAAACTTACCAGAAGTTTCTTCCTAGCCTCCATCTGTTCTTGCATGGAAGGAACATCAACTTCAGTAATGTCGAACGGATTGAGCGTGATAAGTTCGGCGGGTATCTTATCCAACAAGGATTTGACCTCTGCCTCTTTCCTCTGCTTTTTGTTTTGGAAGGGATTGCTTTCCAACGCGTCGAAGTTCGGTTCACCACTGCCTGTAAATCAGAAAAGGAAATTTGGATGCTGAATCTAAAGAAAAATAGTCCATTTGAGACTGCAGACATTCTTCTTCAATTTCATCTCCATAGTCTTTTTCTTCTATGTTGTGGCTTTCAGTCTAACAGGCAGGCTTATTACGTATCTTTTGCAAGAGCAAAACGATAGCGATCAAATACTTTATGTCATAAAAGTCGTAATAACCTGCAGTGTATGTATGGTAGGACCTACACAATCGTTTGCTAATCGCTGGATGTTTGTTGAAAAAAAAAAACCGCCAACAACTCTAAAACTTTTGTAATGAAGAGCAATTATTGCGCAAAATTCGCTCTTGCAAAAGATACGTAATAAGCCTGCGGACGTAGATAAATACCAATATTTTACACAGACCAATTGCCTTTTTGACATCCACAACCCATTTACTGGGTATCAAAATACCCTTTTGTCTAACACAAAGTAAATGGTTTCTTTTAAAGTAATCATTATTTGAACTTTACCTGGTATAATAATGCTTGTAAATCCACTGCTAGTTCCAACTCCCAAAATGTCTTCATAGGGACAGAATTTGAAATTGTTTATAGTTTTGGCCATTCTATGTCTCAAGTATGGTTTTTCTGTCGTTTGCGAGCAGCAGTTACTAAAAAAGGAAACGTAGGTCAATGGAGTTGATTTACTTGTCTTTAGGACAGTATATTTTGTTACTCGAAGCACAGATAATATAATACTAGCATACATCTGTATGTGGCACGTTTTCTTTGTATGTTTGTATGGGATGAAGCAGATGCCTCAATTATACAAAGAAACCGTGCCATGTGACTAGTATTTTTCATCTGATTATACCGATTATTTATTGTAAATCGATCGCGTTCGGTTCCGTTCCACGGAGATAGATAGATCACCATCTAATAATCAATTGATATCGATAGATAAATCAAATAATCAGTACAGTACGTCGGGACAGTTTCTATGTATGGGATGAGACCCCACGCTAGAAGTTTCAAGTTAAAACAATTTAAAAAAACCTTTCGACTTCAGTGTGTCGCGATAAAAATGGAGTGTAATAATATATGAGATTAGATGTTTTTCTTCTAATAAAGACTTAGCATGTAAGGTGTGAATGTTTTGTCTTTGTAGCAGTCAAAAGATTAAACAATGTAGGTATTGCTTGTAATATGCTTACTTATATATTTCTACGACATCGTCGAGGCCGACAGCGAGCATGTCCTTCTGGGAGAACTCAAGGTCCACTGGAGCACTCCTTAGCCTGTAGTCCTGTATAGGTCCGTCCAAGTTGCGGATGTCCCAGATCTTCATACTTCTGTCTACTCCAGATGTGGCCATGTACCTGGTTAATGACATAATAAATTATATAAAAACAAGAATATATCAGTATAATATATATTCTACAATACTGGTAAATATTATTTAGATTTTTAAGAACCAATACTTACATTCCCCTGTTATCCACAGCAATTGCAGTCAGTGGGGTCTTATGGCACAATATTTTCGCCAAAGGTTCCTTGATAGTGGGTGACCAGAGTGACACAACTCCTTTAGAGTTGCCTAAGCATAGAGTAGCATTGTAAGGGTTTTGTGCCATGACTGCTGTCCTTCCTAAGTGATTGTTATAGTGTCCCACTATTTCTCCAATGGAAATATCTAGCCATGTCATGAAGCCGAATTCATTCTGGAAATCACATTAAGATGCTATAGTAAAAAGGAATATTTCGTACATGATAATTATACTCGGAAGGCAGTTGCTCCTTGTAAAAAACTGGTTTTCAGCTGCAGCATCATGTTATGGATATGAAATTTCGGATCTGGATACAGAAATAATCATTATTATACTGGTTTCGTATACTGATGTTTTGATATGAAATTATTTCGAATTATCGTTAGTTAGCTCTGAAAACAAATGATGACATCGAGGAAGCTGCTATCTATATAACTCAGTTAATACAAACTGCATCATGGAAATGTACGCCAGAGACACATCGCCAATCAGGTACCAAAAATATCCCTAAAGAGATAAAAACGAAGGTACTAGAAAAAAGAAGGTTAAGAAGAGTTTGCCATGGTAGCCGGCATTCGTCTGACAAACGAGCTTTCAACAGGGCGGCCACTGAGCTAAATCAATACCTGAAGGAGATTGAGAATGAAACGCTGAAGAATAAACTAGAAAACTTGAATGCTTCAGCTAAGAACGAACACTCACTGTGGAAAACTGTAAAAGGTAGTAAAACAGCACCCCAATTGGCCAAAAACCCCATTAAACTACAAAACAACACGTGGGCTAAAAATGACAAAGACCGTGCCGAGGCTTTTGCTTCCTTTCTAGCTGAAGTTTTCACTCCCAATAACTGTGATGCAGGTCCTGACAAAGAAATTGAGGAATATTTGCAAGCGGACCTACAACTTAGTCTCCCATTGCCTAGTTGCTCACCACGAGAAGTTCAGAGGGAGATAAGAAAATTGGAACTTAGAAAAGCACCAGGTTTCTGCTTGATAACAGCAGAGATACTAAGGCAGCTTCCAAAAAAAGCCGTAGTCTTCATTACTCAGCTATTTAATGGTATTTTAAGAACGGGATATTACCCGAAAGTGTGGAAGATATCCGAAATTGTCATGATTCCGAAAGCGGGAAAGCCGCCACACCAAATCGCGTCTTATAGGCCCATAAGTCTGTTGCCTATAGTCTCAAAATTATTTGAAAATTCTATCGCGGCGATTAAAGCAAGTCCTGGAAGAGAACAACATAATACCACCGCATCAGTTTGGATTCAGAGCCGGTCACTCAACTGTGGAACAAGTACAGAGTCGTCAACTCCATAAGAGAATCACTCGAAAAGAAACAGTACTGCTCTGCCATGTTTCTCGACGTGCAGCAAGCTTTTGATAAGGTTTGGCATCAGGGATTACTGTTCAAAATGAAGAGTCAGCTTCCTCATAATTTATACTCCCTTTTGAAATCCTACTTGGAGAATAGGCTGTTTCGAGTAAGAGTGAACGACGAATACTCGAAATTTTATAACATAACAGCATACCCCTGCTGTTGTTCGGTCAAGGTTCGGTCCTGGGCCCAATATTATATCTAATTTACACTGCAGATATACCCACGACTGAAAATGTGGTTTCCGCAACGTATGCAGATGACACTGCCGCCCTTTGCAGTGATCAGGATCCTCATGTGGCTTCTGCTACATTACAAGAACACCTTGACAGAGTAGATGAATGGATGGGGAAGTGGCGTATTAGGGCGAGTGCCAATAAATCAACGCATGTGACGTTCACTCTACGAAAGCAAAACTGTCGCCCTGTTAAACTTGGCAATGACGTACTGCCTCAGAATGAAACTGCAAAATATCTCGGCATGCACCTGGACAGGAAACAGACATGGAGGGTACACATAAAGAAGAAGCGTGATGAGCTAGATATACTACTTAGAAAACTTCAATGGCTCCTAGGGAGAAATTCACACATGTCTCTGGAGAACAAACTCCTTATCTACAAAGCAGTTTTAGTACCCGTCTGGACATATGGTATTGAACTGTGGGGCTCAGCAAAAAATTCCAATGTGGAAATACTACAACGGTTTCAAAACAAAGTCCTAAGAAACATATCAGACGCTCCTTGGTTCCTTAAAACCAGCGAACTGCACGAGCATTTACAAGTTACAACTGTGAGAGAGGAAATAGAGCTCAAAACAAAGAAATACAAAAACCGTATATTGTCACACACCAACAGCCTAGCCACCGCTTTAAATGTACCACTGGAAAACAGAAGGCTTAAGCGCCAATATATATGGGACCTTGTTGAATAATGCAAGCAAGTAATAAAGAGGTGATTTCTTTCGCTGGGAAGACGAACCTCACTCGACAACGACGCACACGACCCATCTGCTAATGGCTTCGAAAGCCGATCGCAAGATGAATTAGAGAAAAATAAATAAAAATAAAATAAAATGTTAGTTTCCATTATGGATATTAGATTTTTAAGAAATTGAAACATGCAAGTGGTGAGCGCGGCCAGTGCGTCGGCTCGGCCGGGCAGAAAATCCAGTAATAACGTGTCCCATTTAGACTATGCTAGGATTCGGTTACAGATATGCTTTTATTGCAGATATCAGATAGTTTTGGATACGGTTATGGAGCTCCTTAACATCACTGGTGGTTAGACTGGAAGCCGACCCCAACACAGGAGGGAATAGAATAGTCTGATGAATAATCAGGATAAGGATGTGGTTTCAAAGGGCGCTTATACACTATATTCAATCCGAATCTGTGCAATTTCGGTTCTGAAGTAGCCGTAGTACTTCCTGTAGGGAAGCTTCCACACTACATCCAAACTCTATCCATCATAATTCAGAACATTTTGAACTCGGAACTCAAATCACGGACAGGGATGTGTATAACCCCCCTTAGCCATAGTTGAATATTAAATAAGACTAAGACTAAATATGTTCAGCGACACTATTTCATAAGTATTTGAGTTTACACTTACAACTGCAGCTAGCAAGAAGTGGTAAGGTAGGAACTCCATCCTCAGAATTTTGTCCATTTTCTTGACACAGTGCAACTCGGTCCCTGTGTTGTCATACATGTACAGCCACTCTTTTTGAGCAGCTGCCACCATTGTTTCTGTGTGCAACCAGCTGAAAAATAAAGTACAGGTTGACACAATGATTTGATGCATATAAAATTCAATTCATCAGACATGCAATACCTTGATAATATGACATTCAATATTTTAATTTAGTTTTATAAATGCTCATCACAAAAAAGTGTTGGAGTGAAAACTTTGTTGGTTCTTTGGACAAAGTACAATGATGTGTGTTCACCAGAGGCGGATTAAAAGTCAAGAACGCCCTAGGCAAGCACCAGATCGGCGCCCCTCTAGCAACCATATACATAATTATTATAAATTATAACTAGTACTTAAGCAAAATAAAACTGCAAAGTCCGTAAACCACGATCATGAAAGCAATCTATTATACTTTTAGTCATTCTAATTTCGATCTTATGCTTTTAGCTACACTTACAACATAACGTTTTTGCTCAGTATTGCTCTTGATAGCAATCAAAGCTGTTTCTATTTATAAAAAAAAACGCATAGTGAATTTCTGGAAATGACTTTTATGAGCATCTGCTTGAGCTGTATCTTACAAACTTCTATTATGAAATCAGGCGATGTAGGAATAATCAAGAAGGCTCCACGTTTTGGAAGCTATGAAGAGCTTCTATAGAATTAAATAATCTTTAATATTGTATAAGTAATTACTACTGGAACTTGAACTTACTTAATACTTACTTGTATTATATTAAGCAATTCATATCAGGTAATCTTTTTTTTTTTGTTAATATAGCAGCGCATGCAACCCTTGTAACCTCACGCCCCAAATATTATTTTACCTGACATCATGAATAGACTCCATAACATTTATCTCAAAATGCAGCTTCTTGGTGACCCAGTCAAAAGCTGCCAAGTGTCCTTTCTTGCTGCCCAGCAGCAGATGCCTTCCATTTTTAGAGTACTTAGTCCTATATGGTCCAAACTCCAGGTTCAGTTCAAATATCTTTGAGGCGGCAGATATGTCTACATTGTCTGCGATGATCTTCTGGGATATCGCTGTAGTTTTGCTATCTTCATCTACTTCTAGACCACTGTAAAGTTTACCTTGTGTTAAATAAAACAAATGATGATGAAGGAGGATCCAGCATCTGCAGTACTGTAGCAAGCAATAAAAAGAAGTGGTTTGCTGCTGCGTCCGGTGTTAGCCATCAGGCTCCTAGATAATCATTTATTTAATGTTTAAATAGCATATTATAGCACTTGTAACTTTCCTCTTGGTTTTCCAATCCCACTGGCCTGAAGGTAAAGGGCAAAAGCAATGGTAAAGTTATTTAAACTCCTTACCCATGATCCTCAGTCAACAATATTTCAGCTCTAGCTGCTTGTTCCTGAGCATAAGTAAATTTTCTCTCCCTTTTTCTCAATTTCGCGGCGTGAAGAGGATGTCTTACACCTTTACCGACACCCTCGCCACGGGAATGTGCTTCTAACTTCTTAGGATCTATGGGTGCCTTTCCTTCGAACTTCTGTTTTGGTTTACCTTTCTGTATAGGTTTTCTCTCATTTCCTCTATGGCTCTGGAAATATAAGCTAAATTAAGAAACCAGCAAGCAAAGGTAGAAAAAAATAAAGTAACCTACATTGTTTACACGTAAATAGTAGATATTATCGAGCTTACCTTGAATTTGTGTGTTTTCAATAGACCTGGAGTTATCTTGATGTTGTATACTTCCACATTTTGATTCTGTGTTTCAGGCTTTTGCTCTGGTTTCTTTTCTTCCGTATCAAAATAACGCTGAGGCGCTTTCTGTAAGTAAGATTTATCCACATTTACTTTTAATGATTTACTGGTATCAATACTTATGTTAATGAAATTATTTTACCTTTTTTGCCTGCTTCATTGTAGATATCCCTTATTTTGTAAATAACGTTATTTTTAATTGCAAATGCTTCAATTTACTTGGTTTACTTCTCACATGTGGTACTAACTAATCTGTTTTGTTGACTGCAGCAGAACCAGAACAGAACATGCGCTTTTGACATTGACATTTAGATGACAATTGACAACCCTGTGATAACCACAGACAACTTTTAGTACTTTTACCACGTTGTTGAACGTTCCAGTTATATTAAATTACAATATAACTTATTGGCTTTAATCGATAAGTATAAGTTACTACACTATCTTACTAAAAAAAGTCGGCAAATCAACATCCTAGCATTTTGCTAAGTTTCTATAGCTTTTATTCAATTTATTCAGTGAATTTTCCAGGCGGCACCGCTGTTTTCTCAGACTATATTCGTTAAAGTCAGGTAGGTAGGACTTTAGGAGATGTGTGTGTGACCGGTTGGGCTGGGAGGAGTCTACCCTTCATAGCAGAACTTTTCATGACATAATATTATTTTGCATAACAACGGATAGCTACTTCTTTCCGTAGAAAATAATTTGGCATAGGTACACTCAAAACTCATAATTTAGTAAGTCAGAATTATCTTTAGGCAAAAATTTCATATCGATATTCATTAAAAGGCAGAATTATCATATAGCAGAAAGTTCACAGTCAGAATCGTCTTTTGGCATACATTTCATAGAAATCGTTCAACTGGGGATCTTCTAGCGTATGCCATTCACGTCTGAAGTGAGGCCATCGAGAGGCACGGGGAAGCGCTTGCTGTCTCCATTGACATCTCGAAGGCTTTCGACAGGGTCTGGCATGAGAGCCATATTGGTAAGCTTCCTTCCTTCGGTTTGCCTAGTGGTCTGTGTGACTGGATTGACTTCTTGAGGGATCGGTCCATCCGAGTGGTTATCGATGACCTGCTAAAACCAGGAACCTTTGGGTACACAGATGACAGCACGGTTGCGGAGAGGTATGTGTCCGTGGACAGGCTACTGGGCCTGAGATCCGGTCTCTTCGGGAGGCCATGGTTGGGCGCTTGAACCTGTCTTTGGAGGCAGTCTCCGATTGGGTCGATGCCAATCTAGTCAGTTTCAATGCTACTTAGACCCAGGCGTGTTTTTTTTCCGCAAAAAATAGCCTATTCCACCCGGCTACATCTTTCCTTGGTGTAACCGTGCCGATAACGGACCATCATGACCTTTCACCGACCCTCAATTTTGGTCCATTCATTGAGGCAAAGGCTCAGTTGGCTGCAAAAAAGTTGGGGATCCTTGCGAAGGTGAGACGGTACTTCACGCCTAAACAGCTGCTCAAATTGTATAAAGCGCAAGTTTGGTCATGCATGCAGGAGTACTGCTCTCACCTCTGGGACGGATCTGCTAAATATCAACTTGATGCACTGGAGTCTATTGACAAACGGGCCAAGAGTCTTATCGGTGACGATGCTCTGGTCACCTCAAAGCTCCAGAGTCTTGAACATCGACGCCGAGTGGCCAGTCTGTCAGTTTTTTATCGGTTACATTTCGGGGAATGTGCGATGGAACTGCACAATTTGATTCCGCCTAGCCCTTTCCATCATCGGACAACAAGACGTACGGCAATGCGCCACCGGTACCTACATGGTGGACATCCCACCCATACGTACAAAGCGCTTTACGAATACTTTCATTGTGCGCACAGCTAAGGAGTGGAATTCCCTGCCGGAGTCTTTGTTTCCTGATAGCTACAACATTGGGGTCTATAAGTCAAGAGTGAATAGGTTGCTTCTAGGGAAGCGTGCTTCACCATCGACCACATCATCACTTACCATCAACCTAATAAAATTAGGCATGCATTTAAACGATCGTTTAAGTTTTGCAAAAACAGCAAGCAAATAAATCTAGACGGTCATCTTTTTTAATGATAGATCCTCTTTCTTTGAGACATAAAATAACTCAAATCAATCGATATTTTAATGTATTTAGAACTAGGCAAAATATATTGAGATGTAGCTAGTTACTTATTGGGCCCAAAAACTAAGAGCATTAAATATCAAATATTTACACTTTTACATGATTAGATTTATTTAAAATTATTTTTTGTCTATTTAAATTTTGATTGATAAATTTTTGTGTTTTCATCAATATGAGTAGGCAATATGATAAAACTATTAAATTAATTAAATTGACCGGGCATTCTGAATAATGCCCATCACTTGTTGGGCCGGGTAATAAAAATATGTGTTTTTTTTAAATTATTTTGATGTTGACATTGTTTTTAATATAGAATAGGTAAGTACAAATAGTATTTAAGCAACAAAGTCGACGGAGCCCCGCTGCGCGGGGCTCCTATTTCTGTCTGTAGGGTCTAAAAAGTAACCTAACATGAAGGAGATGACGGGAGCTAAGTTCGCTCGCTTTGAACCTAACCTATCCGTTCGGGATGCGCTAAGCTCCCGAGCTCGCTTTGCCCGCTCTTGGACTGATTCATTGACCATACTTATCAAATTGCCCAACCGTTACGTAAAAAAGAGGACCAAATATTATTTTTATACCATTCCCCCTCTAAAAAGCTTATTTTATTCACTGAAAACAGTGAATAAAAAGCACTTTTAATCATTGTTTTGGTGTTTGAATTTAGAACACACCAATATAATATTCAAACTCCATCTCAATGCTATACAACCTCCTTGCGCGTAAAATATTCGATACAAACTTAGATAGAGATAGAGTTAAAGATAGAGTTAGAGATAGAGTTAGAGATAGAGTTAGAGATAGACATAGAAATATATATAGAGATAGAGAAACAGATAGAGATAGAGTAAGAGATCGAGTTTGAGATAGAGTTACATATAGAAATAGAGATAGTGATAGAGTTAGAGATAGAGATAGAATTAGAGATAGAGTTAGAGACAGAGTTAGAGATAGAGTTAGAGATAGAGTTAGAGATAGAGTTAGAGATAGAGTTAGAGATAGAGTTAGAGTTAGAGATAGAGATAGAGTTAGAGTTAGAGATAGAGTTAGAGATAGAGTTAGAGATAGATTGAAACAGAAGTGCTGTTACCTAGCTCATGGGTCAGGGTTTCACATTTTCTTGTACATTTTGAAGGTAATAAACCCATTTATTTATTATTATTCCTTGTGCCGCTTCAATCTTTCTTTTTCTCGCAGTCATGGTATAAAATATAGTATGCAACTCTTGAATAAAACGAATTTATATCGAGGGCCATGAATCACTCGCGTCGCTCATGATTCGAACACTTGAATCACTCGCTATGCTCGTGATTCAATCATCATGAATCACTCCCTACGGTCGTGATTCAGTCGTTAGAATCCTTCACTTACTTGTGATTCATCTACGGCCCTCGCATTAAATCCGTCTTTTATTCACTAGTTGCATAATATACTATTGTTTAACAAATCTTATGTATCCAACTCTTTTTGTTATAGGGATGGTTGGGTACTATAAGTTGGAGGTAAGGCGCAACCTAGCTCTTGCAAAATATGTTTTTATGGTTTTGCGTGGCATGCTGAATAATCCACAAATATTGGAATCGTTGGGATTGCTCGTTCAAAACAGGAGGTTACGGTTAGGACCTAGGGAGGGGCTTTTTAATGTCCCGGCAACCCGTACAAATTTATTAAAGTTTGCACCAGTGATTCGTTGCGTTTGGACATATTTTCTTGCTCTTTGGCGGAATTCCAGAGGGTGACAGTTGTCCAATGTGTAACTTGTGCTTATACCCAGACCCGTTACTTGGGACTGTACTATTAGCAATTTATTACTACTTTTGTTAGCTTGGGTCTTACCTGTATGTTAATAAATAAATAAATGTTAATTGAGTATGTTTAAACTTAATTATCATGTCACCTTGAATGCAGTTCATTTATAATTTCTCTGTAGATCAATTATTATAGACGCAATAATTAATATAAAGATGATACATAAAAAACTACATTATTTATTTTTAAAGTGCTCATTTACAATAGATCAATTAGATTTTAGAAGGTCAAATAATATTGTCCTATAAAATTATTCCAAATGAATTTCTGCCATCTTCTATGCCAAGTGAAATGATGCCAAATAAAATTCTGCCATATTAAAAGTATGCCATTGTAAATTCGGACATATATACATTCGGCCAAACAATAATTATAAAATTATAATATTAAATAATTTTTATGCCTTAAAAATATTCGATTAAAGAAGTTTATGCCAAGTGTGTTATGCCAAATAAATTTCGGAGCATCAAGATTCTGCCAGATAGGAGCCGGCTGGGAGATATTATTAATATTAGGTCACGAAGTAACGAAGTCCGCCACATTCACTGAGACACAGTACAAGCAGTCGAAACTTTATTAGAGTTTTGTTCTGCTTGCTCAGTAAAAAGTAGGAATAGGGAAACAATAGTATTCTGTAGGGAAATCATTATCCTCGTTACATAGATGACATTCCTTAATGCCGCTTTCACAATATAGTCCTAACAGTTTGTTACAATAACTTTACCTGTTGTTTAAATATTCTCCGATGACTCACTCATCGTGTGGTAGGTAATCAAGCAGACCGGAGGTGTAGTGTAGGTAGTGCAGGCAACACGAGATCCTTCTATTCTATATTTTTTTTATGGCAAGCAAAGCCGATGTCGACTATTCTGCCAGTGTCCAAAGTAAATTGGAAAACAAGTGTGTCTGAGATTTGTAATTTAATTATACGAGGGGAAACTGTAGACGAAAACTAAGTTCTTTTTGATACACGAGATCCTTATATTTCGGAAAAGATTAAGTATTCTCTGCGTCATATGTCAAAATGACGTATTTATTACGTTATTGTTAGCCTGTCAAGCGCTATTGTTATTGTTTTGATACTGACAGCTGTCGCAGAGATCAAGGTAATTTGTATGAAGTATAGTTCTGAATTTCTGATAGTAAAAAAATCTACTACTTCTGATAGCTTGATCTATGCGACATTGTCAAACTGACGACGCATTGAGCTAGGAAAAACATGGAGGCGCCCTAATGTTCTATACGTACATTAGCTTATACAAATATGAGTGAAATACGATACAGAATGTGAAACATCGTTTTGTCTCATTTTGTCTAATGTAGTAATCGTATTTGACAAAAGAGACAGCAATATTTCAGTTGTTGCTGTATTATGGCAACATTTAGTTATGACGTAGTGACAGTTGTAGGTACGTGCCATATTCGCCATATTAGTTGCCGAAATTTGTGGTTGTGTTCGTGGTAGTCCTGCTGTCAAATGGTTGTTTACTTTTTGTATTATTATTGTGTGTGTGTGTTCCGTGATTGACACAACCATAGCATCGGCAGCTATTCTAAGTGCAATTTTAAGGTTTAGGTAGGCACGTTTTTTTGTAGGTATTTCGAGTCCATACTATTTATTAGGTCTATGCGTATACGTTATTTTATGTTATTGTTAGGCTGTCAAGCGCTATTGTTACTGTTTTGATACTGACAGCTGTCGCAGAGATCAAGCTATCTTTTATGGAGTTTATTAGTCTATACTATAGTACTTTTGTTTTTACTCCATACCTACATAATTTATTTCCCTTCGTGCCTAAATAACCTTGATATCTCGTTTACCAAACCAAATAAGATTAAATACTATCAAGGAAGGAGGGAAAAATATATTTTTTCCTTTATGTTCTTATGTCCCTATTCGATACAGTTACATATAAAAGTCAAATTGACATTTCATATTATGTAATAAACCATCATAGTATTTTTACATTACTGGCATCAAGCATGCAATTGTACCTACTTAGGTACATACAGGTAGAATCAAACAAAGGCGGCTGTAGCAAATTCATGTGACAGTAAGTAGGGTGAGATGTGTGGGCCACTGCATAGTGAAAATCGGACTTCACCGACGTTATTAAATTTGAATCGACCAATACTTCAGAAGGTAATAAAGTTCATTCGCGTTAAGAAAATAGTGAGTCATCGTTGTCGGCCGGCCTCTCGACTAATCGAGTCGTAACAGTGAAAAGTTCAGTGAATAGGTTACTTCTAGGCAAGCTTGCTACACCATCGACCACAGCATCGCTTACCATCAGCCGCCATCAGGTGAGATAGTGGTCAAGCACGAGCCAATCTATAATAACAATTTAAAAAACATACCCCACCGCAGTATCTATACGTTGACGTCGTAGTCCGCCCTTCAATGATCTCTAGGTCTGTGCCGGTAGATTTTACTTTGCCGCAACATGCCTAAGGTGAGGAGCCAGACTTAGAGAGATACAATCCGCAGGGCAGCTTTGTGGCGGGCTGGTGGGCAGTGGCGACCCCACGGACCTAATCTCCAGGGAGAAGTCTTGTTCCTCGTCTCCAGTATGCCTTTATTGGCCGGTCGGAGTGAAAACTGACGGGGAACAGAGCTCCTACCTCTCTCTTGCCTTAATAGGCTGGTTTGAATGGAGATTCGCAAGAGCATTAAACGTGCTCGGAGGAAGGAAGTTGAGTGTTATTATATTATATATAAGAATTAATTGAGTGTGCCAGTCACCCCTGCCATTTTATGGCCGTGTAGTTCAACAGTGGTCAGGCAGGGGCCAGTAGTCCTCCTATAGTTTTAGGCAATTGATCCACTAAACCTACCAAACTTACAGCCCAATGCTTTTTTTCTCCATTTTACAATAGGCCCCAACCGTGGATTGCCCTTGGGTGCACTTGTGCAGTTCATACAGGGATAATCGTCGGTTGGTGTCACATTTCCTGATACATGCCTAACAAGGCCTCTGCGAGTTGTCTTCGGCCCTTCGCAGGACCGGGACCCAAGGGTCCTGAGAATGTCAAAATAATAATAAAAAAAACTAATTAGGAAGCTTGCGACCCGTTTAATAATAATAATTTTTATTTCTCCATTTTGATAAAAAAATGGCTTGTTCCAGAGTGAAAAACCTTGACTTCTAAACTAGGTTTATATACTTGTATCTTAGAAACCAGTGTCCCTTCAAAGTGATGTGCTTAAAGAAAATGGGACACACATTATACATAACTAGCGGACGCCTCGCGAATTCACACGCGTAGTTCCCCGTGATAAAGAATTTTTAAATCAGTCCAGTAGTTTTGAAGTTTATTCGTTACATACAAAAATACAAATCTTTCCTCTTTATAATAGTATAGATAATCCATTAGGGCAATTTCGCGGCCGAGAGAGCAGAACCTTCAGAACATGGCTCTCAGTAACTCCACCCCAGATTGGAATATAATAAGCTAATATCTATTGGCATACATCAAAATAAACCATTCTCAATGCATCCATATCAGCAGAATTGCGTAATTTAAAAAAATAATACGTAAATCAGCCTGCGAGTTTACCAGAAAGTATGTCTAGGTATGATGATATGACAAAGGTGCTATGCCAATTAAAATGCTGGTCAATTTGTACACATAGGTATTTGACACTAGTGGACTTAGAGATTACAAGGCAGTCACAAATGGTGGAAGGGGTACATATTATGCATTGAGTTAAATGTACTACGTACTAGAGGAGACTTCTCAACTCAATTGTTTGTAACACGCGTTAGAGCGCGCGCACTTCAACGTACTTAGTCTGTGACAAGCGCTCGCTGCAACGTGACACGTTTGAGTACTAAGTTTTGTTTCTTATAAAATGCCTTCGTATCTGTTGAGATACTGTTAAATAAACTCGTGAAATATAAGTAAAAGTCAAGGAGTGAGTTTTCAAAAGTAAGTTGAAAACACGCTTAATTTAATTATATTTTATCAATTTATTGTAACTAGTGACGTCGCGTCACCGCGGAGGCGGGAGGGCGGCCATGTTTGTGTAAATGTCAAAGAGTAAGAAATAGATCATCTGTGCGCATTGATTGTTTATCTATGAGAACATAAACCCCCTCCCCCCTTTGCCCCTGCTGTCACCGAATTACGTGCAATCTTTTGTTTGAAATAGCTTCTCTAGTACGTAGTACATTTAACGCATTGATATTATGTGGGCTTTAAGTGTAAGGGAAGGTGAAGGGCATAAATTTGACCTTATAGCAATTGGCATATAAGCCGTTTTACTGACGTTTAGAGTGAGTCGGTTGTTACTCAACCATTCCCAACCAGTGATTGGTCAAGGGGCCGGCTGACAATGATGTTTTTTTTTTTAATTCTTTGCCCTAGGATTTTCTCCCTGTATCGTGGGTGCAATTACAAACATTTAAGCTCACATACACAAGACACCCAGATCCGGAACAACAATTTGTAAGTCATACAAATAAATGTTCCGTGCGGGAATCGAAGCCGCGACACGCAGCGCAGCAGACGATTACGCCAACCGTGTCGTCAAAACTCACTCACTATATTCTTAACGCGAATGAATTTTATGTAAGAAGGTAAGTACCACGTAAGTATTAGGTACTAGCTATATTAATTAAAATAAAAACCACTGAAATAATCTTGGTATTTATTATTTTTATTCTCTTTAACAACACATACTCAATATTTTACAGAAACGTATATGACAATCAGAGTAGTAACATAGCAATAGGTTTTAGTATTTAAATGCGAATAGTAATAATTCCTGCGTACCAATGTGATACCGCCAAAACGAAAGATTTCTATAAAAAAAGTCTTAATTTCAGTTTACTCAATAAAAACGAGAATTAATGTGTGTAAACGATAAAATTGCACATGTCCTTGTGTAAAGCGCATTAACTAAATTTATTGCAAATTAACATTAACTTGAGTTAATTAAGCTATCACATATTCCGTAAATTTAACAATAAATAAGTAACATGTAACATAATCACAGCAAAGTGAACATTGGCTAACAAAGAAAGTAGGTATTCATTTATCCCTAAAATCGATTATCAATTA
This sequence comes from Orthosia cruda, assembly GCA_964057195.1. NCBI lineage: Eukaryota > Metazoa > Arthropoda > Insecta > Lepidoptera > Noctuidae > Orthosia > Orthosia cruda. The sequence goes on from OZ059837.1 coordinate 23,598,156, forward strand.
GTGACTGAATTATTAACTTACACGATCTAATGAGATCTCATTATTTCCTAATACAAATAAAAACGTCCCTATGACGTGACAACTATCGTTATTCACAATTTTATTTACAAAACTGACTAGAAAGTCCTCTAAGGAGTTATTTTTTGTTTACATCGTTTAGTTTCTATCTCATTAATTTAGTCTTAATAGTTCAGCGTTCGGGAGCTGCTGCGACTCTGAAGCATTTGGCACATTCCCAGCATTATCAACTTCTTAAGACAGATTAACAGTGATTCCTTATTAACTATTTTATTTTCTTCTGCTTTGATAAAAATCTGTGTTTGCGTCTGAAATTATAAATTTACTAAACAGATCGCCGAGCGGCCTGCCAATTAGGTAAATTATACTTTTATTTATATCCAAATGTAGGTACAATATTTACACAATTGATTTTTATGCGTTTGTGAGGCTAAAATCGCTTACATAAAATAGTATAAATTTTTCACCTAACAATTACTTTAATTTTAAGCATATGAGTAACAGTGTTTAAAATTTATTTTATGTCTATATAGTCCAGCTTACATATTAAAGTCGAACGAATCTTCGAGTGTTATCGTGATGCCATAAAGAACTCACACATCGTATACAACGGTTTACAAAAGACATCGTTACCTAATACTTAGTAGAACACAGATACCTGTCCGGATGTCCCTCGACACACACGGACACGCTGTACAGTTATATATATCACGAAACTATTTAGTCCCTCACATAATATCATGCAGTCATAGTCTTTGTCTAATATCTTTGGTGAGTAGGTCCGATACTGCTTCCGCACTACCACGAACAATAAATTGTACTAAATTCACATGGTCTGTTTCACTGATAAGCTCCGCCGTTGGCACTGAAGTAGGTTACTACAAGTTCACTGTCGCTCCGATTCGGCGGCGCTCTGTGAGCCTTAAATGGGTGTAGGGAGCACTGTGAAGTCCTGCAGCGCGTTTTTCACTGTTTCGTAGATAGGCCGGTTCTCGTCGGGGCAGTAGCCGTCCGGTGAGCACAGCGTCTGCAGCTTGGTGAGGTACGAGTCGAAGTTGTCGTGTGCCGGCTTGTCGCCGGGGCCGGGGGGCGGCGGCGCGCCGGGCGTGCCGGCCGCGCTCACCGGCACCGTGCCGCCGCCCGGGATCCTCACATGCTCCAGCAGTGTGATCACATTGTTCCTTAGACTCTCATAGTACTCATTCAGATTATTGTTACGAGATATTATTGTCTGGTTCTCCTGAAACAGCAAGCAACGTTTAAAATCCAAAATCTTTTCGCCTAAAAGCTGAAGCAAAACGGGCAAATCATAAATTTTGAACTTGAGTGGCTACTAAGAACGATAGTGGTACCAAATTATAAAAAGATGTTGGTACTCACAAATGTGTGATGTGTTAGTAGCACTCAAAGTTGGATGTTTCGAGCCATGATAGTACCATCTAAGTTGTCAGACAAAAAATTTGGGTTATAATCTTTCATGAGATGGATGAAGATTTTTAGCTTTGCTTGTACGCATTCACTTTGGGATGTTGAAGTTAAAAAGCCAAGAATTTGGAACAAAAATAAAAATAAATAGTTAGTATTATGTTATGTATGAGTGGCGACCTTCGTATCGTCTTTTAATCAATTTAGTGTGTTACTTACCCTATCTCCATGTGAAAGATGCGTCTCCATAGCGTTGATATCTGATTTGAGCCGCATCATCTGCGACTCTACGCGCGCATTCTCTCGCTGCAGTTCCGTAATCTCCTGTTCGAGGGTCATCAGATCCTCGCCGTTCCCCGTCTGCATATTCATCTCCATCCCTGAATTCCAGAACATTATCTGTAGTAAGTTTGTTGATCTTAATCATATGTTTTTTTTTATAGGAGTAAATTTCATGTTCTAATCGGGGAGAGTATGTTACTGTACAAATCTTTGATCTGATAAATTTTACTGAGGGAAGTTTGCTTCTTAAGATTTATAAATAAATGAGATACACACCTGTATAAGGCTTTGGGTATAACGGCGTGATATCGTCCGGGTATTTGGGCTTCTTTTGTTGTGGTGTGGGCGTCGCGGCTCCGGCCACCGGGCATCCGGACAGCGAGCGGTGCGTGAGGAACGAGCCGTTGATGTGTCCCGAGCCGTCGCAGCCGGGTGTGGGGCAGTTCACTCCGTCGAACTTGATGGCCGACGCGGCCGCCGCCACCGCCGCTTTGTGCTGCTCTACTGTGCCACCACTTTCCAGCACTCGCATTTTATTCCGGTTCGCAATCGGGCACCCCGAGGCACTGGGGAACGAAAATCAAACACTTAAACACATGTACTTTTCTCCATACATACACACTACTATTATATACTTTCTACAGTCTACACAAAACATCTACTGTCCACTGAGAATCGGTCTTACCTTCGGTGTGATAAGAACTTCCCAGTAGCGTGTCCAGATCCGTCACAGCCCGGTATAGGGCATCTAAGCAGCGTGGAAATAACCAAGAAACTTATTGGATTACAGAAGAAATGCGGTTTTCTCTAAATACTTGTTACATTAGTTTGCGCTGAGTTGGAAGGTCAGAGGTATGAAAGCTATACACGTGTTTATTGTAGAACTCTTAGAATTTCAATGCCGCATATAAATTACGACAATACATTGAATATAATTAGTTGGAGTCAGCTCAGATGTCGAGTGTCATATTACTATCTGTGATTACAATAGTAACAACTGCAGTAAATTACTTACTCGTGTAAGCAGTTTTCTTTTTATCAAGTACCTACCTAAGTAGTCTATAGGTACTGTCATATTTTTACAAACTTTTGTGATCTGTTAAGCTAAAGGTTATGCTAAAAATAGAAATGTGTTAGGATAGAAAATAAGTAAACCATTATTTCGACTAAACTTGTCTATTCCTAACTGGTTTTGATAGAAAACCCCAGATGTCTAATGTTAAATAGTAGCTTTATTACCCGATCATGACTTACTTTTTTAATAAGTTAATCTTAAATTGCACCCAGCACCATTACACAAAATCAGATGAGCAAATGCTGAACTCACCTCAGTGGCTCGGAGTCCTGTCCGTCTCTGGGCTTGCTCTTGGGCTTGTTGGCTCTGGGGCAGCCAGAGAGGGAGCGGTGCGAGGAGTAGTTGCCGGTGACGTGGCCGGAGCCGTCGCAGCCGGGCGTGGGGCACTTGAGCTCCTGCGAATGCGGCTGGAGCTGCGACCGGTCAGCGCGCGGACAACCGGACAGGCTGCACATAAACAGACTGCTTACAATGGCGTGCGGGCGCAGCGAACTGTAGCTTGCAGCGGCTCGCATACTTCACATGGCTGCGTTCTTGCTGACAGACACAAATTCCAAGCCATCTAGCCCTAGATTTTGGGACTAAACCTTGCTGGGCTGGATGCATTTTAATAGATGGTCAAATGTTCTGTATCAAGATCGTAACTTCAAACATCTGAAGTGACTGAAACTAGATGGACTGTACAAGTCTGATATTTTATAATTTCTGTAAATTATGGTAATAAATGACGAAGATGTCTCTTAGACACTTTGTTAACACACTTTGAGTAATTCGCCGTGACACGTGAAACAAATGTGAACGAGGTCTTTAAGGTAACCTAAGTAGATTATTTTGTACAGCATATAAAGTCATCAATACCAAATAATATGGCCGCGATTCGCTTTAGTGTCCAACTGTGTCCGTATTAGGACACCTAGAACTGGTTCTGCGATAGTATTTTTATAATGTGCCAGTGTGGCGACATTGTGTTCTAATATTGTAGAGTTTGAGTACTAGATCCCTACTTATTTATATTACTGTATGTGTCTATTTTAATGGCCCCACGTGTTTTTTCTAATGATGAATCGATTTCAAAGTCCAAGTTAGGTGCTTACTGTTAATGAGTCTGTGTTAGAACAATAGTTTGTCCTCATTTCTATAGATAAATAATAATATATGTGAGTGAACTGTTAAATTTAATTACACGGCAACAAATTTTTATGGTCTTTAAAGTTGATTTTTATGTGTGAAGTTGCACATTAGCATTACTCTTAATTAGAAAATTAAATGTGTTAATTAAAAACAACGACGCATTAAAGCGCTGAGTTTCGAATAAATATTTTCTAATGTACCTAGACTATAGATATGAATTTATGAGATTGATTCCATTGAATAAATATATATGTAGTAGATTCAGCTGAGTTTTGGGTTGTTCCTAAGGAGGAATGCTTGCGGTAGTTGATTACCAAGCCATAATTGTTCTGCTTTTGGTGATAAGACGCCATGCTACGAAACGTGAGATAAGACGCATAAAATCAAATGGATAAACTGCATTTATTTTACTGAAAACAGCTTTTTATTTAGTTAATCAAATTGATTCATGCAGATAACCAATTTGAACTTGGTGTAACGATAATGTTTGTAAATAAACTCGTAACCCAACCAATGTTTGTAGTAAGCATGAACGAATCATAACAAAGATATTTTCAGAAGGTAATAAGTAATTTATCGGTACATGCTCCATGGATGAATTTATTATTATTTATGAGTAATCGTAAAAATAGTTTGGTTGGCTTGGCTTGCATCAGTAGTTTACTTCTATGGCATTTAAATTTAGAACACACACAAAGATTTTCATATTTCGGTTGTCCATAAATCAAGTATTTTTTTTTATAATTTTTAAGGTGGAAACAGATTATTGAAACCCCACCCGACGCCACGCCACCCGACGCCTTCTGACGCATTGAAGTACTAATCAAACCCATACATTTAGTATGGTCAGAGACACATAGTCAACACCCCATGCGATCACACGCATTCCCACGTGTCAACACGCAGTCGGTTTGGATCAGCGTGTTGCCGGGAGTGGGGGAACACACGCCACCCGACGTTTCGACACAGTGTGTCTCTAGTTAACACCCGATCCCACGCGTCAGTCAGTCGAGTGATGCCAACAAAGGGAAATTTACCCTAATTTAGAGTAAAGTTACATCAGCACTGTCATTTTTAGGGTACAAAATCGGTAAGGGTAATTTTTATGTTTATGCTATAATAGAAATTAGTAACTTATTTGAGACAAATTTGCAATGATATGGACTTAAGTTTAAATATTTCCCTTGAACCCGCAATTTCTTAAAACTTCTTTTTATTATATCATAGTTTCAATGAAGTAGTCACGTACTTGGTGTACAAATCCCAAAAAAAAACAGTTTTTTTTAATGGTTTCTATTATTGTTATAGTAAAACTGGTCTGTATTTATATTATAGATTATAATGACTCGTCTTATGTATAATCTTGCATGAAATGTATCAAATATATATAGAACGGAGAGGGAAAGCAAATTAATAAAAAAAAATTTTTTTTTTCATATAACTTAAAATCAAAACATGTTTCCAAATATTTTTACAGTCCGTTCAACCGATTTTGGGTTCTATCCTGTAAACATAAGGATGACATAAAAAGCATAAACCTGTTACCAAAACCATCTGTTTACTGCAGCTATCATTTGTCGTATCACAAACGCAATAGAAGTTAAAATCGGTTGAATGAGCTGTAAAATGGGCTTATTTAAACGTCTAATGTTATCGCAAATGGAGTATAGGGTACATTGAGATCAGACTTGGGATAAAACAAAAACGAGATCTGGCAATACTGGCTATGACATTAGCGAACGTGTTGTGGGGTGTTGTATATGTGCACGGTGCGCATCGGGTGTCGACACGTCGGGTGGCGTGGGGTCGCGTGGGGTTTCAATAATCTGTTTCCACCTTTAGTATGGTCAGAGACACATAGTCAACACGCCATGCGATCACACGCATTCCCACGTGTCAACACGCAGTCGGTTTGGATCAGCGTGTTGCCGGGAGTGGGGGAACACACGCCACCCGACGTTTCGACACAGTGTGTCTCTATTAACACCCGATCCCACGCGTCAGTCAGTCGAGTGGTGCCAACAAATGGAAATTTACCCTAATTTAGAGTAAAGTTTCATCAGCACGGTCATTTTTAGGGTACAAAATCGGTGAGGGTAATTTTTATGTTTATGCTATAATAGAAATTAGTAACTTTTTGAGTCAAATTTGCAATGATATGGACTTAAGTTTAAATATTACCCTTGAGCCCGCAATTTCTTAAAACTTCTTTTTCGATACGCCTATCATAGTCTCAATGACGTAAATCCCAAAATAACCAGTTTTTTGTTATGGTTTCTATTATTGTTATAGTAAAACTGGTCTGTATTTATATTAAAGATTATAATGTCTCGTCTTATGTATTATCTTGCATGAAATGTATCAAATATATATAGAACGGAGAGGGAAAGCAAATTAATAAAAAATAGTTTTTTTTTTATATAACTTAAAATCAAGACATGTTTCCAAATCTTTTTACAGTCCGTTCAACCGATTTTGGGTTCTATCCTGTAAACATAAGGATGACATAAAAAGCATAAACCTGTTACCAAAACCAACTGTTTACTGCAGCTATCATTTGTCGTATCACAAACGCAATAGAAGTTAAAATCGGTTGAATGAGCTGTAATATGGGCTAATTTAAACGTCTAATGTTATCGCAAATGGTGTATAGGGTACATTGAGATCAGACTTGAGATAAAACAAAAACGAGACCTGGCAATACTGGCTATGACATTAGCTAACGTGTTGTAGCATCATGTGGGGTGTTGTATATGTGCACGGTGCGCGTCGGGTGTCGACACGTCGGGTGGCGTGGGGTCGCGTGGGGTTTCAATAATCTGTTTCCACCTTTATTCATGAGTTATGACCATAAACAAAGGTGTGTTTAGTATGTGGCCTGATTTCATCTATGAAAACTGTATAGTTTTTTTTTCCATTGACAACAAAACAAGGTTACCGGCCTATTTTCTTGATGGTTGGTGCTTGTTACCTGAATGGGGAGTAATGGGGACAGGATAGTAGAATGTTCAATAAGCTGATGTATCTATCTACCTTATGTGCATTACTGCTAATGGTACTAACGACTTACAAAATACTATTATCTAGATATTTCTAGTTGCAGCAGCAACATTTTGTTTTCGCCAAGAAATAATCCTAATGCAAATGTGTAGGTCTTAGGTACATACAATCTAGGTGAAGCTATATTTATTAAGATTTTTAGCACGTGTGTATTTGCTAATGCGCTAATTGATAGAAACGCAACATTTGAGAACTAAGGAAAGAAGGTTGTCTATTCTGCGAACCAACATATCTCAGGTTGGTTGGTGGCAAAACCCTGAACCAGGTAAGTAGGCAAAGTATCGTATCTAGGCAATCTAATGTATATAGGTAATATTTCTAAACCGTGGACTTCACAGTCTATCAATGACACTAACCTTCAGTTTCCCACCTTAAAATTATCGGAGAATTAATGTGACAAATTGTCAAGCACGCGTTATCTGCTGTGATTGGTTGAATGAATTTTCAACAGCCAATCACAGAAGATAACGCGTGTTTGACAATTTGTCACATTAATTCTCCGATAATTTTAAGGTGGGAAACTGAGGGTAAATGCCTTAATACATTCGTTCAAACATCAAAGTATTAAAATATATTCTCTGTCCGAGCTCTAAAGAGATTTGAATGTGAAATCTCTCCGTGAAGCATTCACAAAGCTATTAGCATATAGGCACGACATTGTTCTGTCATTGTTTATTTACTAATCTTTTAAAAACAAAAGTGCAGTAACGAATTCACGAGGCACTGTGTCATAAGCAGCGTATGTAAATAACGATGCAGGCGTCTACGTATGCTGTAGGAGATTGCTTCATAAAAACATACCTTATCGTTTACGTAATAAGATTTCAAATTGATAACAAGGTCTAGCACCAATTGTAACTGCTGTGAATAATGTATTTTTTATCAGGTGGGCGATAATAGATATTTGAATCTATGTACTATTCAAGAGCATGTTCTTAAGGCCGTACCCTGACCAAAAAATCAGCATGAGATTTGAGCATTCCTATTGGCCTAGCGGCGCTGGTGGCGCATGAATTACAGTAGTGAATACGCCCAGATTTTAGAATAATTTCTTTATATAATCGAATATTGGTCTTTTGAAAAAAATAAATCTACCAAAATGTTCGTTATCAAATTGTCTATCCATTAGTGTTAGTACAAAAACTTATTAATGAACACTTTACGAGGAGATGCATGCTATCAATCATTATTTGTATATTTTATGGTTTTGTTGGAAGGAGATTAGTGAAATATATACTACATTTAAAAAAAAAAAGAATTCTACAGTTTTGGAATCAATAATATGTAGAAGTTTAATGTATTTTTATTAGTTGATATTTCATTTTAAATAAAGAGTAGATAGCTCCTAAAAACTGCACGAAAAACGGCTAGCGCGGCGTTTTGCTCGGGGTAGCGCCTTAACGCAGTCTTAGCAAGACCGTCGTGTTCACGTTTCCTTTATCGTCTCCTTTTGTTTACTTAGTTTGTATAATTATTATTTTAATTATTTGCACACACAACAAGAAACACGCAGTATATTGTTAGCGTAACAAGGCGTAAAACAATGTTATAGCACGAATTGTGACGAGGAATATTAATAAAGGCATGCGGTTAGTTTGCATCAAAATCCCGTGGGACGCCGCCAATTGGCGCGGAAATGCGCAAATTGTCGCTCAGGGGCGCAGTTGTGGACGCTCTACTTAGCCGTACAAACGTAAAACATCGAACACTCTTTGTTTTACAAACTTTGAAAACCGATAACATTCTATAGAAACTTTAAGAATATATTAAGTGGTGCAGTTTAAAAACTTGTTGTAAGTTAATAAACTGCACCTCTTAACCATACATAACTGACGACTTAGATACGAATAGAGATTATATACTGCAATTTAAAATATAATAAGTACCTAAATTCTATATTTATAATTATGAAATACAACAATACAAAAAATATAATGAAAAAAGTTATTGTTCGATGTTCAAAATTTGCACAGAAATTTTCAACCGCGAAATCGTATGCTGCCAGTGATTGCCGCTTGCCTGCGGTGTGTCGCGAAGTTGCCAGAAATGTGTCCGGAGCCGTCGCAGCTCTCAACTGGACACTGGATGAGCTCCCTCGACTCCCGGAGCCGGTAACTGAGTTTCCCGTAAAAGTCGTCGCGGTGATAGCTAGCGTGAATAAATACATACGTAACAGTATTGAAAAAAAATAACTTGTTAAAAATAAAAGAAACTAGCTAATAATAAAAATATTATTCAAGGTCTTAAAAGTTACTGTTTCCCGTAGGTAACTGAAGTCATACCCAACGAAAGAAATAAAAACAAAACTACAGAAGAGTTTGTAAAATAAAAACTTTGCCTCCAAAAACGTTATCTAGTACGTGAAGCGAAGTTTTGAATGTTTACAAAGTTGGTATTATTAGCTACTCGCTGTTGTGTTTACGTATTGGATGATAGGAAAACTATAAAAAGTTTTTAGAACACGACAAAAGTAATATAAAAATGTTTGTGCTTACCTATTTCGCCGCATATCTGCGCCGTCGTTAATATTAACGACAGGAAAGTGGCACAAATATAATTTAAAGTGTGTGTATCTTATCGTTCGTGTGTAGTTTATCTGGTGTGCGCGCAGCTCGCACGGCGCGCCTGCGCGGCTGCCGCCGGTATATTTAGACTGATCCACCAAGTGTGACTTGTGTTGCGTTCGAAAACTTGCAATAGAATTATTCTAACCTAAAATAACTTCACGTTGTGTTAATTATTCTTAATGAAAAAATGCGCTACGTGGGATATTCGAGTTAGTATTAGAGACATGTGCTATTTTAGTGGTTTTTCTTGGTAGCTATTGAAATCTGTTTTAGGAATTGTTTCTTTATTATTTCCTACATTTTTTTTGCTTTCTTTATGAATTAATGAGCCGTGACCCTTTAAGTAGGTCTTTAATCTGTTGATCTGTAGAGTGTAGACATGTTTAAAATTATTGCCATAATATTGACATAAATTGTAGGTAAATGTCAAATAGTACGGTGTAGCCTTGATGATAACAAGTGCAATGAAGTTCATTAACGATAAATATGAGTAGTTAAATAAGTAGGTACCTACTTAACATATTGCATTTATAAATACATTTTCTGGTGCCATTTATAGGCTATAACTTCGGCATTTCATCATGCTAGGTAACTATGTATTACACAGAATCACAGATCCTGCCATTACCTACTGACCGGTGTTAAAATTAAGAACTAATCATAAATTGTACCTAATTTGACGCTCCGTTCTTTGGCAAGTAGCGCCACTGCCGTGTATCAAGATTTACTGGTTTACGTAGAGTCCAAGATGGCCTATATGAAAATAAGTAAGAATGTAACATGATTTTAAATGATTGAGATTAAAATGCAGGTAATCCCCAATTTTGGTTTTATTATTAAAATCACTTCACTAAATATTTATGAAGCTAACAAGCTAAAACATTAAAACTTTTCTGTGTGTATCGGAACGCATCGAGCAGAATACGGCCGCTAGCGCTCGCCGCTCAAGGCAAGGTAGCAGAGTGTTGAATGTTTTCACTACGTCACATTTTGTGTCGATCAACAAAAGAAAACACGTCATGAGAATTCAATACGAGCGAAGCTGTGGCGCACACTTGTGCGGCAGCTGCAAAGGGTCTTTTATACTATTTTTTATATAAAAGATGATGGTACAATTAATAATAAAGTACGTACAGACAGTACTGGATCACCAGACGTGTCTCCTCTGCTGCGTACAAATAATGACTAACAACACTTCAATGTCGTAATCAGAACTTGATATTGTGAGTGTCTCATTAAAACAGTTAAGAAAAAATTATCTTTATTAATGGCATCTACTTAAAACACAATCAATGGTTTTGGAAAAAAAAAATGATGGATATTTTTGGTCCCTAGATATTTATAACATTCATGCAGTGCACTGTAGGTGTTATATTACTGTACCTATATTTCGTCACCTAGTTATATAAGCATGTATCTAGATCTATGAGTCTTGTGAGGTCTATGAGTCTATGACACAAGTTTTTTTTAAATGTTGCCCCACACTAGCCATTTCTCCTGTATCGTGGGTGCATTTACAGAATTATAAACTCACGGACACAAACAGCCAGACCGGAACAACTATCTATAGGCCATTAATTCCGTGCGGGAATCGAACCCGCGACACGCAGCGCAGCAGCCGGTCGCTCAACCACTGCGCCAATCGTGTGAAGGTTAATTGTTTAATAGAAATACCGGAAACTTTTAGGTACAAGAAATTTTGCTATTAGTCACCGCAAGATAACAAAAAAAAGTCGTTAACACCTGCCTGTCTACCAATGTATTCCAATATTTCAAAACGAAATGATAAAAATGTAAAGGTAGCGTCGCTAACACGATCAAAACAAACATATTGCGGTAAGGGGCGTCCTTGTCCCTTTCACTTGCCATGAGTTACAAGCCTTTTGGTCAAAATCATATTCAGACGTATTTATTTAGGTAGAAAGGTACTTACTAGTATAATAAAAGTAATTAAACTACCAAATTATAACCATTATTTGACAATTATTTTCAGTAATGGGTTGATATCTCATAAACACGTTCATTTGAGCCCAAAATTATCAAATTATCTCCATAAACAAAAAATCATGTTTTCAAGTTACGTAATTACAGTTTTTGATACACGTCGTCGGATCAATGACTTGTATTTTTTGTTAAATGGCGGAGAGTTAAGCTTTATCCAAAATCATGAATAAAGAAATTATATTCCCTAATGTCAATGTTGTTTGACCCTATACAGGGTCACGCAACTACGGGGCTACCTCGAAGTAAAACCAGAAAGAACCCTCGTTCACACGCTCATTTACCTACTATAAGTTCATTGTCACATTACAAGATAAGTTAGTAAATAACTAGATTGAACAGCACCAGAGTTAGATGGGTGATTTCTAACCGACGATTTAAAAAAAAAACTTTTATTGCTAAGAGTATACTTCAAAGTTGGTCCCATTTAAATTTGAAAAATTATAACCACCTCTAAAGATAGAAAAAAAGAGTTTATTGATAATTTACCCACTGAATTTGCTTTGTAATTATGAACCGATTATGTTGAATTAAGTAAATTAAAAACCGAAAAAAAAATCCTTTGTAACAAAAAATTTAACTGACGAAATAACGGACTAAAAACAAAAATAAAAAATCTTTTAGTCTAGCATTTTGAGGCGGCACCAAACAGTATTTTTTTTTTGTTAAAAAGGGTTTTGGATTTTTGACAGTTGCTGATAAGCTGTCAGATAAGGAAAAAAGAAAGAATTTATTTTTATTTGTGTGTTTAGATAAGCAAAAACACAAAAAAAAATATATAAAAATAACTCCGTGCGAGACCAAAAAGGCTCCTTTGTGAAGTGATGGCGATGGAAGTCTTAAGTCAGGGATATTTACAACATTAAAAAAAAAATATGTATATAATCACGATTGGTGAATGTTTGTAGTAAGTATCACTAGTTTTTACAAGAATTTGTTGCGTCACCTGCCTAACTTGGACTTGTAGCTAAATCTTTAATCATTTACACGGAGTGACTGACGTCTGACCTCCGCAACTCATTAGGGATAGTAAATAGGTATATAAAAGATCTTAAAGCTAGAATCCTGTCCGAATTTATTTGGTCTAGGAACAACCGTGGTTTTGCCTGTCCAGCTTAATATGTTTTCAATACAATTGGACCTAGTTTATTTCAAAAGCATTAGGAAGGCCAAAACTTTTACTGTTGCTTAAAGAAAGTCTCTGACAACCGATAGCCACTTGCAGGGGAGCGGTGCCATCATCACAACTTATGAAGGCACATGATTGGTGGATTGAACTAAGCCTCCTAATCTTCGAAGACCAATTAGACTTGTCTAGTCTTATAGTCATCTATAATCAGACTACATCTAGCCTGCATCATCCATCACACTGCCAGGCAAAGGCATCATTCCCATGACTGCAAGCTTTTAAATCCAGCGCTAATGTGGCCTCGTGGTTTTTTAGTCCAGCTCACCCTGCCATCGTTTACGGGGACTCTTCCTCGGAGGATCTTCTAAATCTATGACCTTATCGTGTTTATATTCACCTGCTATCCTTGGGTTTGTCATGCGGTGCGTGTGGGGGCGGCATGTAGCACGGCGGGGAGTAGGGGGGCGCGTGCGGTGGGTACGCGGGCGGTGGGGGGTAGGCGCCGCACTGGTACTGGTAGCCGCCGTACCCAGCCGCCGCGGCCGCTGCAGCGTAGTCCGGCTGGGCCAGACCGTAGCCTGCCACCGGGTGCGGACTCACGCCGCCGTAACCTGTGGGTGAGATGCTCTTAGTGGCGACTGTTCACGTTCTATGAATTGTACTGTACCCTTCCTAGTGGGTAAACCCGAGGAGGGGAATATTGCTTGCTAAGTCCTAATATTCCAAAGTTAGCAAAGTGTCTTCAGCTGACACAAAGTTTGCCGATGTTTATCCTCAGATAAGTGCCTATCGGTGTTGCTCTTTCGTTTTCTGATGAACACCGTAATGAATCAAATATTCCATAATTATTATTTCAACCCCCAGGAGTTCGCATGAATAATAATTATTCTGAAAACCTCGCGAGGCAAACTTTTGTGTACATTATAAAATTACTCCCACTCATGTTTTACCCGAGGCCTGGTATACAGTACACGCTGAGCGCCGTGAGAATTCAGTACCTATTATAAATTTTAATTAAAGCTTCGTACACAGTGATCCACAAAAACCGCGGTGTACACTGGCATGTAACCGCACGGCGCGGAGCCGGGCCGCACGACGGCACTCGGCCGGATTACCGGCGTTACGGCGCGAGTACAACGCATGGGAGTGATTACTGCGGTCGCGTTTTAATTTGTACGACGTGTTTAACGGCACCAATGTGTACCAGCCCTTACGAGGGGTAAAATATAGTCGTGTAGCGAATATGGGACATACGATAGCTCATTTAAAGGATTACATTAAAACAAAATGAGGGAAGAAAATTGTATGCTCTCATAATAATTTGCGTAATGAGTTCTTACCGGCGGTGTCTCGATGGTAAGCTTCTAGGTATGGATGGCTGCCGCCGCTGTCGGGGGTTGATTCTCGACTGTAGGAGACTCCGCCAGGGAATCCTCGACTGTTGGAAAAACAAAGACTTTTAATTCATTTTCTAAGCTATTTAGCATATTTATTTTTATATTTAGTTAAACCTATTGAACAAATTGCCTCACCTATGTGGTAAACGGGAAACACTAAGGTCGAGGGTCTGGCCCTGTGGACTGGGCACCTGGGGGCTGGCTGTGAGCTGGGGCGAAGCTCCCGGCTGCGGGCTGCCTCGGGCGCCGCCCCCGCTGCCCCCACCGGCGCTTGTGTACACCGGCGATGCGTATGGACCCTGTTATGAAAATTTATTTAGTTCGGGCAATTAATTTAAAAGGGTCTTATGTTTTGTCTAGTCCTTTTATTGTATCTATTCTCACCTGTGGACTACCACTAGAAGTGGAAAGATCTATGGCGGGGCGCGGGTCGCGGGGGTCCCGGGGCGTGGGGCTGCGCGGCCGCTGCGCCTGCGCCGCGGCGATCTTCACCGACAGGTTGATGGCGCTGAAGCCGGGCGGCACGCCGGGGCCCATGGCCGCCACGCCACCCACGGCGCCCACGCCTCCCACGCCGCCCACGCCGCTACCAGCCTCGTAGTGGTACATGGGTCTGGTGGATACGGCCAATTTCGATCATTTCGCAGGAGGTAAAATAAACGAAGGTCTACTAACGAGCTGTCTTTAGCAATTGGTTAACTGATAAGTAATATGTAAGGATCTAAGCATCCCGTTTACCACATAAGCGTTCGACTGGGTGTAATGACGTACCTAGGGTAGATGGGGCCAGTGCTGGTCTCCTGCTCAGACTGGTCGGTCTTCATGGGCGTGGGCAGGTGCGGGTCGTGGTAGCGCTCTTCCTCCCAGCCGTAGGGCCGCTGCGGGCACTGCGCAGGCTCGTAGCGCTCGAAGGCCGGCGCGCCCTCGTAGCAGCGGGACTCGTAGCCGTAGCGCGCTTCGTTCATTTGACTACGAACCGAATCATCACGTCACACTTCTTCTAGCCACCATATTTAACCACAAAACATTCTATCCTACTAAAGTTTGGTGTTTCGTGACTGCCTAGCATTATAGACAAGAAAGACGAGGATATTTCTCGAAATATGTCCTGTATGGCACACGTACATGTTTGTAAAATTGTTAAGTAACTCCTTAAGTTATGCAATAATAAGTAGGCTCGCACCTTTGCACTTACACGCGCTACCTACTTTAGATATTATGACAATCGTGCAGTAGCAGCAAGCAGAGCAATGATAATGCATTTTGTATCAATATTTAATTTAGTGATCTAATAGACGTGGTTCCGATCTTCGAACTTGCATTTTTATTTATTTATTCAAGCCCGTTGGCACTCATTGACATTTTACATTACACTGACAATTGCATTGCATTGACAATAATTAATGTTAAGGTGTATTTGTATTTGCACCCTATTTTTTTCTGGTCCTTCGAAATTGTTGCAAGTACCGTCTAGTCCGATATATCGGTAAATAATAATTTATCGGTTAGTAATACGTCGCGTGTGATGCTGTGAACGAGAGTTGCCGTGCAGAAGCAGTAGCAGCGATTTAGGTTCCGTAGCGACACGTTGCATCAACGTAAAGGGAGAGTTCCTGTGTTTCAAGTAAGATCGTTCTATTTTGCATACTTCTTTAACAATGGTGAGTTTAATCGTGCGTCAGGCTGAGATTCTGGAGGAGATGAAGAGGATCCATAACAACTTCAAGAAGGATTCAGCGAGCAGGAAGATCTCCGATTACATTCAACAAAGGCATGAGCGGTTAGATCAGCTTTGGGCGGAATGTAAAATCAGGAGCTTGCACTCAGCAGTAGCAGACAAAACGCATGTGTACTTAATTTTAATAATCTAAGACTCTTAGTGTTTCCAATAGTATTGGTAACCTTTGCGGTGTTACATAATGAGTGAAAATATGTAGAAATTTCTATTGTAGACGATACTCTACACAATAAGTTATGTTAGTTTCTAATGTAATTAGCATAATGAGTGCTCAGTAAATTAGCCTTGAACTTAATTACTGCTTCATTACGTAATACCAGTTACTAATTCATGCACATAGGTACTCACGAAATTAATTAATATAGGTTCTGACTAACAAGAACATCGTTTAGGTATACTCATGTACCTAGGCGTTACGTTCATGAATAGAACACACAATATTTGTGTACCGACTCAGAAAAATACGTTTGCCTAGAAGGTAGGTAACCTAATCATTCTTGAATGAAATACCCCTAGGTTTTAGGTACCTAATTAGTATATCATTTGACTCCTGCTATACAGGTCCGCCTAGTTCGGGAGTCAGAGGATTCAAAAATTGCTGTAACTTATTATGTCAATATAGATTATTTGTATTTACCTGTAGGACCTGACATGGTCATCCGGCGGCCTTTCATAAGGCGACCGCTGGTCGGGCGGCGCGCCGTAGCCGGCGTGGCGCGTCTCCATGCTGGGGGAGTCGCGCTCGGGCTCGCCGGCCTCGCGCTTGGGTACCAGCAGGTCGGCCTCGCGCTTCACTGCGGGGCTGCGAGGCGACGCCTCGCGCTCCCGGGATATACTGCCTGAAGAGCTAGCGACGCTCTCCTGGCTGATCGCGATAGGAGGCTGCGAGATTGAGCTGTGGGACACTGGAGAGAGAGGGGAACTGTTAGAGCTTGGTCTGATTTAGACTAAAGCGGTGGTGTGGTTATGGAAGTAAGTACTGCTGTTGAAACTAGGGGTCAAAACGTGCCGTCTATTTTTTGTTTTGTTAATTTTGCAGTCGGAAAGGTTTGCGTACTTCAGTTGAGCTGACTGCTATCACACTGACACTGTCTCACCTGAGGGTCTGGCTCTCTGTGACCTAGCGGTGGCCTTGCGAGCCGCTGCTGTGGACCAGCCGGACAGAGAGCTGTGTGTGCTTCGGTTGAGCTGTCTACTATATGACATTGACTCTGTCTCACCTGAGGGTCTGGCTCTCTGTGACCTAGCGGCGGCCTTGCGCGCCGCTGCAGTGGGGCAGCCGGATAGGGAGCGGTGTGTGCTTCGGTTGGAGCTGACGTGACCGCGCCCGTTGCACCCCGGTGTGGGGCACTTCAATATCGTCTCGTGCAACGCCAATACTGCACAATGACGTCATATGTCAGTAATATAATTTGAAAGTACAAAACAATTTCACATTTATAGAAACACTATACCAAAATGACTGCAAATTTAAATTGTTCTCATTGAAGAAGGCCATACATTCCTGTAAAATCATTGCATTGATTGAAACTGGCTTTAATTGCAATAACCGAAAATACATGATAAGAAGGTATGGTGTAAAGAAATTCTATAAAAATTAAGGTATCAAAATTTATTTATTTTCACAACAAAGAGCCTTACTGAAACTTCAACAAGAACAATGTAATAATCAGCAAACAGTAGAATTCCACTGACTGAATACGAAAAAAAACTAAAAATATCTCCAGAAACAAACAAAAGAGAACCAAAATACTGAAACTACAGAATACGCTGAACAAAATGTAAAACAATATCTCTAGAAACAAAAATATATGCAACTGAAACGGTGAAGCTGTATCGTTGATAATGTTCAGGTTTACTTACTCTCCGGAGTGACTTTATCCTTTCTTGGACATCCTGACAGACTGCAGGAACAAATCATCATCAGTATGGCGATATTTTACACGCATAAGTAAGGAAAATGGAAGTTGGTTCTACTTAGTAAAATTGCAAGAAAGTTCAAGGTATGTTTTTGTTTTTCTATCAAACCTAACTTGCCATAGTCATAATCTGTATTCGTAATACAGACGACACATCATACAATTATGCATTCAGTGTTTGCCCTGTGTAGCAAATGTGTATATTGCCCTGTATAACGTTATAGAGATAGGTTCGCCCGTGTCGGGCTTACATCTGTTGATTCTGTAGAGCTATTCGGGTACTGAAAATCATTGAATCATCGACTCACCTCCTGTGGTGAGTGTATAGGCCGGTGACGTGGCCCTGCCCATTGCACCCGGGTGTGGGACACTTGTTGCCTTCTGTGAACAAATCGAGCGGTGCACAAATTAGTGTTTTCCTGATGAGCGGGTGGGGGCGTGCGCGCGATCGATACGGACGGGCGTGCCGGGCCGGGGCGTACCTGCGCGGCCCCGCCCCGCGGCCCACCCACCCCACGCACAACTTAAAAGAAAAAATAAAAAACGCCAAGCGGCTGCGCGCGGACTAGCAATTTTTCTTTCAGGAGTTGCGGGGCGGCGCGCCGTGCCCCGCCCACTGCCTGGCCTGACCCGTTTTTATTGCTCGTCGCCCGACATAAACCCAGCTATAGCCCAGCAACACGAGGAAAACGCTTAGGTATTTTATATACGTTATCGACTTAGGTGGGAGTATAACCTTATTGTGACCGTCTTCTACTGAATTATGGAGACGTCTTACAAATGAGAGATGATTTGTTGCCAGCTTTTTGTAGCGAACTCCATTTGATCGTGTATGTAGAACTATAAGCTGACGCAGAACGCTACGAATGATAATACCGAATGAAGGCTAGACAATCCCGTTGTATGGTAATCGAATAAAATTTTATTAAAAGTGAACACGTTACACAATAATGCAATGTTACATGACAGCTGTAGTGAGCATCGACCCGGCTACGTTATGAGATATCGCGAGACGACCTTGAAACAAACTTGGTTGGAGTTAGTTCACAGCTTGGAGTTGTGTGTTATGCCCAGGTCGTTAAGAAAGTTTGGCTATCGTGGTACCTCGTGCCGGCGGAGACAGCGGGTTGAGCGGGCGCGAGTCCCGCGCAGGCTGCGCCAGCGGCACGGCGCGCGCCTCCTGCAGCGCCGTGGCTGCGCGCGAACCCGCTCCCGCCGGCTGCAGCACCGTGTACTGCTTAGACCCTTTGTGCTCCTTCTTGTCGTTATCATTCGAGTATCCTCCAAAAGGTTCACTCGGCAATGACGGATTGTGAATCCTATGCTTCACTTCCGCAGGCGGCTTGAACGCAGACTGATTAGAATACGGCAACGCTGCCGTCGCCGCTTTGTAAGCATTGTATAATGACTGCTTGTTCACAGAACCCATTTCACCTTTTCGTTTTGGTTTAATATCTCTATCATCGTCATCGTATTTATCATCATGTGATGACATATCAATTTCTAGCTCATTGGAAGACGAATCGACGAGCTCGTCGAAGTTAGGTGCTCCATACTGCGTAGACTGTCTACTAAGTCTGTCGTAATCTTCACATTTTTCTATTTCTATTGTAATGAGGTTAGTTTTGGATTCGTGGTCACTATTGATGCCATTCATATGCTGGACTTGACGATGCGTGGAGAAGCTTTTCTGTGACATGTCGGATGATTGTGAAGGGGAAGACGGAATTTTCTCTGATCGTTTATCATCGAATAAGTTTTCAAATCCGTTGGCATCGTCATTTTCGTCACCACTATGAGGTTGTGGTGGTTCCCGATTCCAGTTGCCGGACAGAGTTCTTAGCGCAGCCTGTGTCTCCCGGATGAGTGTTTCGTCATCTTCTTCGGGTTGTCGCATGGTCTGCGGTCTGTGCATTGGGAGCGGTCGTCGTCGGAACTCAGGTTCATCTCGTCTCTCGTCGTCGAGGAGGCGTCGTCTTCTCTTGCCGTGGATCTCCTCCTCGTCCATGGAGCCCTCGCTGCTTATGCGCTCCAGGCGTCTATCGTTGCTCCTGAATGATTCTACATCCACTCCGAACTCCAGTCTCCTCTTGTTGATCTGAGATAAGGATGCTTGCGTGGTTAGCGGCACCGTCCTGAAACAAATGCCATAATCAGAAACATCCCCGGACCTAAACAGTGCGGACAAATGTAATACACCAAAAATATAATGGATCATTGTACTTGCGATTCGATTTTCCATCCACAATCAGAAATTTTTACGCGGAAATGATTCTCGGCGTTTCCAATCGACGTATCACATTAGAAGCACTTTGTTGTTATGTTTAATTGCACAAAAATCGTTCCCACGTAAAAACCATTTCACTCAAGAGCTTTCAGACCAAATAATAAATAATTTTGACATCGTAGAAGACGTAAAGACCAAGTAGAAGTTGATGATGGGAAGCGGTCAAAATAATTTAGTATTCCCGAGGCGTATCTTTAAGGTTTAGTGGAAAGTAAAAAAATTGTGTATAGCTAGGTTACTTTTCATGTTTTTATCCGAAGCCTTGTCTTTACCGGTAGCTTTAAAGTATTAGGTGATTACCGTTTGGGTCGGGAAACGTCGCACCACGCATTTCAGATCGAAGTCTACAATTTTATTTTAGTATTAACTCGCTTTCAAACTTTTCATCAGTAAAATTAAACTTTGGGCAAAACTTTTCTTGAAAAGTTTTTGAAGTTAGTGTGTCAACGTGTCTCTTTTTGTTTACTTTCATTGTTTCTTAATGGCCTTCAGGATTGTTTTTGTTTGAGGTTGTATAGCTAAGTTTTGTAAGAAGAGTGAGTTTTTTTTTCCAAACTAGTATCGGTTTTATTCTATGGTATTTTTCTATTTCCATTATGTTCGTTTGTAAGTCCATAATAAAAAAGATTAGGAAAGTAGAGGCATGACTAATATTTACATATTCAGATATAATTAATAGACTTTAGATCCTTGAGTAACTCTCTATGGGATTTAAATAAATAAAGTTCAACGTTTGTAACAAAATCACACCTTTGCATTCAAAACAAGGCAGTTTAAGAAAAATCACAAGCACACACACACACACAAGCACGTCAGAAAACCTCCAACAATCACAAGTCAATTTCCTTTAGCGGAGAACTATCTTACTTTCCTATACTCGACTCAAGATTCAATTCGCGTTCATTACTGAGACGCGGAATATCATACTGGAGAGTTCAACGGACAATATCAACCTCAATATAATCGTGATTTACTAGCACTACAATAAATAAAGTTAAAGCAATCACGCCTGATTTATTGATCGGCGATATTCTCTCTCGAAGTTGTGCAATATGCGCCCGACTCGAGTCGAGATAGCAATCGATGGTCCTTGACGGAGGTACCTCCGGGGGAACCCACCGGAAGGCCGAATACCGATAGTACGACGCCCGGCAAACATTTACGTACGTGACGCACCCTCTAGTCTCTACCGATGTAAACCGAAATTACGTAAACGTGGAGCGTTTTCAGGCGTCGGGATTGGGACGGAACGTTGGTTTTCGCGTTCGTATGTTGGCGTAGGGTAATTAGATAAACCCTGAGGGCGGTGGATGCTTAACCGGTTTAAACTAGTGCTCGTGCGGACCTTTATCAGCGGGTGGCGAGTGGCGGGTTATCTCGGGGCCGCGTTAATTGTAATGCCTGGAGATTAGGGCGCGATATAAGGGCGGCCGCGGCGCGAAATGCGGAGCCCAGCGCGGCCGGATTAAGGAAGATGCCGAGATGAGACGTGACTGCTTTATATGGAGAAGTGATACTGTTTTGGTTTTGGAACGATTTATTAACGTTTCGGGTTTAAGTTAATGTTTTTGTGGTTAAAGGTTTTTGTGTAGTTACTTTAAGTGGTAGACTTAGGCTGCGAGTTAATGAAAGTTATTTGGTAGTAGGTTCTAAGGGCATCCAGCATATTTTTTTGAAAGAAAGAAAAATATTTATTTGTGACCCGCACAGGAGACACGATAAATAAGCATAAAATTAAATAATAATAAAAAATAAAAACCCCGTGCGAGACCAAAAAAGGATAGGTTCGACTACGAATTTTCATTAGATATGATAAGAAGTTGATTATGTGAAAAATAAATTTAAAAGATGATGACGTCAAGCGAAATAGTAGTTTTTGGCCACGTAAGAGGGATAATTGCCTCTTACTTGGTCAAAAACTACTATTTTGGCAAATATCCTTGTTTCCGCTGACGAAATGGTTAAGAAGAACTATAACGTTTATTACGCTAAGTTCCTCTCAATCTGTAATAGGAAAACCCTTAAAATTCGTCTCAAAAGTAGGTATTGGAACAACTTAGCTTCAGTTTTGTTATGAAAAGAGGTAGGAGGAACAGTACCTACCTACCTCATAAATAACAATAAGTACCGTCTAATGCAGCATTTAAATCGAACCCTATTTTATTCTCAACCAACATACATCTTAACAAACAAACTCTCGAAGAAAGCCTCTATTGTTGAAAATCTCATTTTCATAATTTCTCATAATTCCTTGAAACTCTATTATAATTCCTTAGAAAACGTGAGGTAAGCGGGGCCCCTGAGAGAGACCCTTTCCGCCCGGGGCAATAATAAACACGCGTCGGCCTCCCGCGCTGAGACGTGGCGGCTCCAAATTCAAATTGCACCTTAGAATTCTTAATTATTGAAATCATAAATCAAAACGTGCCGTCTGCGCGGCGACCATAAAATTGTGAGGGGTACGAGCAAACTCGAGTGTGGTAGGATTAAGACATTATCACTTTTCTTTCAAGCAGTCGCGCCCTCCTTGGCCTCGCTTGGCTGTAAATCAGAGAGTAAATCCTCTGGATTAGATTCATAGAGTTGCCGCGGCCTGCGGATCGGGCTCCACCGATAATGGCGTCGTGTGTTTCCGTGATTCTGCTTTTAAATCGACTCCCGGGAAAGATAAATACTCTCCCAATTTTCCAGCCTTGAGTTCTCGTTTAAATCGCTTTAATGTAACTTGAAAGTTTATAGCGAATAACAACTGAAGCTGACTGATAACTGGACAGTGAGCTTGTATGAAAGATACGGGATGGCTCGAAGTGGGATTATCATTTTAATTCTTATTGAACGTTACAGAAGCGACTGCTTTTGATATGATAAATTATCAGGTTGTATTTTCATAAGTTTATCCCATTTTCATTAAAAAAAAAAACAGATTTGCGAAGTGACAAAAGAGGGGCATGTCATTTTTATTTTAGAATTTGTCAAGACAGACAATGGTTTTAATAATGTAGATTTTTTATTTTTATTTATTCGTTGACTTCCGAACTTAAATGGTTAAGTATTCTAACTGTAGGTAATTTTGTAGAAATATGCAAAAACTTTTATATTTTCTGTATATATATTAAGGCAGCGTGTGTTTTGAAAATCTGCTGGTCAACTTTAAATATTAATTATTGAAGATAATCTTCTGTGGTTGACAATTTTATGATACCGGAACAAGAGTTTTGATATTTGCAAAAGCAGCTTCAGTTGTGTCGAAATGTCATCTATTAAAAGACCAACATATCACGACTGCTCAGCGACCGTATGTCACTGCAGGGATCCAGCAGAATATCAGCGTCAGGTATATTTGCCAAACACGTGCTGAGCTGGACTCCCATTTGGTGCAACTTTGAGACGCACACTGCACTGTGTTTTAATCATTAAACCTACCTACTAATTGAAGTAGGTATGTTAATTGTGTCACTTTTATTTGTATTATGTATTTTTTCCTTTTTTTTGTGTCTTTTATGTGCACTGAATAAATGATTAATCTATCTATCTATATATTCGATACGCGCTTTACCGTAAACAAGACCACAATTTCTCTATATAAAAAGCTAAATCTCTGTAATATTCAAACCTTTTAATTTTACAAGAAGTCCTCAAGTACTCAAGATTGTGTTCGCAAAGACCCTCACAGTCCACAGCAAACGGACTTTATCTACAATCAGTAGTAGGTACATTACATAAATGCACATAAGCTGTCCTCCCTGACCGGAAAAGCACCTCGAGTGTGGAGGGAGTGTCTATTAGAAGCAAACAATTGACCCCAAACCCAAAACCAAACCCCGGACAAAAGACCCGAGACGTTGACAATCGGTCACCTCCTCGACTACGAACGTTTGCAGCTATTTGAAGACATATGTATGAAAGGACAGGACGTTCGGACCTATAGTACGAGCGCCCACGACCAAAACCATGTCTCATAGTTTTACGGTAAAAACCGTATAAAAACGCTAGATTAAATGAATGTGAACCCGGCTAGGTGGGTAGTACCGGCCAAAAACGTCACGGTGTTATGGGGTGTCATTTATGCTAAATCAAAAACATATACAGACGGTTTTATTACATTAAGTTTGATATTATAGGTTTCGTAATTTTGTTACAAAAAAGTTCATTTTCAGACATTTTACACATGCACCTGCAATTGTGGCATGAGCGGATTTTTAAAAATGTTGAAAATTTTAACCTCCTGTCCTGTCCTGTGACCTGTCTTTTTTTTCAATATTTTTTTAAATCGTTTATTATTATTTATTATATACTTTATTGTACACCACAAAAAAACATACAGGAAAAAAACGTTCAAATATACAAGTGTACAATGGGCGGTCTACACTTATTGGTCTTATGGGGTTGTACGGTTGCCGAGATTACCCAAAGATTGTTTTCAGACATTTTAAATATATCTTCAAAAGAATATCGGAAAGAACGTCTCGAAGTCGCTTCAAAATGTTTTCAACACATAGCTGCTGAGCACTATGTGTTGAACACTTTCCAATGTTCACTTGAAAACATGATTTTAATGTTCTTAAGCGGTCGCCTGGGTACGGATGACACTATTGTTGTCTGAAAATTGTGTAATCGGTATCTAAAATCTATTGTTCAACTACATTCTAAAAAATCAGACAGATTGCTATGAAACACCTCAGAAATTTTTGATTATGAAATTTTAAAAAGCGGTCAGGTCAGAAGTGACGCGGCATATTTTTGAAATCAATATTATCGTAATCAGAATAACCAAATCCATCGATTATATCTGGTTTTGGCCGTAAAATGATGAGACAAAATTTATGGTCATGAGCGCTCGTACCATAAGGTCCTCTTCTCTATCTTTACGACGTCTTAAAGATGAAAGTCTTAAAATATGTTATAGAGTAGCTTGGGCAAGGCCTATTTTCAGCGGTAGACTGCAATAGGCTGCATCGATAGATATATAGAAATTACGTCTCTATTAAACAAATTACTATACTTGTGTATACATATTCTTTTGTCCGGAATGTTCTTCTTTGTTGCTATTTGCAATTAAACAAATAAAATGAAAGATCCGAAACTTACTACTCCGTTCAATTAGGTATTATTAAGCCAATAAGATTACACAAAATGTTGTGCACAAGTAACCAAACTAAGAAAGAAATAACAAAAAAAAATATCGAAAAAATTCAACGGTTTGAAACAATAGTGACGGTTTGAACTGGGATCGAACGCAAAGCAACGCGTTCATACAAATTGTGAATGAAAAGGTTCCGCATTGTCTCGCGTTCAGAGAGCATGGCAATTCATTTTTATACGACACTGCACGCACAAAATCTATGTTTTTGTGAGGACAGCAAAGAGTGTTCAGTGAACGAAATCTGACGCACAGTTTAACTGTTTGGGTTTATATATTTAATTTAGTAAATACACACAGGTAAGTTGGAGAACTATGTAATGTATTAAATGACGAATTGATTGATTTCCAAAGGAAAAAACCTACTGTAATTGGTAATCCGGTGTAACATGAACACTGATTGGCTAATCTTTTTACTCGTGTGTCCTTTGAAAACGTTTCTCGTTGTTGTGAAATTCTGTACAGCAAATAATTAAGTACTAAATACCATGATTTTCATAGTAGAGTTATTAAAATACGTTATTAATGTCATTATAATTAAGACGCCATTCAAGTTTCAGTTGGGCTTTTTCTATTTCTGATGTGGAACATTATGCATTGTGCAAGCGTATATAATACTCACAACGAAACTTTGTGTCTCTGAATTGGCTGCAAGACACAGCGCAGTAGCAATTTTTGTGTCAATGTTGAAGGTGAAGATAGCATTGTATAACTGTCTCTTTTACTCGCTTGCGTTTGTCGCATCATCCTATCTCGCTTACTCTATGCAGTATACTCGAAACTGAAAAAAAAAACTGTTTCTTGCGCAATGGTTGGCAGAGCCACCTACAGAGACACAAAGATCCGGTGTCACTATTTTACTTAGGTTAACTACGACAGAAATGTACCTTAAATATTGTACCCTAAATATATCTTAAATCGATAGTCTATAGAGAGATAGTTGTTGGTTTTTAAGAGTCATCTGGGAACCGATGGACCATACAGTCGCAATTGAATCCAAAGAGTTTGTTTTAAAATTCTTATATACGGGATAAAAAACGTCATTGATGCTTGTGTAGGTTTCCAAATAAGTAAACAAAATAATGCAGGAAGATATTTCGTAGCATTTTCTAGCTGTTGTGTTTTGTTGATTTGTTTAGTTCATATTACTTTATTTGAACCAATCTAAAAAAAAAATATAACATCGCAAATATAAACGCAACATTGATGCAACGACTATTAAAGGTCGATTTGGTGTAGACGGAAGAGATCTCAACTTTTTTTTTAATATGTGGTAGTCTCGCGTTTGACCAGTATCTCTTTTTTTTTTTTTTTTATAACCTATAGGCTAGCGTTTGACCACCATCTCGCCTGATGTTAAGCGATGATGTGGTCTACGGTGAAGCACGCTTGCCTAGAAGAAACCTATTCACTCTTGACTTAAAGACCCCTAGGTTGTAGCTATCAGGGAACAAAGACTCCGGAAGGGAATTCCACTCCTTAGCTGTGCGCACAGTGAAAGTATTAGCAAAACGCTTTGTGCGTATGGGAGGGATGTCTACCATGTACCGATGGCGCATGGCCGTACGCCTTGTAGTCCGATGATGGAAAGGGCTAGGCGGAATCAAATTGTGCAGTTCCATCGCACACTCCCCGAAATGTAACCGATAAAAAGCCGACCGAATTTAATATGTGGTAGTCTCGCGTTTGACCAGTGTCTCTTTTTTTTTTTTTTTTTATAAACTTTAGGCTAGCGTTTGACCACCATCTCGCCTGATGGTAAACGATGATTTGGTCGACGTTGAACTACACTTGCCTAGAAGTAACCTATTCCTAACCTATACCTAAATACCCCTAGGTTGTAGCTATCAAGCAAAAAAGACTCCGGCCGTAGCAGGGAATTACACTCCATAACTGTACGTACAATGAAAGTATTTGCAAAACGCTTTGTGCGTATGGGTTGACCATGTACCGATGGCGCATTGCCGTACGTCTTGTAGTCCGATGATGCAAAGGGTTAGGCGGAATCGAATTGTGCAGTTCCATCGCACACTCCCCGAAATGTAACCGATAAAAAGCCGACAGGCTGGCAACTCGGCGTCAATGGTTAAGGCTCTGGAGCATTGAGTCGACCAGTGCATCGTTGCCGTTAAGCCTCTTCATCAAATTATCATTGTTTGAACAGAAATAGTCAAATAGATCGTTATTTCGATCATAGCGTGTTCTTATTGCATTGATTTATTGTTTTTTGACGCTCAGAAGGATTATTTTGGAGACATTAACAATCAGTTTTAATCTCTAGGTCCCCTTTAACTAACCCACTATGTTCGTGGGGACGAAGATAGTCGATTTTAACTGTTTTTACTATTCATATTTTAAAATTATTTTTCTTCTTTTTGAATCCTGTATAGAGTTTATATACGTTTTATTCGTATAACATGGCGTAATCAATTTGTAAAGTTATATCTAAAACGGACAAAATCACTGAGCGTATTTTAATGAAATTGACACTATCTCAAAGACAATTTAATTATCTACATTTTGATCTGAGGCTTTTTTTTATGTCATAGAATAATAAGGAAAGTACAAAAAACTACTAAATTTTGG
Source organism: Orthosia cruda (assembly GCA_964057195.1). Taxonomy (NCBI): domain Eukaryota; kingdom Metazoa; phylum Arthropoda; class Insecta; order Lepidoptera; family Noctuidae; genus Orthosia; species Orthosia cruda. The sequence continues at coordinate 23,625,911 of OZ059837.1, forward strand.
GTCGCGCGGGTGTGAAACGAGTGCGCGTTTTGTTCCCTATAGGTCGTTGGCGTTAGTCGTCGTCTTAAGATACCGCCTTGTGACAGTCACAGAAGGCTTGTTTAGCAGCAGCACTATCGTACTTAATAAAAACTCTTAGGTCTTGGTGGTACTATTAGGTATTGTTCCGAAATAAGGAAAATTTCGTCATCACACAATCTATCTTTGATATTATTTGGCTTGCAAGGACTCCTTCTACATCTAAATAAGGCTGCGAATAAGATGGTTTCTAGTCTTATTTCGTGCTACATTCATTGTTTCTGATAAGAACTAATTGAACATTATTATAATTTGTTTGGCTTAACCGGTAGAGGTATCTTCTGATTTAAATGTTGTAGACGTATAAATAAACGTATATTATACAGCAAATCATTTTCAAGGAAAATGTGATCGATTGACAAATATCAAGTCCTTAAAACTTGTTGAAGTCGACTCTACAACATTTCAAATCACAAGTCTATAATATCTTAGATCAAAGTAAGTATATTTTTGTAAACACATTGATAGCTTATTGGTGATTTTAGCTATTATAATTTACTGTTGTTATTCACACCTTAATCACAAAATAAATAACCTCAACTGACTACAAAACTACATATTTGCTTTCTCTTTCAATATTTCTTCAATAGATAATTTTAATTTAACACGACAACGCTTCTGCCCTCCTATTTGCATACACAAATTCATTTATTATCGATTGGCCGAAACCCAAAGAGCAGAACACAACATATGACTGCAAAAAATCAATATCGCAACAGTTAAAGTGAGTTAAAATAAGTGGGGTAATGGTACCGCGGTGCATTGTAACTGGCAGGCTCGCCCTAACCCTATGCGAGCTACGCAGGGCTGCCAAAATCACGAAAAAATAATAAATGTTTGTATCTGGCAGGCAAAACAATTTTATTTTTTGTCTTTTTTTTGAGCTGTGGGATATATTAATGTTATCTTTTAGGCTTTTTAGTTAAATGTTGCTATTTTTTATTGGCTATGTATGATGTCCTTTTTCTCCCTTTGTGCTCATGATCTTTCTTATAAGCAACTAACTACTTGCTTGGAATCTTATAGGTTTTAAACAAATTTTTCTTATTATTTAACTGCATTTTGCACACTTCCTGTAGTATTTTTTTTTATGGATACATTATTAAGAGTATCTAGTAGTAGTTGGTTATTGTGAGTTGGTTTACTAAAAGGAATTACTATTCTCTTAAAATTAAACTCTGTTTCCAGGTACCGTTACATTTTCTGGAAAAAGAAGAAATTTTCAGGGTTGTAGTTTATTAACAGTAGACATTTGAACGAAGATCTTCTCTTAACCGACGTAGCAAATAAATGGTGCTTAGGAAATGTTGGCTTGTTTTTTTTTGATTCCTGGTTCTGTATGATGTTGTAAAAACTTAAGAACAGATATTATTGTTCCTGATGGCCTAATTAAAAAAAAAACAAAGAAATTACAACTTTTTGTGGACTCCTCTAGATACTGCAGATACTTTTTAAATAGCACAAACATTCGGTATGTAGTTTGTTATTATTAGTATATGATTCCAATGAAATATTCTGCTCTAAAGTTGTTTGTTACAGAGAAGATTCTTTTTGTTGTTTTGCCAAAACTTTTATTAACTAAATAATATAATATTCGTTGTGATTTTAGCATTGTTTACACTTAAAATCACAATTTCAAACAGGTAAAAGAATTCTTAATATTCTTCTAAATTGACTCAGTGATACCCCTATGTCAAGAGCTCACCCGTGCCGAGGGTTATCGCGTGGAGTATCAAACCCTCGCAAGTCGCATGCGAACATGTTTCCACTTGCCGAGCCAGTATTTATTATAAACACAAGTTCCTTAAAAATAAATACTCGTTTTGAAATTATTTTAACTCTGGTTTAAATTATTTTAACCGCTGCTGATGTCAATGATTGCAGAAAGTTAATTTTTGCCATAATATATCTCAGTAGCAGTCGTTTACTAAACAAGAAAATATTGCCGACTGTTTATTTTGAATTAGAGTTTTATGAATTCCGACATCTCTTTTTCAATTAAAATAATTTAATGTATTGCCTGATGCAAGCAGCTCTTTTGATAGTGAAATATTAGCAACACGCCATGAATACAAAAATAATTATACCTGTCCTTATTATTCCTGTTTATGGTTTAGTTTGGCTAAATAGTTAATAAACCATAAATTTTTATTTGTAATCAATTTTTACTTAATAACAGGCAAAATTTAGGTTTAGTCCCATCTCGGCATCCTGTCAAAAATCATGTAAGGTTCACATAAAAAAATAGGAATACAGTATTCTACTGATTAAATCAGCTTGATTATATTTTATTCAATCAATTTGATTTAATAAATTTTTAATATTATTTTTTTAATTTATAATTATATAAATTTTATTTGGTTAGGTTAGGTTTTCGATTTATATGTGATACGGTGTCGAGATGGGACTATACCGAAATGTAATCCTAAAACCCATTTTTACTCAACACTGATTTATGCAAAACTTGATTAGGTGCCGTCAAAGTCGTCGGCTTTCGTTCAAAGGCTATAAATATGTCTACTAAAGGAGCGGTTAACTGTCACACTGCTGGTGTAGTCCCATCTCGGCACCTTCCCATCTCGACACCGTATCACATAAAAAATGAAAGTTTTTTTTTTTAAACCTTATAAAAAAAAAAAAAACAAACCAATTTTTTTATTAATAAATTGATTAAATCTAATTGATTGAATAGATAATCAAGCTGCTTTAGTCATTAGAATAATTGGTTTCTATTTTTTATGTGAACCTTACATGATTTGTGACAGGATGCCGAGATAGGAAGGTGCCGAGATGGAACTAAACCAAAATTTAGGTACAAGACCTACTCTTTATTTATTTTAATTGAAAAGTGGTTTTTATATGTTGTCAAAGTATCTAGGTTTTTGGGTAGGTTCTAGTTTATAATACTTTCATACACGAACCTTTGTTAGATTTGTTTCTGGAACCTTGTGGATTAAAAGGTTAATTTTTTTTGTGCTAGATTTTTAAACTGATAAATTTTTTAATTTTTTTTTTCTACCTAAACATTTTTTGACCTCCACTTTTTCATTTCCCCCGTTAAATTCTCCAGCCCGTTCTTGGCAGCCCTGCGTTAAGGGCTCACTCTCGGAGGGTTATCACGGGTTGTATCGCACCCTCCACACGTCCCGATGTGTATTGCACCCGTACAGTTGTGTTGTGTCGAAAATACGTTTCTTTTACATTTCGCCGGGATCTTTGTTGCTTCAAACAGCTGACGGGTCTTTGAGGTTCTGTATTTTGTAAATATAAGGAGTATGTATTGATGTATTTTTATTTTTTAAGTTGCTTGTATGGTTTTTTGGATATTTTGCTGTGTTAAGGTCAAGATTGTGTTTTGATTTACATCCAAAGTCAGTTACGGCAGACGATATGAGAGCATTATATTCGTAAGTAGTAAAAGATAAATGTATTTTATGACTGTCCAACTACAGGTTTCTCAGCATAAGTGATGTATTATTAAAATTGTTAAATTCTACTCATATTAAAAGTCTAGTCAAATTATTGCTGCTGAAATTTTATTTGTTTGAATTCATTTAATGTATGTATTATGTAGTATGTATTCAACATATTGTAACAGAAATTAAATTATATTCTAAAACATAACATAATAATATATATATACAAACTATATACATAAAATTGCGTATAAAAAAGGCTCATTGGGCGTCAAATATTCGCCCACAGTTGTCAACGGGAAGCATTGCCACGTTGGATAGCAATGCTGAGTCTCTGACCGAAGAAAAGCTCTGCCTTCGGATCATGCGAACAGTCAACTGACAACGATAGTGACGACACGGATGGGGTAGTGGTTGAGCGAACGGCTGCTGCGTGTCACAGGTTCAATTCCCGCACGGAATAAATATTTGTATGGCCTACAGATAGTTGTTCCGTGTCTCGTGTCTGGATGTCTTGTGTATGTAAGTTTAAATGTTTGTAAATGCACCCACGATACAGAAAGAAAATCCTTGTGTGGAGCAAATTAAAACAAAAACCCAGACCTCTAGTCGAACTAACAAGCACAGACTACATAAAACCAAGACTAATCGTTTATTTATGAAATTATATTTGTTTGTTTTGTATTGCAAGTGTCTACTTTTTCAACATATCATAGAATTCAAGCCTGTACCCCTCGAAGGGTAAAGAGGTACACTTATTATAGACCTTAATATCGCCAGATATGTTTAAGTCCCATGTGATAGGCGACGAGACTTTTCCATTAGTTGTAAGTACTTTTGACCCACCGTCAAACAACCTTCCAAATATTTATACGCCAAAATACAAAAATTTCTTGTAGCGATCCACCTAATATTTCCCTTCAAAATAAACATAAATTCCTAATTAAAATAATCAAATTATTCCAATACATCAGCCGCCCATCGGATACGGGTGAAACAATTTAAACTATACATCAAAAATTCAAGTTCAGGTAAACCTACTCTGCTCACATTCCCTAACAAAATAAACATAATTATTTACTCCACCATAATTTCCTCGTCAAATTAATAAAATCATTCCCATACATCAGCCGTTAAAATAGAAGGTAAAATAAGCGTCATTTTAGCGGCCCATCAGATACGGCTGAAACAATTTACCGCTATCAGATGGGAAGAGGTGCTATACGTGAAATCGGCGCCACCTCACCTGAATTAAACGTTTACGTTAATTACACGGTACGGTTAACGTTTTTAATGCGATGTATTATGGATTTGATGTTTAGTGACTTGCTGGTTTGCGTTTCGGTGTTTTTAATGACGTTAACGAAGTAGGGTTGGTTTATTTTTGTAGGTATATTTTTTGTTTTGGATAAATTTTGTTTTGTTTCATTTTGAATCGTTGTTTATCTATCATTGATTTTCTATTGAAATGCGTTCGATTTGTTGTATGTTAAAACTTTTTTTGAAACATTTAAATCCATTTAGTCAACATTTAGAGCGAATTTGGCCAAATTTTGGTAGCCAGTCTTACTATAATTATCAAGACTCGCTATCCTGCAGATATTCATATTTTTTCTTCTCTCTTTCTTTATCTTTTCAAAACTGTCAGACGAAAGTATTTTTTTTTCTACAGATAAATATGACTTCGATAAAATCTGCTTTAAGTCGTACAGCCATAACAATGTTAAATAACAAAGAAAGTTTTAAGTTCTTTGTAAATGTAGCTAATTTAATACACATTTTCAACAGTAACAGTTTATCCCATGAAAAAATATTAAAGAACTTTCGTAGATTGATGATTGAAACGCGTGAGAAACAGCATGATTCAAGGAATACGTTTTAAATCTACCTGTATTTTTCTATGAAACAAATAAACCAAAAAACATACTATAATTAAAGGAGCTTTAGTTTACGTTCTCATCAAAGTCGTAGCCTCAATAAATATGCACCTAGTAGCCCCTACACCGTATAAATTATGCCTATAACTAAATCAAACCTCATCCTAACTATTACAGTCACAACTACTGCTTACACTCATGTAGTCAAGGGTTGATAATGTATTTAGCTTCGCGCCATTACGTATTCTGCCTCCGAGCTAATGCCGCGGTTATTTGCCGACTCGCTCGTCTATTGACGTGATTACATTACACGACGAACGAGGAATAATCAACCTCAGGACAAACACACAAACATCCGATTTAAACCTCAAACATTAACATACAAACTTAACACTATGAGATAGAACTCACACACATTATGAAAGCATTTCGTGAAATGGTTTTTTACGAGCGTGGGATTTGTGCGTAAACGATATTATTTTATCTTGAACACTTCTTCAAATTTTCCTTGAACACCGCTGAAAAAATAGCCGCAGATATTTTACAAAACGGAAAAACGCGACGAAACAGGCGCGTTCAACTGCTCGCCTTAAAAACAAAATAGTCGACGGAATTCAAACGAAACTTTTGTAATCAAGCGTCACTTACCACATGGGTCGGACGAGGGCCGACATCGCTATAAAACGGAGGGGCGAGTCCTCATTGCGCACTAAAGTTTTTATTTATTTATTTATTTATACACGGATTCACTGACAATTAAATTTTTAGATAAAAAAAAACACTGCACTAAAATGCACTTCGGACTATTGAGTTTGGATACGTAGCATTGCGGAGTTCGTAGCACAGCGTAGCGCGTCTACGACGGAAAAGTTTCTCCGTAGGCCGTAGCGGGCGGCGGCGGACGAGAGCTCGGTCCGCGGCGCGGGTGGCTCGCGGGGCGCTATTCGCGGACTATGCGGAGGTCGCGGGCAGGCCGCGCTGGCGGGGTTGCGCGGCGGGGAGTAGGGGGGGCAACCAGCGCGCGCACGCCGCCGCCCACGCCGCCCCGCCCCACACACCCGCAACCTATTTATTTCTAGTTACGTAAAATTTACGCGCAATACCCGATACTGCATTTAGCTTATGTTGCGATCCCGTATGCCAGTATATAAGCAGTAATGAAAATGTGGTTACATTATGAGCCCACTTCCACGCCACGCCCGAATAGACAGCGTTATTAACACTCTTCGCCGTATACACAAGAAAATACGACACACACGCCTATATAACGAACGGTACATAAAGAAACCTACGCCCTCTCGAATAAAAAGCTTTTAAGAGTTTCGACACCGGTCAAATAAAAGGCAGACGGTTCAATATTAAACGCCAATCAGTGAATTTCACGCGAGGCCACTTTTGGCCCCGGGCAGGTGAGGCGTGAACTGAAAAAAGAAGTCTCCGGTCGCCGGTCGCCAGTGCCGGTGCCGGGGGGACGCCGTCAAAATTTGGCAGACGAGTTTTTTCGACCGCAGCCGATGCTATCGATGTCACTTAAACGAATTGAATAAACGCGTCGGAGGGCGCCCGGTGTCTATTTGCCTTTTTGTGCCGCGACCGACCATTCTGATTTCATCGTTGATCCGACATATTCCAAAACGCCTGTCTGTTATTCAGCGCTCCCCGCGTGTTGCTCTCCATTCATCTAGTATCAGCACGATCTCCCTCCAGTCACGGTGACTTTTATAGCCGGCAGTTTGTTGTTATGTTGCGAGTACGTTCAGCACGTGAATTAAAGCAAAAGTTCGATAAACTGTGTCGTCACAATCAGCTGTTGGCGCGGGAGCCGCGAGCCGCGAGCGCAACAGACAATGCGATTAAGATCTACGCAGGACAACTTTCGCCGGCGCGCCGAGCGGCAGTTAGTTGTTATGAAAGAGAGAAATTTGTAAATTGTTCGCGCCCGAGTTCGCGAACTCCGTCGAACCGGAGTTTGTTTTAAGAGTCCAACCTTGAAACAAGAAGAAAAGTAGTCCTGTAAAACAAAGTTTTGCGGCCGCCGTCGCCGGCGCAAGCGGTTCAAGGATTGTGCCCGAACTGTCTGTCTGTACAACTTTACCGATTAAAAGCTCAAAAGCTTCCAAAGTCATTTTAAAAGTTTATCTGCACGCGGGCGGGGTAGCGGGGCGGCGTGGTGGCGGGAACGTAGGCGCTCGTTATCATCCCACCGCAATACTTTAGTTAAAACCTAGTTTAACTTATTTATAAATCGGCGGTCGTCGGCCGAGGCGGGCCTCCTTACGAATTAAACTGTCAAAGTTGTGAAGATGCGTCGTCTTCGCGTCGTGACGGCGGCGGTGTCGACGCGCCTACCCGCGGACGACACATGTTCGCGCCGAATAGTTGCCAACGTACACACTAAGTTCCTAGACCCTTCGCTACTTTGTTTTACAGCTGTTCCACTTAGCGAACTATGCCTGGAGTTGGGCGCGAGTTCTTGCATGTGTATTGGCGGCACACACCCGCATCCGAATAGTTTCATAAACATAACCCAACTTAGTTTTGGACGACTTTTCAAAGTCAATGCATACTAACTTTCGATGTCTGGGAGTGCGATATTACGATTGGATCAGTTTGCGGTGACTTTAATGCATTCGTTTGTTCGAAACTTTGTTTTATTGGATCAAACTTCGCAACAAGGTTAAATTACGTGTCTTTGTTTATTTTTTTCGCGGCACTAAGAATAAACGGAATTAATGAAACTGTAGGATTTTGTTTGTTTTGTATTTTGATTATATTCGAACACGTCGCATTTTTCTTTTAAGTTTTTTTTTTGGTTTTTACATACTGAACTTATTGATACGTGGAAATCAAGTCATATTTATGAAGATTCTTGCGTGATTACGATGGAGATATGTTGCTCTCATAACATGTCTCCATCGGTTTTTGAAAGGTTTCGTAGTTACCTGTTTGGTCAGCGACAACGTATTTGCGTCGGAGAGACCTTGTTTTCCTGGTGTAGTACTTCTGCCGGGGTACTTCAGGGCGGCGTTCTATCTCTCTTACTTTGCCCAGTTTTTATTAACCCAATATCCAACGAATTAATTTCTTCCTACCACCTCATCATATTTACACGCGATCTCCTCTTTGTAATCTATCTGTGGCTACCTTAACTATAATGAGTGATCTGGTCCGTATATGCGACTTGAGCAAGACGCACGGACCCTATAACGGTGAACCCTATAAAAACGAAAGTTTTAGTGGTGGCAGTTCAAGGTTAGTCTCAAGCATTTACTGGACGACTCTTCCCCATGTTTCTTTTGTCAACTCTGTTGTACCGAGAAAGTGAAGAACTTGGGGATATTCATTGACAAGAACTTCTTTTGGACTGCCAAGCTACAGGAAGTTATCCGCAAGCTATTCACATTTGCTGGATCTCAGAGAAGACTGCGTAATTTTCTGCCGACTGCCACCAAGATTGCGCTTGCACAATCTCTTCTTCTACCCATCCTTGATTATGCTGAAGCCAGCTATCTTGAGCTCACTGAAGTACAACTTGATAAACTTGAGCGACTTCAACATTTTTTTATAAGGTTCATATTCGGTTTGCGGAAATATGACCATGTTTCTGAATTCCGCGAGAAACTTAATTGGTTGCCCTTTTGCTAACGCCGGAATGCTACTATTCTTCCCTCCTGTATAACATACTATTTTGTCCGTCTACCTCTCTTTACCTCATAAACCGATTTCAGTTTTTATGTGACTCGCACACGAAAGTTCTTAGGTCATCGGATGATGAAACTTAAAATGCCAATGCATAACACTATCTTCCTAGACAAATCTTTTACTGTCCTGGCCGCTCGTCTATGGAATGCATTGCCTGTGACAATAAAACGCGCGCAATCACTACCGATCTTTAAAAGACTGGTAAAGGGGCACTACCTGTCACTGTGATCTGATTCTTGTTAGAGCTGTATTGTTTTCTTGCCTGTATATTTATATATGTATGTATGTATTTATGTATCTATTTTAGTATTTTATTTATAGTGCTTACTATCTTTGTAACGTATTATTTGATTTAAAATTGAACCACGTCCAACCCCATGTCATGTCCTGCTATCTCTCTCCATTCTGGGTTGCCTGGAAGAGATTGCAGAACGCGATAAGACCGCCTGTTGTATGTTTCTTTTTATTTTAAGGTGTCCGTATGGTTTTTATCTTGGTGTACAATAAAATATATATAAATAAATACATAGAGTACCCGTCTTTTCATAACCTATCAAAGCACTACGCGATACTTTGAATTAGACTGTATAATATGTGTTTAAAAGTCATTGAATTAACAGAAGAGGCTTATGATGCAAGGTTTGTCAGCAGAGCGTGAAATTACGTGATACCGGACCTTAAAGGACAAGTAATATAACCATGTTTCCGAATTCCGTGTGAAGCTCAAGTGGTCGCCCTCGTCGGAATGCTCTTATTCTTTCCCTTTTATATAATGTACTCTTTACTCCTTACACCCCTCTTTACCTTAAGAATCGTTTCCAGTTTCTCCGCGATTCCCACACAAGATTTCTTAGGAATCAGAAAACTTACGACTTCAAATGCCAATGCAATGCACGACTTTTTTGGATAAATCATTTACTGTACAGGCTACTCGTCTGTGGAATGCATTGCCAGATCCAATCAAACGTGCTCAATCATTGCCTGTGTTCAAAAGACTCGTAAAATATCATTATTTGTCGCTGTCTTCTTCTTAGCTGGTCAATTTGAAACATATACTGTGATTCTCAATAGATTGTCGTAATTTTTTGAATGTCTTTTTATTTGCCTATGTACTCGTATTAAGTGGGTATGTATGTATTTATGTATCTATTACATAGCTTATCATTTATCTGTGTATCTATTATAGTATATCATTTGAGCTATGTTATTGTTACACCAATGACCACCCCATTTCATGTCCAAGCAATTACTGTCCATACCAGGTTGCCTGGAAGAGATCGCGGAATGCAATAAGGCCGCCCATTGTATGCGTATTAGATTTAATTTTTTTTTTGTACAATAAAGCATAAAATAAATAAATAATGACAACCACACGAATTGATCTTCAGGGTTAAGCAATGCTTGCTGAGGTCCGTCCGTGGATGGCTGATAATCCATTACATACTGAAACACCTTCATGCCTCGAACTGACAGCTGGGACCAAGGACGTAACATGCTTACGTTAGGTCCTTGGTTCCGGCTTTTGAAGATATTTGACAATGGTTATGGGTAGTCAGCCAGAACATCTGACATTTGCCTTGCCAAGCGATATCGTGTTACCTGATACTGGGTTGTGGTGGCCAGATAGGCAATCATTCCATTTAAAGTACTGGTATTTAGCTGGATTCAGTCAGACTGAAACCCGACCAATATATAGTTGGGATTTCCCAACTATGTTGGGGTCGGGTTCGGAACCCAGACAGATTGAATGGTTTGCTGGTGATCATGGCACTGTTTCACGTTTCTAAGCCCAAAAAGGAGGAGGTAATCAATTTTACTGTATTTTTTTAACCGACTACTCAAAAAGGAAGAGGTTATCAATTCGGCTGTATTTTGTTTTTCTTACTTGTTTTACCTCAGAACTTTTTATTAGGTGAACCGATTGTGATGATTCTTTTTTATTTGACCCATTTAAATGTCATCAAGATCTAATGAACAATTTCGGAATATATATCAGAACTCTTCAATAAATGACGTCAAATCACTCGGGATAGCTGCAATCGCATGTCTGTTTATTGTTTACACCATTTCAAAACATAACATCACACTGGTACGCTCTAAAGGAGTACGTAGGTGTCAACAGTTCACCCTGGTATACTCTCATTCCACCGGTTTTGTATAAGTTTCATGTTTTTGGGTTAATCTATTCTGGCATCACTTTGGACATTATAGGTACCTAGCCTATAGATCTGGTCAATTATGTACCACAACAACAAGTGAAAAAAAAGAAACATTTTTTACAATAAAATACAACCTACAGTCGGTGTTCCAGTTTTCGTTTCTTCGTTTTTTAACACCGACTTTAGAAATTGAAGTATTTTTCACTTTGTAGTGTTTTTAATTGGATATAGGTTGTATTTTTTTAAGGTTCTGTACCCAAAGGGTAAAAACGGGACCCTATTACTAAGACTCCACGATCTGTCTGTCTGTCTGTCCGTCTGTCACCAGGCTGAATCTCAAGTACCGTGATAGCTAGACAGTTGACATTTTCACAGATGATGTATTTCTGTTGCCGCTACAACAACAAGTACTAAAATAGAATAAGACAAATATTTAAGTGGGGCTCCCATACAAAAACCGTGACATTTTTGCGATTATGGTACGGTCCCTTCGTGCGCGAGTCCGACTCGCACTTGGCCGGTTTTGTAAAAAAGTTTTTCTATTTACTTAATCTGGGATCTAGCTGTATGCACGAGCAATTGGTGAAGGTTCCTATGATACTTTGAATATAGGATTCCTGATGAAGAAACCTCGAGGGTAGGATACCTGATGAGGAAACCTTGAAGATAGCTTTTTACGCAAATAAACTACAGGAGTTTATGCAGCCGAGTCTTAGTTTGAAGTCCGGGTCCGAGTGTAATGACTTTCGCATAAACTTTTAGTTCAACGAACTTTTGTTTGTTTGGTTATGTTTTTGGCGCTGAACTTTTTTTTATTTTTTGTTTGACCTTTATTTGCCAGTTGGACTATGGAAGTAAAATTGTAAATCTTGTATTAATTAGTGCACCGTACTTAATGTTAAAAGGTTTGATCATAATGAGCCTATAGTCACAAAAATATATTAGTACCGCTTTTCTTATAGAAAGAAAGAAAGAAAGAAAATATATTTATTTGTGACCCGCAATAGAGACACAAGATAAGCAAAACATAAAGAATAATAAAAATAGATAACCCAGTGCGAGACCAAAAAGGCTCCTATCTCAGCATGTGTATGTGCTTATGTTTCTCTGAAAAATTAATAATGTATTCTTTAGAGAAATAAATGTCTTGAATCATAAATATTAACAACTAGTTTGTTTTACAAGTCGAGCAGTATTATGATACACAGTCCATATCCTTGCAGTAAAAACCTGATATGCATTCTGGTACTCGCATAAAAGCGAAAATAGAATTCGTAAGTTAGATATTACGGAATAGTTTGCTACGAAGAACGTAGCAGTCGTAGCCAATTCGTAGCACTCTCGTAGCATGACCGTAGACGGGAATAGCGAATGATAGCATGAAAAAAGGCTATGCATATTGTGCAATATATGGTGTTGTGTACTAAACTAGTCATAACATCCCTTTCAAATCACTCTCTCATAACTCCTCTCAGCCTTACGCTCCACTCCAAAAAACAACACGGCACATTCATAATCAGCGTAATTACCGAAATCTCAGTCGGAAAGTCACGATCAACAGTCAAGCGCGAGATAAAGCTGCCACAGCCCTCCAAGCGGTACACTTACCACCACTCTAAGACGACCTTCCTTTCCCCTTAAGAGGTTGGAAGTAGAGTTGAAAAGGGGGTTCAAGTATGAGTAAAGGGAGGTATGTTTATTCTGGTCGTGAAGTACGTGTTATCTTCATTCGCCAATAAGTCACGCAATAATTACCGCGAGCAGATCACGCTTCCCGCTGCGCACATATTTATGGCGTGGTCCATATTACACGTAATGACGTAAATAAATGCGGTGCGCGACAATTGGCGTTTTATGGCCGTTCTGCCGCGGGCACGCGAAGCTGGGACTTTGTTGGTACTATGTTGCGGTTCCGTGGTATATGATGATATTACAGTGTTATAATTGAAGTTTAAATTAGGTAACTTATTTTTGTCGAATTTGATTTTTTGTCTATGTATTGTCATTCGACCTCATCATCGCTTACCATCAGGTGAGATAGGGTCAAACGCGAGACGATCTAAAATAACATTTAAGAAAATTCTAACATTCTAGGAATATCTTTAACCTTTCAACCCTTTAATTGAAGTTAGAATTAGGTTAGGTATCTTATCTTATCTTGTGGAGGGGCCGAGAAATAACTCGGACACTTCGACCTATTGGGGTCTTTTGTGGTCCCCTAGATAATCTACTCCTCCCCGCCTAGACTAGGCGATATGAGCTTATAGTCTTCTGGTCTTGGATATACTACCCCTAGGAGACTCATTCGCTTACTAGCCAGTGCATCGCATGTGCACAGAAGGTGCTCCATGTGTTCCGTATGTTCCCCACTAAACCTGCACGTGGGTGTCGGTTAGACCCATCTTCATGAGCATGTCGTTGGTTCCAAAGTGGCCACTACAGGCCCAAGCAGGTAGCAGATTTGCCCCCTGCTCTTATTCCAAATTAATTCCAGTGCTTTGAACGTAAAGCCCAGGCATTTCTTGGAGCGTTCCAGACCGGTATTAGACAGCCAATATGTATAAGGTTAGGTAGAAGGATAGATATAAGAATTTAATATTACTATGGTTGGAATTTACTGCCATTTCTAGTATACCATACTTTGGTAAATGCAGTTTTGGAAAAACGGTGCTAGTAAATACAAATTGTCGATAAAAATATTATTTGGTATGAAAGCTCTTGAGAATTAGTACAATGTAAATAATAACTTTGTCTTATACCTGTATATAATACTCGTACTTACGTTTTGGATGTGGAGGGCCGAAATAACTTGTGTGTTATCTGTACTTCGTACTCTTTCTGCAACAAATAGAAAACTAACTTTTAGTATCATTCTTAGACAAACAACTTCGTCAAGTAAGAATTGTTATCAGGAAAACTGGTATTATTGACGAAAGTAAATGAGATTACCTGTCAACTTCATTCAATAGGAACTTTCAATAATAAGCGCAATACTAATTATCTTTTTAACAACAATAACTAGCCCGTATTCCTCGAATGCTTAATTATGTTTAGTATATTGGACTACGAATGATTATAATAACTATCAGACCATTGCTGCTTTGACATTTTGATGTTTTTTTAAAGTGCTTTGTGTAATAGATATAATTTTCTAAATTTAGTATCTATTTTGTTAGATTTCTTCTGTTTTTAACCCCCAACGGAAAAAGTGGGGTGTTATAAGATTGACGTGTGACCTTGCTGTGTGTGTGTGTTTATCTATCTATGGCATCATAGCTCCTAAAAGGATCAACCGATTTTGATTCGAACCGGTGACTTTATCGAGAGTGTTCTTAGCTATGTTTGATGAAAATCGGTTCAGCCCTTCAAAAGTTATGGGCGTGTTACTGTTTGAATCGGGACGTTTTCGCAAGATATCGTGTCATAATTACGTTTTCAATATATCGACGATCGAAGCGTGTCTACAAGGTACTAGATAAATTATGTAGCATGAAATAAAAATGTGTCGGTTTTTTTTTTAAATTTTACTTGTTGTAAGTACTCTACTTTTGGTACAGCGTAGTACAGTCGGAACCAGAAGTTTTAGTGATTTATTTAGTTTTATGTACCGAGTACCGACAATTACAGAAGTGATACAAACGCATGTGTAATAGATTAAAGGGGCGCATTGGAGGTCGTATATATATGTATGCACTGGCCTGTGTGAATAATCATATTTACACATGCCTGTCACCGATTTAAAATAAGCATAGTTACGGCATTGTTTATGTTTTTTTAACCGACTTTCCAAAAAAGAGGTGGTTCTATGTTCGACCTTTTCTTTTTGCTTAAATTCGTTTTTGATTTGATATGGTATGCTCTCGAGGTAGTCTCATTTTCATCAAGTCAGGATTTGATGAGGGATCCCATGGAAATCGTGGGAACTCTTCAAATTTTATAGGCACACATATAGCGATTTTGGTATTTTTATCAACATGACAAGCATTTGCATTCAGAAAGTATCAAGTGGAATTGATGAAGAAGACTAAAGGTGGCCACTGGAACTTATAATCCTTATATATATAAGATGTTCCGAATAGTTGATGTGATGAAGCAAATTTAAATAAATGGTTCTAATGAAAATGGTACCATCGAACTGCTCATGTGATGAAGCCTGAAGGTAGGCACTGGAACGCCGTAATATAACAATGTATCCCAGTCTTGTTTAGGCTTGTTGGAATTGTTACGAGAAGCCCTCTGGCTATAAATGATATTTTATGGTAATATAAGCTACCAAAACTAAAAAGATAAAATAAAAATCTTTTTAACAAAAAAAAATAAACCGACTTCTTCCGGAAGTCAGTGTCTAAAACTAAAAAATATGGGTACCGAAAACACCAGCTTCCGAAAAGAAAGTAATTTTTCGCTTTGCAGTGTTTTATTTTGGAAGTCGGCTTAATATTTTTGTATTTTTTTTTTTAACAAAAGGTTAAAATCCACGTATGGACCACGTATGATTATAATAACTATCAGACCACTTCTGCTCTTATTATAACCACAGTACAAGTTTTTCGCTTTGCAGTGTTTTATTTTGGAAGACGGTTTAATATTTTTGTAATTTTTTTTATAAACCTTTTTTCTGTCATGTAAACTATGGACCACGCATGATTATAATAACTATCAAACGACTTCTGCTTTTATTATAACAACAGTACAAATTTTTCGCTTTGCAGTGTTTTATTTTGGAAGTCGGTTTAATATTTAGGTAATTCTTTTTTTTAAACTTGTCTCTGGCATGTAAACTATGGACCACGTATGATTATAATAACTATCAGACCACTGCTGCTCTTATTATAACAACAATACTAATTTCACCGGTTATGTTTTAAGTCTTATGTAATAGGGGCGAGCCTATTGCCATCAACCGGGTACTAATTCAGACTCCGGGCTACTGAGAAATGCCAAATGGGCAAACCCAAAACCACTCTTCCCCACCCAGGAATTGAACCTAGGACCTTAAGCTCAGCAGTAGCACTTGTATCTTCTTAAAAAATCTTATATCTTATTATCTTCATATACATATACCTAATATACTTAATATTCATTAATACTAAAAACATAAATACAAATTAAACAGTATCAAGATCGTTTAATCCAATTTCCCCAGTATTGCAAACATCAAACTTTTATTTGCCATGAGATTCCGGTAGACCTATAACTTTGCCATTAAAATTTGATTTTTTGATATTTAAATAATAGGAGTAGCTCGTGACTAAATAAATTAAGGCCGAGGATGGGTGACCGCACGTTAAGCCGTTGGCACCGGCTGTCACTTGAAGATTTTTGACAGTCGTTATGGGTAGTCAAGAAGCCTGAAATCAGATACCAGTCTGGCCAAGGGGTATCGTGTTATCCAGTTACTGGGTTGTAGAGGTCAGATAGGCAGTCGCTTCATGTAAAATACTTGTACTCAGCTGAATCTGGTACTGGAAGCCAACTTCAATATTGTTGGTAAAAGTTTAGGCAGTTTAATTGATATTTAAAAATTTGTACAGTACGAAACTTTTCCTATGTCGATTACTTCTCTTACGTCATCCAAGAGACATACATAAACTCACGCCTTTTTCCCATGGGGGTAGGCAGAAACTACAGAACGCCACCTGCTACGATCCCTACATACCTCTTTTGCTTCACTCACATTTATACGTCTAGTCATACACACACGCTGCTTATGAGTACTGCGCACCTGGCCTTTCTGAAGAACATCACCAATAAGGTCTAAACAGTTTGATTGATATTTAAATAATAGTACAATACTTCACATTTCCAATGTCGATTACTTCTCTTACGTCATCCAAGAGACAAGTTCCGATAAATCTACGCCTACCCACAAACCACTCACTATCAAAAAGCAATTAATTTCGAATCTACCCATTAACAAAACACAAAATCATATGTTTACATCCCATAACTATTTCATACGACATGGAAGGGTAAAATTGGTAAATAATCCCTGTGTTAGTATCAGATTTGTATGAAAACGACGACATTACGTGCGGTCGTGTCAAAATGTGACTTTAATTGATGTTGTGTCGTTATACAAACACTTGGACTTGTACCGACAACATTACTGCGGTTTTATTGATATTAGTAATTCAATATTTTGTAGTATAACATTTGTAAAGTTAGCTTTCAAAACGACTTTCTAGAATCGATAGAATTGACTGGTATTCTAGAAAAAATATCGAAGTCTTAATAATATTAATCTCGGATTGAAATTAGGTTTTTAATCAAGATTAGAATCAAGACTGTTAGTTTAGGATCAAGTCTTATAGCTGATCATAATTCTAGAATACGATACTAAATCTAAATCACAGTCAAACAGTCTTAAAAAATAGTCTTGAAACATATATCATCATGGCATGTTAGCTAACAAAAAGGTTACAACAGCCATAAAACACTGGCAGTAATTTATGCTTCAAATAAAAAAGGTATTTTTTTTTCAAAATCTACATCCGACAGATATCATCGAAGCTAATTGGAGTTTTTGGCGGGAGTTTTTCGGGTGAAGTTCAGCGGCTGTTAATATTATTTGCAGATTGATTCCTAGTGGTTATTGTGATATATAATTGGTGTAGTTTTGTGTCTCAATTGTCTACGCAAATGGACAATATGTGGAAATCATTAACAGAAGTGATCTCGGGATAGTGGAGCGGACAATTTTATTGTAGTATTGACTACCTCCGCAAAGCTTACTGGGAAGCCTGACTCGATACAATTTGCTGCCAAATACTCCAAAAAGCATTAGAATATGTTACATCCGCATTCTAATGCATACTAAAGAACATTAAAACCCATTGACGTGGCTAAAAGGTCCTAGCAACCAGGGCATAAAACATACATTAAAAAAAAACGAAGCTAATTCATTACACTCATATTTAGAAGATCTCGCAGAACTTTTTACCAAATTCAGCAGCAGATTCTTTATTCAAATTCTCGATTTTGATAAAAAAATGTGCTAAGCAATCGCTGAATTGTCGAAATGTTTATAAATAAGGAACTAAAGTAACACTTTTTCTTCCTCTGTCCTGCTGTCCATACCCCAAGGTCCACGGCCCGTATGTCGTGCAAACGGGCTGGTACGGGGGCGGACCGTAAATTTGATTTTAATATTGAACACGTAATGCCCTGTTTGCTTGGGCCCGTAATTGATACAGCCCTCTTAGCACGCTCCTAATACCTGTCATTATTTTCAAATTCGTCGGCTTTGCCTTTTAAACGGAGGATTATTTAAATGCTTCGTCCTGCCAGAATTTAATTTAGGTTTACTTTGTTTTACATAAATTAGTTTTGACGTGTATCGGTGACTCAGTGTAGTTTAATGTTGTGTTACAGTTTTTTAGTACTAGCACGTTCTCGTAATTCTTAATTGAAAGGTTATAAAAAATAACTTGTATCGGAAACACTTTGAATGCTTTAAATCTTTCTTTTTTTACTGTCGATAGGTTCGCATTTGACCACTACCTCGCCTGATGGTAAGCGATGATGTAGCCTACGGTGAAGCACGCATGCTTAGAAGTAACCTATTCACTCTTGACTTAAATACCCCAAGGTTGTAGCTATCAGGGAACAAAGACTCCGGAAATCCCTCATAATCTAATTTAATTAGCCTGGTATGTCCCACAAAGGCAAAAGATCTCCTCCGTACATTTCCTTCTGTTCTCTGGCACTGGCTACCCGGACATTTTCAAACACACTTCCCAGTCAATTTTTCCGCAACAAAATCTTGGTATCATAAGTTAACAGCAATTCATATCCGCACCAACACTTCAGGTAGGTAGCTTCATCTCCCCTACCGCACAGATTATGGCGGTGCCATCAAATATGCATAAAAGCCGTAAAATGCCACACTTAACCGCTCCCCGCTTCGCTCGGCGTTGTCACCTGCAGTACTACCCGAGTCCCGCAAACCGCGTCTCAGTCTCCAGACAGATGCTCAGACACAGTGGTAATTAAAAATTTCCCACCTCCTCATAAATTTGCATGAAGACGTGAGCAAATATGAAAGTAGGATTTCGTTTTGAGCTTTGCTTGATTTGTGTTTTGGTTGTCGTAAGAAGTACTTTTGGAATGAGAGCTTTTCACAAAAAGTTTATTGGCTAACAATTTTTTCAATTTGAAAATAGTTGAAACAAAATTTGAGTTAATGCACATGAATATCGGAAATTGTCCTTCGTGAACTGTATATTTGCTATGTGCTATTCCAGACTATAATCTATTTCTGTGCCATATGTCATCTAAATCCGTTCAGCCGTTCTGTCATGATTCAGTAACAAACATACATCCACCCAAACTTTCGCATTTATAATATTAGTAAGAAGTACGATTTCAACCAAACAAAGCTTAATTGGCTCGTCAATATACATACCCGCGACTTCCAGTAAACATCACACAACACATTTCCCATCCATAACTTAATTATTTCCTTTCTATCACATCCATACATATAAGTCGTGTGTTAGCGACTCGCGAATACAAATCTACAATCCCATTATGACAATCACCTTCCCGTTCATTACTCGAGCTAAGATACTAAATTTAAATTAACAGCCCCTTGTTAGTGGAACTATGTACATCTGTACTAAAATGAATGTTCATTTTGTAAGCGGCAGTAAGCGAAAATCGGAGAGTCGCGTGAACTAGTGAGTTGGTGACACAATATCGCGTGAGCGGCATTTCAGTGCAGTTTTGTTGTTGTCTGGATACGAAACCAAATGCAGATAGTACAACTGAGGATATTAAAATTAACTTTTGTAACTGGGATTTGGACGCGATATATTTAGTAAAATAGATAACCAATCAGTCTAGCCTTTTCTCAATGATGTAATTACTAAATTAAATAGATAACTATAAATGAAAAAATAACAGTCATAAAATAACAGTCATCTGTTTTATGGAAATTATGGCTACGTGGCCGTTTAAAAACTAATGATAGCTGGATTACTTTAGAACCCGTAAGATGCTATGTCACAAAAGCCTCTGACATGACCATTGTCCAATCACTCCAACCATCGCATTCTTGGTTATACTGTACCAACTTAATAATAAATTATATGTTTTATGTTCTTGCTTTCGAATAGAGCTACATAAAAAAAAATGTGAAAAGTCTGCAGGATGCATGGAGACAGAACAGCTAGGATCGCCACGCAATGCGTACCTGAAGACGGACGTCGTAATCGAGGCAGGCCCAGCAGTGGGCTACGGAAAGGATGATTTAAAAAAAAGTGTTTTTAAGACGACAACAGTCGCCAACGACCTTGAGGGAACAAAATGCACACTAATTTCACACCCACGCGTCCCAAAATTTAGTAGTTTTTAGTACTTTCTTTTTTATTCTATGACTTTAAAAAGTAGATTCAAGATGTAGATAATTAAATTGTCTTTGAGTTGGTGTCAATTTCATTAATATACACCCGGCAGTTTAGGTGCGATTGACGTTTTTTTGTCCGTGTTAGACATAACTTTACAAATTAATTACATAGAAATTAAATTTTAATTTTCTTAGATCAAATTAGTAAGAAAATGGTCTAATGTAACATATTGTTTCCAAAAAATTACGACTAGCCGTTTAGACATGATTCTCATTTTGAAATCAGTTGGGTATCTGCGCCTTAAAACACCTGCTTCTTAGCAATAGTAGCGCAAATACTGTCTCCGTCTTATGAAAACATCTTTCAAATTACAGTTTCCATCTATTTACTTATAACTACATTTACGAATTTCGCGTACAGTCAGAGCAGCCAATTTAGCCAGCGTCTCCGCCGTCTTTATCGTATCTTTAATGAACACTCATAAGCGCGGCGTACTTAACGTATTGTGTCAGACGTTAGTGCCGTTGACTGTACCTAGCTTTGCGACACACTCAATGAGCTGAGGGAGGTTTGCGGGATTTGCGTTTAGTTTAAAAGGGATTTTTGGTGTGTCTTTGTAGTTGTGTTTTGTTTTAAAAGAGAAAATGTCTGGAAACTTTCCTTGCATATTTTTTTCTTATTATTCATAGGCTGACCTCATGGTAAGCGATGATATGAATTTACCTAACCATGCCTTTTAATATTGAATGTTTTAGTCTAGAATAATATTTTTACTTCAACGACTTCGCTAAAGCACGAGCTACCTTGGCCCAAAAAATCTTTGGGTCAATTGTCAAATTCATGGTGCTTTACGGCTGCGAAACGTGGAAGGTCACAAAAGACATCTCACGCCAGATCCTAGTCTTCGTGAACCGCTGTCTTTATTTATTTAAAACTTCATGCAACATACAAGGACATCGGCGGACTTAATGCCTGAGGCATTCTCTACCAGTCAACCAAGGGTCTTTGTCACATACTCGGTATCTACTGGCCCGAGATCATCACCAATTTAGAGAGGTTGGAGAAATGCCACGAGAGCCCGATCAACCGCCAGATCAAGCTTCGCAAGTGGAGTTTTTTGGCCACAGGCTGCGAAGGGATTCTAATCATATACCCAAGCAAGCGTTGGATTGGAATCCCCAATGCAAAAGAAAGCGTGGCCGTCCCCGTCAAACCTGGCGTCATACCGTGTTGGCAGAAGCGACGATCATCGGTATGACGTGGAGCGAGGTGAAGCGTGAAGCTGAAGACCGATACTGTTGACTTAAGGTCATCTGCCCCATCCAAGGGACTTAGGACCTTAAGTCAAGTAAGTCAAGTTGACGTCAAACACCTCATTTGTAGCACCATTTTGGTTTCAATTTCTTACAAAAGCGCTAAGTTTCTTAAGCTGTACTTTTGGTAATCAATAATAATAATAATAATAATAATCTTTATTCAAACTTGAAATTGGTAAAATATACTAATTGGTCTTATACATAAAGTGGGTACAACAATGTTAGGTGCCTGTACTAGGTAATCCTGTATCACAGGCGGCGGGGTCTCAAACAATGTAATTGGAAGGACAAGGATTTTTTACAATATTTTCTTAACATTAGAATAGTGACAGATATATTTATTTATTGATAATCTTAATTACTAAAACAGATTAAATTTAAATTCTATTAATAATAATAAACATATGATTCCTTACTTAGCTTAGATAACGTTAAATTGATTGCACATAATTATTTACACACACGGACAACGAACTTTGAGCATCAGCAGATATTTGAGCTGGGTTAACCACTATTGCAAAATGTTTTAAAACCATTTTGCCAAAGTACGCACGGCGGCAAATTTCCTGAGACAGCAACAAATCCAGGCGAAGTAGGTCAGTGCAGTGGCTTCTTTTAGTTGAGTCGGCATCTCATGAGTGTGACGCTCTAGGCGCCCTCGTAATCGACAGAGTTGATGTATCTGAATTCCGCTATCTTCCTTGCAGGGCACTCAGGATCTCCTGTTTTATGATTGCTGGGCTTTTTAAAGCGTGAGCAAGTTGCACATTTTGGTACATCAGCTTTCTTCGTGCATTCTGTCATCGAGTGCCCTATTTCACCACAATGCCCACACGCCGAGTTGACTTCTCTGCACGTTTTTGCTGCATGACCATACTGTTGGCACTTGTAGCACCGAATTACCAGTGTAAAATCCCTGACAGGACAGGACGTCCAATTAATAAAAAGTCTTGATTGAGCGATTAGGGCTTTACGTATATCAGCTGGTACTTCAATGACGTAATTGCAGGTCGAAGCATCTCTCTTTCCAGATTTGTGGCTTAATTTTACCAAGGCCAGGAAGGATTCAAAGGGCATGTCTTCAAACTTGTCGGCTACATTTTGTTCAAAAATGCATCTGAAGACCTCATTTTCAGCCATGGAAGTCGGCACTCCTAAGATCACGATCCGGGGTTTGCGCTTGCTGGGTTCGTCGGCGGTAAGTCCTGAAGTAGAGAGCTGGACTGCTTGCTTTACTTTATCAGCGTCATGTTTGGTCTCGGTGCTGATAATTACGCCTCCGTTTTTGGTTTTCCGGACACCTCGAACATGCAGTTTCATTTGCTCCGGGCGTATGATCTTTTTAACGAGGTCTTTTGTTTCGTCACTCGATTTCAATTTATCTTGGGGATAAATTGCAACCGAGCTTAAATTATTGGGGCGAACAAAGTTATTTGCTCCCTTTTTTACCATTTCGGCAAAAGAAACATTTCCCGCAGTACCTGAGTCCTGTATCGTCTTCTTGAGGTCCATGATGTGGTCTGACAGGTCTCGTTTTTCAGTAAGGGATTCAACCGCATTGTGCATTAGAAGAGATCTAGCCTTTAGCGACTGGTATATTACTGCCATTTGTGAGGTACCGGATCCTATTTTACGGCAAAGGTTTGCTATTTTCATTTTCTGCTCCGAATTGAGTTTTCCATCCGCGGCAATAGAGCAGACTTCATTCAGATGCAGCTCAATAGAAGTCATCCATTTTTGAATCTCGGGCGTGGTGATGATTTCAGGTGGCGCCTCTACAGGCGAAGCAAAGGAGAGCACTGGCCCCCCTGAATTCGAGGGTCTGTTTTCCATTTTATGCGTACACTAAATCACTTTTACTTGTTCATAGTTTGTAAATGCACACATACTAAGCTAAAATAAAAGTGCAAAGTTACCAATACACTTAAGGAGGTCACTATTATTAATAATTTATTGCAACTAAATATTGCTTGTGGGCACGTCTGTATCCGACAAGCGCCAATAGCGAACATCAATGATCTTATCTAATTACCTTTCATGCCCTATATATAGTTTTATCACACTTGTAGCACTTGTCATATCACACAAACTTTTCCATCATCGATACTCCTTGAAAAACCTTCGAAAAAAACAAAAGCCGGTGTACATCACAGCTCCGGTCCCCCAATGAAACAATGTAGGCTCACACGGAAATGCTAATACGGGCCGTTCCATACAAATTGATACTCGATCGTCGCTCATATAAAACACTCCGCGAGCAAGATCGCCCCATGAATAATAAGGAATTGCTGAACGCCGACGAGAAGACGCGACACTGAGGGAAGGTTGAGAATGACGAATTGTAGCTTTTTTGGAGTTTTTCGTAGAATAAAAAAATGGGGTTGCCGCATTTTCACGTCATGGCAGTCTACTCATTTAGTAAGTATGCAGTGACAATGATGCGTCTTAATAATTTTGGGTCCACAAAATACTTCGACTGAATGCCCTAATATTTGCTAATACCTTGAAACGGACAGAAAGTTACGAATTTATTTTAACTAACTTCTGCCCGCGGCTTCACCCGCGTAAAAATTGTTTTATAATTCCAAGGGAACACAAACATCCTATGTCCTTACCAGGGTCTCAAACTATCTCCATGCCAAATTTCATCTAAATCGGTTCAGTAGGTCCAGAGATTACCCCCTACAACCTCACAAACTTTACCTCTTCATATTAGTATAGATATTTAGGCTTAATTTTATTCACAGTATAATTTATTAATTGCAACAATTAAACTTATTGTTAAAGAACAACACGAACACAGTCATAATATTCGTAAAATTCATACTTAATGGCTTTTCTTTTAAAACATCTCTTTCTCTATCATAGCATAACATTTATCATGATCATCATTTCAGCCGAAAGATTTCCACTGCTGGACATAGGCCTCCCCCAGGCGACGCCACATTGACCGATCCCGTGCGTCTCGCATCCAGCGCCTTCCCGCAACCTTAACCAGGTCATCGGTCCACCTAGTCCGGTCCTATAACATTCATACTTAAACAAAAAATATGTTACATAGGTATTCATATTTTTTACAAAATTCGTCATAGCAAAGCGGCACCTGATACAAACCGTCCGTATTCGCGTCACGTATACTATAAAACATAATTCAGATTTTCATACAGAGCCATACAGAGAGCTCTGTGTTCCATTCTGTTAAACCTCCCCTTGTCACATAAAAATGCCCCGAACGGCTGTAAAACACTGTGTTGACTTAACTGCCTTTTACTTGTTCTATGGTAATTTTATAACACTATCGTATTATATTTTGGTGGTATTATTCGCTTTAGATTACTCTCTGTATGTTTGTTTTGAATAATATTTTTTTTTACGTTACTCGGTATTCTATAAATGTTGCTATTCAAATGTTTGCTTAGGAACGTCACAATAAATATGCTTAGCCTCGGTCTTTAGCGTGAGCGGAAACAGCTGAATACATTTTACATTATTTACCTACTACCTTCAAAACCTAGTTCTTAAAAACACATAAAACACCGAATTTACCTACATGATCATTTGCCTAATAAATGTCTTTAAGAAATATTCCTACAATTCTCGTAGACTCGTAATTCCCTCATCTGAATAATGTAAGTTCATTACCCTTTCAGCAATAATTACACGTCATAAGGCGGTGTTATTAGGTGTGATTGTGTTCAAAGTGCGGAGTGAATCAGTAGGTATTAAATCACTAGTGTAATCCCGCTTACATGATCGACAGTTAACGTAGGCGCTTATTGTGCGTAGCGTGGAGCTACGAACTAGCTACGAATGTGCTACGGAGGTGCTACGCTTCGTAGCAGCAATTTGACTCGGGTTTATTTTTGCAAAGGAGATTTTTTTTGTTTTTCAAGCAAGTTTTACTGTTGTCTTATTTGTTTTTGTTTGCGTCGTGGTTACTATTTTCATGTATTACCCAGAAGAATAAAAAAATATTAAAACCTAGAAATGAAACACTTTTATTTAAATTGAAATGACAACACCGATATGTCGGGGTGGCTCAGTGGCTAAGACCTCGCCTCTGGTGCTTTAGGTCGGGGGTTCAAAGCCGGGCAAGAACCAATGTGACTTTTTCAAATTCATACGTACTTTCTAAGTTTATCTTGGACGTCACAGGCAACGATGAAGGAAAACATCGTGAGGAAACTTGGACTTATATAATGAACTGGAGAACGCCTCGCGGTTTCACCCGCGTAGTTCCCGTTCCCGTGGGAATACAGGGATTAAAAGTAGCCTATGTCACCCAGGGATAGAGTAGCTTCCCAACGGAGAAAGAATTTTTGAAATCGGTCCAGTAGTTTTGGAGCCTATTCGGTACAAACAAACAAACAATCAAACAAAAAAATCTTTCCTCTTTATAATATTGGTATAGATGTAAGACTGAAATAGCCTAGTTAGAGGCCTGTGGGGTTCCCAGAGGCGGCTTAATAAACTCTGAAACCAGAGGTGTGTACATCCGCACACGAAACGAAGAAGACCGATATAATTTTATACAAAACGCCAATCTTGCAAAATTATGATATAGCCCAGGAAAAAAAGACTATAACTAAAGGCCAAAATAAACCGGTGAGAAAAAATAGTGACAGTGCCATGCGAAAAATCCACAAATAAATCATGAATTCATAGGACGATAGTTATGAGTCAAAGCCAGGATAAAATCTCGAAATACCACATCCAAACCCAAAAACTATCTTCCTACCTCCACAATTGCGTAGTGTGTAAACGCTTGGCGTGTAGTGTTTACCTGTGGAATCCGCACAGACAATTAGCTCTTTATACGATTAAATGCTGCTCGTGAACGCACGTGTCGACGTCACGCCGACGTCACGCCTGTTACACGCCACTGCGGCGTGATTTACTGAATACGGATGCCTGAATTAACTGTTCGTATTTGAGTTTTCGTTTAATAGTTATTAGGTGAATATGTAAAGCAGGTTGATACAAAATTATGATGGCCTTATGCTTCGAGAACGGTTCAATTGAATATGGCAAACTGGAAATTGGACGCAGAGCTTAGTAGTTTTCTGCTTTTTTTCTAAGTTGAAATGATTAAGTTTTCTTTGATGGTTTCACCTATAGACAAAATGTCTGTTTCAAACGCTTATGCAATAAGTTTGTA
This sequence comes from Orthosia cruda, assembly GCA_964057195.1. NCBI lineage: Eukaryota > Metazoa > Arthropoda > Insecta > Lepidoptera > Noctuidae > Orthosia > Orthosia cruda. The sequence continues at coordinate 23,652,967 of OZ059837.1, forward strand.
GTTCCTAAGATTTTTTTTAAAATTTTGTTATTTCCCTTGAACTGCTACTAACTTTAGCAAGTTAGTTGCAACTTGTGAGAAATTTTCACAATCGATATCCCTAAATAAAATGTTAATTACGAAACCATCAGAATACCCAAATATTTCAAACTAGTTTCTGGCCGCGGCTTAAGGGAAATCTTAAGCTTAATCCAGCAAGGCAAAGGGCAAAGTATATGAACAACCGACCAATCACATAGACGGAAATCCAAATCGCGTCTTTCATCTCGCATGTGATTGGTGGAATGTTCATACTCTTTGCCCTGCCGAATTCACTTACGCAATAAGCCATCTGGACATGGTCTACCGGTGCTCCAAGTTTCATCTAAATCCGTTCACCCGTTTAGTGGTGAAAGGTATTAAACAAACAAAAAAACAGAATTACTTTCACATTTAAAATATAAATTTAAATCGATATCATCTCGATATAAAGTATCCATCATCATCATCAGCCTATTAATGTTCCCACTGCTGGGACACAGGCCTCCTCTCAGTGAGAGGGAATGGGCCGTAATCCACCACGCGGGTTCAATTCATAACATTCAGAAGCTCATTCTCCACAAGACGCCACTTGCCACAATGCATCTATCAGACTTGTAGGGGTATCGAATGTGGATTCAGCAGTAGGCAGGTGGCGTGCACGAAGAAGGAAGCTCCACAACGAGCCCGGCAATAGATGCTGAGCTGTCTCGGAGACCATAGAGTACGCAGAAACCTATTAGATTTTGATGTTGTGTAAAAAAGTTGCAAGCATTTGATTCTAGAAGTCACTTTTAGATTTATTTTTCGGAACTCCTAAAGTTCAAGAAAGGAAAAGAAACTGTTATTTGAATCAATAAACTTTTTATAATTTAATATCTCAACACAAACTTTATTTTCAATAGACAATTGATTAATAAAATGTAGAACAAAAACTTTCATTCTCCACAAGACACCACTAGCCACAATGCTTCTATCAGACGTGTAGGGGCGTCGAATGGTGCATTCAGCAGCAGCTCATGTAGGTGTCTTGCATGAAGAAGGAAGCTCCACCAAAAGCCCGCCGTCACGGGATGATGAGGTGTTTCGGGGACCATAGAGTAGGTAGAAGAGCAGATGATTTGATGTTTTGTAGAGTTGTTGTAGGTTGCAAGTATTTTTATCAGATGTTGCTTATACTAGTTATAGTATGCGTAGTTTATTTGTTATCTGACTACGGCAAAGCAAAAGGAAGGGTTATGTTTTTGACTGGTATGTGTGTCTGTATGTATGTATGTATGTTCATCTTTTCCTTCATAACTTCTAAACTATTTATCAAAAAATAATAATAAATTGACAAATGAGGTGTCGTTAGAAGCGTCTTGTTTGTCCACTTGTTATCTGGCTATCTGACATCACATGAATATGGCGCCCTCTAGGGGGCAAGAAGACAAGACAAAAAAAAACGGTACCGGATAACCGTGGTCGTATGCTACTTTGCAGAATGTATTGTTTTGTTACGGTAGGTGGCATACAACCACTGTTATCCTCTGAACGCCACTATATATATGTATGAAATACAGTAAAATATTTTTCTCAAAAATAGTATGTAATATTGCCATAACATCTCCAAAAAGTCTCCAGAAAGTGAATTTTACCGGAGACTTATTCACAACTATCCAGTAAGAAGCGAGATTTTAAATTTGGAATCTCCTACTGTCCAGTAAGTAAGTATGTAATTTACTTACTGGACAGTAGTAGGGATAGGTCCGATATATCAAAACGTAACTTATATCGGATATGTGTTAGATATCATATCATATCGATATCAATATCAAAATAACCGATATTACAAAAACTATATCTAATATAACTGTACTACTAATACCGATATCTGAAAACCGAACCAAACCATTTACTTTTCAAAATCAATGACGAACAACGAACAAAAATAATTATGCCCGCGTTAGGCCTTTTTATTTGCGCGAATTTTTGCCCATTCTGCGGCCTATGTAATTGTATGAAGCTGCACGCATTGCGGTAAAAAACTACATAAATCCGCGCAAATAAAATCGCAGTGCCTGCTAAGCCTTAAAGTGTTCATTTTTTTTTTTTTCTTTAAACATGTTTCTATTAGCAAGCCAGTTCGAAATTTAAATAAAACCTTTGATAAGTTCCTTGGTTGCCATGTTTCGGTGAAAAAGATCGTTCCATTTTTAAATTACACGACAGATATGAGTTTACTATGTACTTTATTTGGCCGCTACACACGGCAGATATGGATTTTCATACAACTTTTGCCGGCCGCTGCTCTCATGTATTTGGTCTGTACTGCAATTTCGATTTTTCTCGAAGAAGGTTGTCAAAATAATTCTCAAATTTCCAAGCATGTTTGAGAAAATATAAATAAATGCCCCCGGTAAATCGATCACAATATCTATCAGTAATTGCCCTAATATGAATGTAACCTAACATATTAATTAAACGAATTTGTTGTTAAACTTTCTTTCATTTTTGAGAAAAGCATTATACAAGCCTCAACCAGTAAGAAAGACATCCTGGCCTCGTATATAACCGGACCTCACCTGCGGTTCGGTCCTGTTAACTCATACTTGGCCAGGAAGTCTTACTTACTGGATTCTGCAGTAATGTACTATTTCTCAAAAATGGTATGTAATGTTGCCGTAACATCTCTAAAAAGTATCCAGAAAGTGAACTTTACTGGAGACTTATTCACAACTGTCCAGTAAGTAAGTATGTAATTTACTTACTGGACAGTTGGTCATCCTCTTTAGATCTCCTTGGAAAAAAAAAACATGTTACCAGACACAGATTAGAGTTTAGCCATTATAACATGGTTATAGGGGGAGGCTCCAAATATATTTTTATCTCTCTTTTTCGTTTGACATTTTATGAGATAGATATATTTTTGGAGCCATCCATTTTATACTCTGTGACACTTACCGAGACGCAGAAAAAGTACGCACATTGCGTTTTGTACTTAGTAATGTTGTAGAAGTATAGTGTGGGATTTTATGTTTGTATTTAGTCATTTAAGTTTATAAATAATGTTGGATTAAAACTTTCCATTCTAAAATAACATGGAGATTCAAAAACCCTTTTTTGTTTTCTTACTAGTACATTCATGTCATGTAAAAATAGAACAATGTTCAAAACTAAACGCAAACTTTTTAGTAAAAAAAAAACAATTTTATCGTCTGGCGGGATTTCAATTGTGTTTTAATTTACCGCGTGAACATAGATAATCCCAAAAAAATTGTTTAAGCGAATCTGATTCGGCAATAGATGGCACTCCTTCTGATGTAAAAGCTGAGGCCGAATTAGCAAAACAAATATAAATGCACCCGGTAAATCGATCACAGTATCTATCAGTAATTGCCCTAATATGAATGTAACCTTCAATATTAATTAAACGAATTTGTTGTTACACTTTCTTACATTTTTGAGAAAAGCATTATACAAGCCTCAACCAGTAAGAAAGCCATCCTGGCCTCGTATATAACCGGACCTCACCTGCGGTTCGGTCCGGTTAACTCATACTTGGCCAGGAAAGCTTACTTACTGGATTCTGCAGTAATGTACTATATTACATGTATGTTGTTTATTTAATACCCAATACATATCGCACAGTTTGTACATAACGATTTCAAATCGTAATATTTTTTTAATTCTGGATCTGTTTTTTTCGTCTTTTAAACTTTAAGAAAAGACAACTTTATTTTTTTTAGTATGTCAACAGAAACATAATTATCTTTTCTCCAATCAGTAATCATTTCACAAATTTCTATACAATTTAGTATCTTAAGAGAAACACAATTATCTATAGTCGAGTAATTAATAACATTCAGAACAAAAGCCCTCATTCTCCACAAGACGCCACTAGCCACAATGCGTCTATCAGACGTGTAGGGGCGTCGAATGTGCATTCAGCAGCAGGCAGGTGTCGTGAGCGAAGAAGGAAGCTCCACAAAGGGCCCGTCACGAGATGCTGAGGTGTCTCGGGGACCATAGAGTAGGTACAAGTCTGGAATATTTTGATATTGTGTTAAAAAGTTGCTAGTACTTGACTTTAGATGTTGTTGTTAGTATAGTTTTCGTAACTCATTAACATCAAAAAAAAATATACATTTTTCTCCGGTCAGTACACATTGTGGTATCTTGGTGTCTATAGAACAGGTGGCGACTTGAAAACTTGATACTGGGTACAACGACAAATTTTAGGACGGTGGCTATTAACGATCTTAAGATGGACGTTCTTTGGCTGTATACGACTGTCAAATATTGCCCCAAGATGCTGACTTTATGTTTGCCAAAGTTGAGCGTCTTATCTTAATAACTGACCTATCTGCAAACGAGTTGCTCTGTGTATACTCCAGTCTGTTAATGTACACCAAGACAGCTGATTGTAAGGAGAGTGCATCGGCCTTCAGCACGAAGGAGCATAAAGATATTGAGCAAGCATTGTCGTGCGCGCCATTGTGTGCGCGAATCGTCCGCGATAACACGCCGACCGCCACCGGCCGCTTTGTCTCCCTAATTGTTATATTCCGAACAAAGAGCCAGCAGAAACAAACGACGTCAGCGCTTGTTAGCTCCCAGGCTAAACGCTCCGTGTAATAACATGTCCTCAAACAATCGCACGACATTTTCAATACGTTAGGAAATTGGCTATACGCGATCGCAATGCCAGCTTCGAATGCTTTTGTTGTGCAGTTCTGCAATATCGACTGCACTACACTACGAATAAGTTTTAACTAAAACGGTGAAACCTAATCGTTCTGATGATTGACATCAATAAAAGTAATGAAAAAAAAAGAATTCCATAGAGTAAATGAATCGGCGGGAATTCGCCACGCCAATAGCGCTAATGATGTTCATTTTCAAATTTCGAACGGTTCGACGTTTATTCGTTTTAAACCGCGCGCTGGCATGCTTCCCTCGCTCCACGGCATCAATCATTTTTAGAGGGTTTCGCTTATCCAAGTTTTCTTCCTGCCTCCGTCCTCTGCTTCCAACTTTTACATCGAATGATCTCCACTGAACCAACAGAGCGTTCGCCGTAACCGCGTTTTGTATTATTTTTTGTGAATAAATAATATTATTTCTCGAGGGAAAGGGGGATTGGATTTCGTTAAATATGGTTTAGTAATTGAATTGAAATCTCTCAATGTCGACGTTCAATTAAGCTTTACATTTCGTTCTTGATCAAGGTATTTTCTTTGTTCCAGATATTTGATAAATTAATTTTCTAATAAGCCATTGGTTTTGATTCTTACCCTTCGCATTGACTGTCAATTCACTTGATTGATTGTGCCTTTAAAAGCTATAAATATTCTTTAAAGATAATTCATATAGGTATGTACTGTAACTAAACTTTTATTTTGCTGCAACTTCATTCAAACAGATTTTTGTCACACATGCAACCCAAAAGCCATCACCGGATTACCTTCATAAGCCAATTATAAACTTTAAATACATTAATTACACTATCCATTACGGTGTCTGTCAAAAGTGATTAATGCTAATGTCGGACGCAAGATTTTTAACTAAGTTAAGATTAAAATAGCTTAGGGTATTATTTGTGAGCGCTCCAAGCGACGGATCACTCATCTCTCCCTCGCAAATTATAATGACACATCCGCCCGGAGGTTTTAAGCCAATTCAACTTTGAGGAGTCCTGATACCGTGGGCAATGGTTTTTCCTTAAGGAATGCTGGCGGGATTCAAGCTGAAATTCAAATTAGGAAGCATTAGTTCGATTTTGGATATTGTAGGTACAATTTGAAATCGTTCAATCTACTGTTTGTCAAATATTTGGATGTGATACATCTGCAAGCCATTTGATCCGAAATGTACGGAATAAGAATACTAATAAATCAAAAAAAACAACAATAAATATTTGTGTAAAACAAACTTCAACTCAAAAATTACAATACATTGACACGAGTGGCTTGCGGGAGTGCGCGGAATGAGCCGTAATTTTATTTGTTTTTCTAAAGCGATACCAATAATAAGTGCCGAAGCTGCAGTACCAATACAAACATCGGCTCAAGAGGGTTCCCTACAGGAAACAATTTGCGGTAAAAATCCGCACTGATAAACGCGATATGAGCAACGGGAGATTTTTTTACTTATTTCTGCCGCACGGGGGAGATCGCGAGCGGCTGATCTTTGTTTTATGAGAACGATTAAGAAAAGCATATTTGAAGTGTGTACTTGGCTTTATTTGCGCTCCGAGAGGGAAGGCACGCTTCATTGATCTGTAATCGTTTTTCGCATTTTATTGCTGTAGTACCTCGAGGGTTGCGAGTATACGTTGTACGTTTTATTATGGCGAAATTAGTCGTTGTTTGAGTAAAATTAAAATTAGAATCTTGTTCGCGACATAATTCAGTTGGGTTCGCGTCGGGATCCTGTTATTTTCGCACTTAATTTCGCGGCGTTAAGCGTTGTATTGTGGCGGAGGCGTCTGCTCGCGGTGATTAGAATGCTAAGTACGCACCCTGGAAGGGTTCCCTTAATTGTGCGGTGTTCCTTGTGGACCGCACCGCCAAACAGCGGCCGCCTTACAAAACGATGAGGTTTGACTGTGCTTAGCGAGAAATGAGGTTGAATTTAGTGTAGATATGTGATTGTATAGTTGGTTTGTAGGAACATGGATTCGGTGTTTAGTAAAATGCTCGCAATTTTAAATAAAGACCATTACTTGGACTTATCGATTAAGTATTAAGTCTAGTAGATGTTTTGGTTAGCTGATACGTGTACGCCTACTTCAATTAATCTGCTCAGCCTAACTATGTTGGGGTGAGCTCTAAGTTTTGCTATCTGAATGCCAGTATGTTACTAAATGGAGCAACTGTGCATACCTTCTTAAAAGTAAAAATAGTTCAAGTTGAAACTGAATTTCTCAATTACGTTTTATGTTCTTGAGCTCACGTTCCCTGCAAGGCAATCACGACAGAGACGGTTTAATAGTCAAAAAATTAATTGCAAGTGGCGTCGTCGTGATTTACATGACTCCAATGTGGTCGTTAGTGCGAATTGAACGAAAGGGTGGGCTTTGAGCTACCCCAAATATAATTAAACTTTACTCTCGGCTATATTTTAAAAAGCGAAGAGAAATCGCTATTCGAAAACTGAAACACTTTAGTAAATTATCAAAAGATGTATTTGATGTTTTGTGTTCGCTCGGTGCTGTCAAAAATTACGCATTTCAAATATGTATGAACAATTTCATAAATTAATGCGCGGCGGTTCTTTTGTTTTGGTTCGGGAGCATAACGCAAAATAAAGGCGTATTAATTATTCAGCGCCACACTCGACGCAATCAGAATAAGTGCTGATGTTTCTGTCACCCGCTGCGGCGCGGTGCGGTGCGGTGCGGCGGCGGTCGCTGTGCATGATTAGAATTCTTAAGCTGTGCCGAAGGCTCTTGATTAGAGGAAATTAAAATCATTATAGTCGGGCGCGCACCGCTCCCGCGCCACAATGCCGCCGCTCTACCCGACTGACGTAAAAATAAGCGGGGAACGCACATAAAGAAGGAGGCTCGCCGGAAACGGAAGCGGCACCATCTTGGAGCCGCCGGGCGGGAAAACAATGGATTCGTTAATTAACATTTTCTTACGCCTCGCGGCTGTCGAACGAACGGTTTATCGGACAAAATATTTATGACGTAGACGCAATGAAAATTCCACCATGAAATCGCACAATTGAAATTTCATTCATAAGAGCTAGGGATTAACAAATTACTGGAGACTTTTCCTTCTTCCTTGAGGTGATAAAATTATAACGTTTTTGATAATTTAAGAAACTTTTTCTATTTAAGTTATATTTTGTAGCTTACATTGTTACTACCTGATTTCAAACATTTTGAAAACGTGCTAAAAAATCTAACAAACCAGTGCAGACTTTTTCTGAAACCCCCTCAAATAATAATCAACATGTACCTAACATCACCCAAAATAAATCACCGCACCAAAACCAGAGCCCCACTTATCACCACTACAAACAACGACATAGGTAAACGAATGAGTTGAACCGAATACTCATGTCGAACAAATAACTCATTGTGCGTACAAAACGTATCAGTGGTAACTGTAATAGAGACGGAGTGCCGCCCTAGGCAGGCCGCTTGAAAAACGGCCGCCATCAATAACGCGCTATCGGTCAGAACAGACGTGTGCCTTTGCCTATCGATCTCTGATTGATTATTTAGTCTGTGGTCATTTTTGGCGTTATGTTGGTAGGACTGTTAATTATTCGAATACATTTTGTCTAAGTTTTGAAAATGGAACCAGTTTGAATATTGGCAATGAAACAAAACACACGCCCTTAAAACTGTTTTCTTTTTGATTAAATAAAGATTGAGTATTTTTTTGCGTATTATTAAGAACCTTTGGGAGCTTCTTGTTAACATCTGATAATGGTCGACTACCATCATCATGTAACATCAAGGCGAGATATAGAGCAATCACAAGCCTATACAAATATGTACACTGTCTTATCAATATGTTATCCACATACAATAAATTCACATCCAAAAATCGCAAACCACCAATCACCGCTAATAGCCCATCGGACATTCATTTGATAAACATTGACCTCCTGACAGAGTGGCGTCATTTATCAAAGTGAGCGGTGCACAGAATGCATCGCACTGCCCCGACAAATAGTGACGTGAAATATGAATATTGAGTGCGTTTGTGGATATATCGATTAATGAGACAGGATTGCAAATTGAGACAGTATTTTACAGTCAATGTGTCATATATTTTTGTGGATAAATATTGTGTGTGTATTGGTCCCGTAGCAAAACAATTTTCGTTTGTTTACCGTGGATTTTCTTCGACCTCTTATTGTCTCTAAAGAAGAATGGACGTGTCTATGACTAGCACAGCTAATCTTTTTGGTGATTTTATCTACAAAGCTTGTTTGTTATTTCTCTCGAAGAGGCTGGATTAATGCTTATCATTGCTTATGGGTAATGAAGATGACGATGGCAAGCTTACCCCAACTATTACTCTCAAATAGCCAATTTTATTCCACTGACACACACATTACAGTTTTAAGTCTTTAATTGTTTTCAGTACCTAGCATTATAGCTCTGAGTGGCTTTAGGCAGCAATAACAATGTAGTAAACCGCTCTTAGTGGTGGATTACCGCCATTAACCGGCGCGGCTGTAAAACGAGTGATCGATGCGCGCCCCGATGTTTATTGTCTATTACACGGACGGTGGGGGACACTAGTGCTAGTGATGTGGCTTACAGGATAGGTACTGATTTATGTACTTTTAATTTGAGTTACGGTTTTAGATAGGCTTTTTGGTTCTTGTTAAGTGTTTTTTGAAAAATATCAAGTTCACAATAACTGTTAATTTTTTATCAAAATGAGCATTAAATGTTTATTTATTTTAATGGTGGCTACTTAAAAAATAATCAATTATATTTATGATTAGGGTTGTCAAAACGCAAACGCAGTTAACTACGCCACAAGTAGGCCGCAACAGCAGCAGCAATTGCAATTGTCTCAATTATTAATTGTAATTTTTGACAGGCACCTGTCAATTTCGCAGCGCTCAACCCTTCCTTAATCCCCCACAAGACGCGAGGTGCTGGCACGTCTCCTTAGCCGCTCCCCCGGAATAAATTAGCTTTCTCCCGGCCACATCGGGATATAAAATTTTGAATATGAATGGAAAATTTTGCATTTGTAATAAACCGCTTTTCCCTGTAACGCTGCAGATGCGTACTCGAGCACTGGATAAAAATGGAATCTCGCCCAGTGTCGCTCCTCAGGTGGCTCGCCATAAATATTTATTAATTATTTTTTCAATAATCTCTCCTCTCTTGTATCCTCCGAGGATGGAGGGATATCTCCACCGTTAATTGCTTTTTGTTTCATTTGAATAAGTATTGTTTTTGACTGCTCGAGCGTGACGCCGAATTTTATAAAATCTCGACGATGAATAATTTTGTTGAAACAAAGTTAATTGAATCCATTATTGATTGTTCAAAATTTCGTTGGAAATATTTAGTATCATTAATTTATATTACAACAAGAAGAAAGTTTCAGAATAAAATTAGGTATCCCTGTAAATCACGTAGGCCGTTTAGGAATTAAAACGTTATTATGATTAATGTAGAAGGCTGAAACCTTTTAGTTACACATGCCTATATTTCGCCCCTTCTTTCGTGATATCATTTAATAAAGTTACGTCAAAATATGTCGTCAAAGCAGCAAACTGCTTTAATAATGTCATGAAGCCGATTGAAAAAATCCATACAACCGATGTCGACATCGCTTCGCCTAATTGATTTTATAATTCGAAGGAAATTCAAAAACAGAACATTCAAATTCGAAGCACGGCGGCGACACGCAGCAGCAACCGATGCGCCGATTGTGGTTACCAAGTTATTCCGATTGCCAGAGAAAGACAAATCCTTAAGCGTTGGCTTAAAAGAACCAAGTCTTAAGGCATATAATACAATTACACCAGCCGTACTAAAAAGAAAATAATATTTTGGTATGCAAGCACATTCAGCCGTTTCACTTTTATTTTCATACGCTTGTATAATTTTATTGAAACGACTCAATCTGAGTAAAGATTTTTATTTTAAGAATAAACTTTGGAGTTTTTGTGGAAACGTAAGTGCGGCGTAAATCTTGATGTGTCTCAAAAGTGGTAACAATTCAGGTATCGAGAATGAATCGATTGTGGGACATGATTAGTGATGTGAAACGTATGATTTTCCAACCGTAGGGTATCGTTGAGCGATTGTATCAATTTGTCGTCGTAACATGCGCCTTGGCCCGCGCCATGTTAATTTTTTATTTGATCAAGATTGTTATCGTGGGCGAATAGTTTGATAATGAAGCCAATTTTTTTATATTACCCACATTGGGGTGGACTTCGAGTGGTTTATTCCGTAAGTAAGGAGAAAATTACACACGTAGACGTGTCATTTCGTTGACAATTTGAAAGTCGTTTGATTCCATTTATCTCATTTTCTTGTTAAAGTGAATTATTAATATGAGACATTACTGCAAGTTTCACCATTTCTTTACTTCGGCTTTATTGTTTGAGATTGTAGAAGTATATTAGTCATCCTGTAACCAATACAATGGCTAAGTGCAGACATTTGTTGAACTGCCGAAGCTTACCTACTAAGTACTTTCTTCTCTAATTAACCCCCGACGGAAAAAGAGGGGTATTATAAGTATGACGTGTGTTGCTGTGTATCTGTGTATTTGTGTTTCTGTCTGTGGCATCATAGCGCCTCAACGGATGAACCGATTTTGATTTAGTTGTTTTTTTTTGAAAGGTGATTGTGTCGAGAGTGTTCTTAGCTATGTTTGAATAAAATCGGTTCAGCCGTTCACAAGTTATGGGCGTTTTACTGTTTGAATCGGGATGTTTTCGCAAGATAAATGTGACGGGGGTTTTTTAAATTTTGAAATTTTGCTTGTTGACAGCTAGAAAATAATTCTATATCCCAGCCTCCGCCTTCATTAATACACGAATGGACGCAGCCTCTATATATTCAAAGTAATAAATTATAATTAATGTAATGCAAACTTTAGACTATAATTTATGAAGGAGTAGTTGTCCAGTCACCGTCCATTTCTGAGGCTGTAAGGTTGGCAGTGCTGGTACCCGCAATTTGTCTCCCGGGCATTGTAATCCTTAAATTGATAATCGATGGGCGTCTACAATGGAACGTTAACGAGGAGCCAAGTTATCAATCTTGTCTAGCCAAGGTCACGTGTAGCAAGATGTCCCATTAATGTCAGTAGTGTTATTTATTGAAAGTATGACTGTCGATTTTCTTCTGCGATGTGCTTTTGTCATAAGTTTGTATTGTATTAATTTAAATTATTTATTTATCTGCCCCAAAAGAAGATGCGGGTGTCAAAAGGAGGACTATTGTTTTTTACCCGACTGCCGAAGGAGGGTAATGTGTTTATCAGTCTATGTATGTATGTAAGTATGTATGTTTGTTCCTATATGGCGTTCTAGAGACCAAACGCGTAGGCCGATTTTAATGATTCTTACGTCAATCGATTCGTCTTAAACCTGCGAGTGTCACTGGTTACATAAAAAAGTGAAAGAAAAAAATGGCGGATTTTGGGCGCCATTTTGTGGAGGAAAAATTTTTTTTTCTTCCGAACCCATCGTGTGTGGTATCAAACTAAAGGGTTTTAAGAGGTGATTTCCAAAATATATAACACTTATATGTTTTCCTCAAACATGCTTGGAAATTTGAGCATTATTTTGACAACCTTCTTCGAGATAAATCGCAATTGCAGTACAGGCCAAATACATGCGAGCAGCGGCCGGCAAAAGATGTATGAAAATTCATATCTGTCGTGTGTAGCGGCCAAATAAATTACATAGTAAACTCATATCTGTCGTGTAATTTAAAAATGGAGCGATCTTTTACTCCGAAACATGGCAACCAAAGAGGTAACTTGTCAAAGGTTTTATTTAAATTTCGAACTGGCTTGCAAATAGAAAGCTGTTTATTAAAAAAAAAGCAACAGAACACTTTAAGGCTTAGCACGCACTGCGATTTTTATTTGCGCGGGTTTTTTGAAGTATTATTCCCGCGTGATTTTTTACCGCAATGCGTGCAGTTTCATACAATTCAAAAGGCCACAGAATGGGCGGAAAAAATCGCGCGATTAAAAATCGCAGTGCGTGCTAAGCCTAAAGCGGGCATTATTATTGTTGTTCATTGTTCTTCATTGATTTTGAAAAGTAATTGTATTTGACACAGTGAGTACTACTTACTTAGTTTTAATTTCCGTGCATAATTTGAGAAAAGCACTATACAAGCCTTGGCCACAACTAGGCATTGATGGACTTACGTATGTGTGCCTCGGCTTCGCCTCGGCCCATATTTACACGTTCGTCCATCAATGCCTCTTTTGCTAGCCGCTGCAGTAATGTACTATAAATGTACCTAACCAAAAAAAAAAATATAAATAAAAAAAGTTAATTAAAAAAATCAAAAAACCCGACTGCTTAAAAAGCGATCTGAAAATATGTAAACGAGAAAAAAATATGCTGTGCAGTCAGAGGATACATCTGGTTTTGGTCAGCCAGCTCGCTAATATGTATTCTCCGACTGCACAGCATAATTTTTTCGTGTTTATATCTTTTTTTTTTCTCTACTCTCGAAGTTGTAGACGATTATGTCTACCTGGGACAAATGGTCCAGTTGGGTAGGTCCAATTTCGACAAAGAGGTCAACCGTCGAATCCGACTCGGCTGGGCGGCGTTCGGGAAGTCGCGTGGTATCTTCTCGTCCAATTTACCGCAGTGTCTCAAGACAAAAGTCTATGACCAGTGTGTGTTGCCAGTGATCACCTATGGGACCGAGACGTGGTCGCTCACAATGGGCCTTATCAGAAAGCTCAAAGTCACCCAAAGGGCAATGGAGAGGGCTATGCTCGGAATTTCCTTGCGTGATCACGTCAGAAATGACGATATCCGCAGGAGAACCAAAGTTACCGACATAGCCCGAAGAATTGCCAAACTTAAGTGGCAGTGGGCAGGGCACATTGCTCGCAGAACGGATAGCCGATGGGGCCGAAAAGTTCTGGAATGGCGACCGCGAACCGGAAGACGATACGTTGGAAGGCCTCCCACTAGGTGGACTGATGACCTGGTTAAGGTTGCGGGAAGGCGCTGGATGCGAGACGCACGGGATCGGTCAATGTGGCGACGCCTGGGGGAGGCCTATGTCCAGCAGTGGACGTCTTTCGGCTGAAATGATGATGATGACATCTTTTTAGTTCGCTTTTTAAGCAGTCTGGTTTTTTTTTTCAGAATATTTTGACGAACCGAGTTAGCTCGTAAATTTAGAAAAAGAGTTAACAAATAGACAATACGGCAAAATTACACACTACACTGCCACCAATCAAAACTATCAATGTCAAAAAATTCGATATTCAAAATTCGAATCATACATCACATGTCGCAACAAATTGACAGACGTCAAAATTAAACGCTTCGTTCAGTGTTTGTTTGAAACAAATGCGTTCGGTTGTTTTCGATAAACATCGTTACAAATTAACCCTGCAAGTTCGATACAGTTCGGTGTTCGGACCGACCGCCCGTATCGCGACATCTACGCACCATAACGACATTGATTAAACTGATTCCAGTGAGCCGTGGGAAGGGTTACCTACACGGCTGTTTAACCAATATTGTCGGGTTTGTAAAAAAAAATATCGAATCTAAAAGTTGACGGGATGTTGATTTAGAATTTGGTAGGTTTTCATATCAAAGATATTTATTGCAATTGGCAATGCAGATTTTATGGGAGTAAGAACATAATTTTATTGTTTTTAGGGTTCAGTTTCTCTAAAGGAACCCTTAAAGGTTCATTTCGTTCTCTGTTTGTCCGTCTGTCTGTCCGTATGTCAAGACCTTTTCCCCTGGAGCGCCTAAAGGCATCAAGTGGAAATTAATATCTTATACTCAAATCTGGAACTCCATGTAACTGTGAAAAACAAATTTCTAGAATAACGGAATCAAAAGATATCGATTCCCCTTTTATGTCGCAATTTTGACGAAATGCAAAGGAATCAAAACTTAAAGAGCACTTCCCGTTGACCCAGAATCATGAAATTTGGTAAGAAGCAAGCACAAGCACAAGTAAAGGGGATAATCTGAAAACCGTAAATCTGAACAAAAATAAAAATACTTATTTACAGTTGGTAAACTGGCCGGGACGTGTGACGATGTATAGGGACAACAGTATTCCAACGGCAAAGTTAATTTTGTCCCTCAATCCACTATATATTCTCGTTAGAGCAATATTCGGAGCTTTCATTGTTTATGAACTTCTGTAATGTTACCTAACTATTTGTACGGAACCCTCGGTGCGCGAATCCGACTCGCACTTGGTCGGTTTTTTTGTGATGATCTATAAGACAAATTACTTCGCTTATATTAGGCACTATCTTGACAAAATTAAATAAATGCTAACGAATCCTGGTTACTCATGTTCAAATTATAAGAAATTAACAACGTTTCTTATTCTCTCCACTTCATTAAATCGTGCAATTTTTAATTCAGAAAGCCCTTCTCTACAATGGAAGCCTATCAAGCCTACTTAGCAAACGTTAGATGGCTATCTAGGCACGCAGGCTAAATGAAAGCTGAAAACAATTTAAGCCACAGCTGATACAAAGGGGTTAATTCAGTCACTCGTGCGTACCTTTATTTATTAGAAATTTGATTACTAAAAAAAAAGTTTGATTAAAATAATTACAGTACAGATTCATTAAATATTATCTACTGTAGTGTTTTCTTTTTTATTTTTCTTTTGGTTTACGTCATACTACTTTGCACAAATAAGCTGTTTTTCTTTCCTTTTTAGGGTTCCGTAGTCAACAAGGACGTTTAGACGTTTTAGACGTTTTCTTTTCTCGTCTCTCCCTTGGTGTGATATTCAAAAATATTGCAAGTCTGTGAAAATTATTTTTCGATTCAGGGATCCGTTTGTGTAAAATTAAGCTTTAAATGGCAAATTTTTGTTAGAGTCAAGTGCTCCCCATTTTGCCAGCTAAATGGTTACTTTTGAATATGTGAATAAGTTCACGGCAGTGGTATATATAACGAAATAAAAAGGAAAACTATCACAGCTAAGTAGGCTTTACAAGTTTACGAGTAATAGTCGACTAACTTATAAAATGTACTTGGAAAAGTAAAAATGTTGTTTATTGATATATGGGGGATAACAGTTTTCAAAGGGCAAAGTTAATTTTGTCCCTTCGTTAGAGCAATGTATCGAACATTTTCTATGAACGTTAGCTTTCATTGTTTATGAACGTTAGTAATGTTACCTATTTATTTTGATGAATGTAGCTGTTCATACGGAACCCTCTGTTCACGAGTCAGACTCGCACTTAGCCGGATTTTTTTTTGTATGTTCTGAGATGCTAATGATATATTTTTTCAGTCTACATCAATCATTAAATTACGAATGCCATTTATAAACAAACTTCTACCTCACTATGTCATCTGTGCAGGCATAAATATTTGCATGTCGTATTGCCATATTTCAAAAATATTTAGTAAAACATTTATTTTTATATTTATATCAATAACTCTAGTCATGAAAGGATTATTAGGCGCATTACAAAGTAACGTCGGCTTAATAAAGATGTGGAGTGGCTCGATATTAAAGCGCTCGTAAATCACATGCCAGGCTCAATGTCACCGTGGGGTAGAGTCGTTCACTCGATACATGTATATTTTTGCATGAAGTTATTAGGTATCATTAGTGAACCTTATTACCCTATCTTATCTTATCTTGTGGAGGGGCCGAGAAACAACTCGGACACTTCGACCCATTGGGATCTATTGTGGTCCCCTAGATACCTTACTCCTCCCCAATCTCGTTGAAAACTCTTTTCATGAGTTTTACAACGAGACTGGGAGATATAAGCCTATAGTCTTCTGGTCTTGGATATCCAACCCCTAAGAGACTCATTCGCTTACCAGCTAGTGCATCGCATGTGCAAAGAAGGTGCTCCATGCGTTCCGTATGTTCTCCACACAATCTGCACATGGGTGTCGCGGTTAGACCCATCTTCATGAGCATGTCGTTGATTCCAAAGTGCCCAGTAAAAGCCCCAAGCAGGTAGCGGATTTGCCCCTTGCTTATGTTCCAAATGCATGCCCGGGCTTTGAACGTAGAGCCTAGGAAATTCTTGGAGTGTTGTAGACCGGTGCTAGATAGCCAATGAGTTCGCTGTCTGTGGTCTGCAAACTCCCTAAATGCGGCTTTTACGAGGCACGTCGAGATGCCTACACATGGTTCTGGACCCACAAAATCATTTGCTGAGCCCTCTCTTGCCAGTTCATCTGCCATTTCGTTACCATGGATTCTTTTGTGCCCAGGGACCCACATCAGTCTTACCCTGTTGTGCTTCCCAAGCCTGTTTAGGGTTTGGACAGCATCCAGAATAAGTCCGGAGTCCACTTTGTAGGATGCCATGGCTTTGATTGCACCCTGACTGTCACTAAGAATATGTATGAATTTACCTCTGGTTCCTCTATCTATATTCTCTTGAGCACGGGTTATTATGGCATAAGTTTCTGCTTGGAATACAGTTGCCGTCTTCCCTAGGCTTTTGCTACATTTGTAAACTTTTGCGTATATGCCCGCCCCTGTACCTGATTCCATTTTGGATCCATCAGTGTACCACACCAGACTGTCTTGTTCTGGTGGATCGATTCCCTTCGTCCAGTCCTCTATTGTAGGGATTTGGACCTTGAAAGACCTTTCAAACACACACATAGTTTGCATTTTATCGGATAACATGCTTGTTACCCGATCCAGGCCTTCATTCCCGTCGAACTTTGTATGGTTGGTCCTTGGCTTAGAGGCATCCCATAGTCCAGCCACAGCAAGTCGATGTAATGTCTTCCTTGCCTCGAATTCAACCATCATATGCAGAGGAGGGATATTGAGGTATCTCTCAATCGCTGCCGTAGGTGTTGTCCTAAAAGCACCTGTGATGCCTAGACACACTGTTCTTTGTAATCTGGTGAATGGCGCTTTGCACGAGGCAAGCTTTGTTCTGGGCCACCACACTATGCTGCCGTATGTGATAATAGGTATTATCATTGTCCGGTACAGCCATCGTATCTCTTTGGGCTTTAACCCCCAAGTTTTACCGTAGGTGGAACGACACATGCCGAACACTCGTAGGGCTTTCGTCGTAATATTTTCCACATGAGTTTTCCACCTGAGTTCTCTATCAAGCGATACACCCAGATATTTAACTTCGGCGGACCAGGGCAGCTTTATTCCATTGAGGGAGAGCTCTCCTAGGTTTCCTAGTTGTCTCTTCCTCGTGAATGGAACAATGACTGTTTTGTTTGGGTTGATAGAGAGGTGGTTCTTTGTACACCATTCCTCTGTCATCCTCAATGCCTGTTGTAATAATCCAGAGACTATGTTCGGGAATTTACCATTAACCATTATAACTATGTCATCTGCATAGCCTATTGTGTAGAATGGTCCAGTGTGTAGCTTGGTAAGTAGCGAGTCTACTACCAAGCACTACAATAATGGTGACAGCACTCCACCCTGCGGACAACCTCTTGTTGTTTTTGCACTAAGTCTGTCTCCCATCAGTTCTGATCTGACTATTCTGCTTCTCAGCATATAGTCAATCCAGTTGCACGTGGTATCATTGATGCCATGTTCCTTTACAGCGATGCGTATGGACTCAAATGTTGTGTTGTCGAAGGCTCACTCTATGTCGAGGAAAGCCCCGACACAGATCTCTTGTCCCTCTAGCGCAGCCTCGGCTCGACTCGCAACATAGTGCAATGCCGTTTCTGTAGATTTGCCAGGGCTGTAGGCGCACTGTAGTTTATGTAGAGGGAAGACTTTAAGTGGTCCCTCTCTTAGGTACCTGTCTACCAGTTTCTCCAGAGCTTTTAAGAGAAAGGATGATAGACTAATTGGCCTGTAAGCTTTAGCTTCTTCGTAAGTCGGTCTACCCACCTTCGGTATAAAGGTGACTTTGACCTCCCTCCATGCCTTGGGTACGTACCCAAAGGCTATGCAGGCTCTGTAGAGCTTACTCAAATGAGGTATCAAAACAGATGCCCCTTCTTGCAATTGTATTGGGTAGATGCCATCCGGACCAGGGGATTTGAGAGGCTGGAAGCCCGCTATGGCAAGCTTCAGTTTATTTTCATCTACCAGTTTCTTTGCCGTGAGCCAGTTATTTTTGGACGTGTGCCTTGTGAGCTCGTCCTTTGTGACTGGTTCCTCTTCATTGCTGTCGCGCAGTATACATTCCGGGAAGTGAGTTCTAAACATCACGCCCAGAGTGTCCTGTCCAGTTTCCGTTAGATACCCATTCTCATCCTTTACAGATGATAGTGGGTTTGTCTTAGTCACGGACATTGCTTTGCAAAACCTCATTCCATTTGGCTGATGAGGATGAGGATGAGGAGCTTCGATGGAGGTGCAATGCTGCCGCCAACTAGTAGTCAGCATGCTATGATAGCCAGAAAAATCTTTCATGGCT
This sequence comes from Orthosia cruda, assembly GCA_964057195.1. Taxonomy (NCBI): domain Eukaryota; kingdom Metazoa; phylum Arthropoda; class Insecta; order Lepidoptera; family Noctuidae; genus Orthosia; species Orthosia cruda. Next base: position 23,672,055 of record OZ059837.1, read on the forward strand.
TTTGCATCATTAAAGGCCTGTCGTGTTTCCTGACGTATTTTAGCTAGTTCAGGAGTCCACCATGGTACCTTTTTGCATAAGGCCTTTTTCTCTGGGCAGTTATCTACCCATGCACCGATGGTGCCCACCTTGATTCTATCAGCTTCAAATTCTATATCTAGTATGGAATTAAGCTTACCTTTAGGGCTCCCTAGATTTACTTTTAGGTCCCTCCTGTACGAGCCCTACCTTATGCCCTAACTCCAAATTCTTTAAATGGTTTACAGTTAGGTTTAGTTACAATTTAGAGTTAGGGCATAATTTACAATAACTTAAAAATACATTTCTTAGAAAGATTTTTTATTTTAAATATGATTTTCTGCTTCGTATACACATACGGAAGAACGAACAGAAGATACAGTGTGAATTTTACTAAGTACTTTTATATCTTGAAGAGCGTTATGAAAATCCCTTTTTCTGTATTTAGGATTTATTTTCTGCCTAATTCGACGACTTCAACTGATTCATTTATAATAGCATAAAAGTAAACTGATGTTGACGAAATAAAGCAGTGAATTTAAGGGCTCACATTACAAAACGAACGGGTATCGTCACCGAGGATACAGCGGTAATGTCCGGATCGCGTGAAATCGTACAATACCACCCACGATTGACTCGGCTCAAAGGAAATGAATAGATTTCATTTTAGTGTCATTTGTAGGGCTAATGGCGCCACCGGCTAATGCCGTGTTGAAAACGTTTAAACACGAGGGAAGCTCAGCTGTCGGCTTCCTGACACGATAATGACACTATACAGCTATATTATAATTATTTGTTTATTGATTCAACGATTGGTACTAATAAAGTTGTGTTGTAAAAAGTCATCAATCTTTATTATGCGTGTATTTTTATTGCCCTAGAACACAGATGTCCCAACCCTAGTGGCTTCTAAAGTTTTACTTTTCAATTTTTTTTAATAAGAACACACACTGACCGGAAAAAAGTTGAATGCCGGAAAAAAAAGAAAATAGTTTTAGCTTAACCGTCCGTAATAAAAACGTTGAAAAGACAATATTTTTTTCTTTTGTCGTAGAAAATTGCCGTAGAATTGTAGCGTGCCCCAATAATACGCAGCTCAATTACGTCACAATGTCTTCTTTGTATTTTCCCCGAAAAAACTGTTCGTAATAAATAATACCGTATGTCATTTCTCAGCACGTATGAAATTTATAACACGCGCAGCGTTTCCGAAGGGCAATTTATTTGTAATAGAGCTGTTCAATGGGGACCGAACACCGGTAATAGTAGCTGAAATAAAAACCTGAGTAGTGGAAAATTACGATTGCCATTATTGTTTTTTTCAAATGTCAAGTGTTTAGTTTCTCTAAGATGTGAACTCTTTGCTGCTATAGAAATAGATTTTTAAACAACTTACAAAACGGAGGAGGTTCTATGTTCGACTTTATGTATGTTTTTTTTTCATCTATATCTCCGTCAATTGTGGACCGATTTTGAAAATTTTCTTTTTTTTTTTGGATTCGTATGTTTCGAATTTGATCCCATTTTAATTTGGTGAAGATTTGACGATGATCTTCGTAGATATACAACAGAACTCTTCAATAAATAACGGAAAATCTCTCGGGATTTCTGCCATCGAATGTCTGTTTATTGTTTATACCATTTCATAACATAACGTCACGCCAGTACGCTCTAAAGTGGTACGCAGATCTCTCATTTCACCGGCTATTTTTAAGTTTCATGTTATTCGGGTACTCTATTCTGGTGTTATAGGTACCTTACTAAACAACTTACCTATTAGGTAGGTGGTAGGTAAAACTAAAAAGGGAAAAATAAAAAACATTTTTGCAAAAAAATACTACCGACTTCGGACTTCGGTGTCTTTCGTAGGTACCAATTTTTTGCGATATGGACACCGACTTCTAAAAATAAAGTTATTTTTCACTTTGTAGTTTTTTATTTGGAAGTGGGTAGTATTTTTTCGCAAAAATGTTTTTATTATATTTATTAGATCAAACCAGCTAAATATTTTACTTTCGTTGTGTACTTCTTAGTTGAATTTCAATACTATGCTTCGTGGAAATGTCTCTCTACTTGTGGGATTGAGTCTGTTGTTCTACCGGTGTTTCATTTTTCGATGTCATAAAGGGATTGGGGACATTAAATTGAATGTTGTAACTGTGAACCTACATCTTATTATAAATTGGAGAGGATTCGCTCTACTCAAAACAGGTAGCTAGATCTAAGCCCATAAATTGTATATATCCAATTTCACCTCATCCGAAAACAATCGATTCCACTCGAAACGAAAACAGCAAATAACGAACAAAAATATATAAATTAAAAAGCAATTCCGCAAGCTCGGTATCGGTATATCAGAGGGCCGGTAAAGAGGCGCCGGCCGCGATTTGTGACTTAATCACTTTATTGGCAGCGGGGGAGCCGGCCTTATCGGAAAGAAACGTCGCCCCGACCTCTGATATATGAGTAAACATGCTTGCACTTTTCCTCGGCGACTTTTGGCGGTCACAGCGGCCATAAAGTCGTCGCCGAAGTTTGGATTGCGCTTGTGGGGGAGCACTCCCAACTGTAATGTTGTTTTTTTAGTTTTAAACGCTGCTACTACAAACTACAGTAACGTTCTTATTTACCTTGTTCGCGTCGCCGTCAATGTAGTCATTTGCATCTGAAACAAATGAAAATATTTATATAAAACGCCAAGGGGTTGTTGTGTACACTATGTCCATTCTCCGGCCAGTGATTAGCCGCGCACACTGCGCTACGTAACGGACCTAAATATGTTTGTATTTTGGCTTTGCCGGTACACACCCAATATCGGATCCCTCCTGAGGATCAGCCATTACGCAGCCTCTTAACGGCGGACGGTTTTAATTAAAAACTTCTTGCATTAGCATGTGTCCGCCCAATCATGATACTAATCCCTTCAAAATATTATTTAATTTCAGTCGAGAATCCTATGTGTTGCAGAGGGAAATAGGAATTCGAAACTTGGGAATGTATTAAATATTATTTTAGGAGATTCGATTCGCTATGAATTTATGATGATTATTGAATATTGTTAATGTATTATAAGTGGGTCAGGGTGGGTTGTTGATTGGCCTAAACAAACAATACATCTCTTGAGGGGGTGGTGGTCTTAGCGGCGATAAACAAGCACAGGTGTACGGTACCCGCCTCAACCGCTGTCCGGAGCAACTTGGAAAGTATTTGTAAGCGTTCAAACATACCGTGCTCGTTATGCATGCCTCGCTGGGTTTAATCACGGACCAGCCCCGCCCCGGGCGGAGCTAATGTTTTCACTATGTATTTTTTAAGTACCAGGAACTTGTGCTGGCATTCAGGACTCGCGGTTTGCTCTCAATATTCCAGAGTAAGAGTATTAATATTTTATATATTGAATTTTGCGAGTACTTGTTATTGAAGCTTTCGTTTAAAATGTAGCTCTAACAGTGTTAGAACTTAATTGAAATAAAACATAAGCCCTTGTTTTCCCTTACATATTTGTCAGTCTAATTTCACAAATGTTTAACAGTTTGTAGTTGAAAACAATTCATAAACAATCGCGCATTGTTTGTTTCGCAAACTGTAGTCTATTGAACTTCAAACAGTACTCGAAGCGTGCATCAAGTCGAAGGTCCTCCGTCTATTAGCGGTTGTGCTGATATTTCGCCCACATCCGAATCTTGGTGCCTATTATGTGATGTGTCCGATATTGACACAGTGTCCCGCCGATTGTACGCATCTCACGACGATCCCTCGTCACCATGCTTGAATATGGGTTTCGGATACGTCGCTTTGATACGATCGGTTACCACGATACTCTTCATTGAATCACTACATCTATACAGAATCATTTTTACAGTGTCGATATAACTAGCTCGATAACAGAACGATTATAATTAATCATTCGGCACCCGCGTCGTAAGCTAACGCCCAAATTTGTTTGACTTGGCGAAAAGTTGCGCACAGTCTTATTTATTTTTTATCAATTTCACTCGGGCGAGCCTTAAAAGCGTCGTCCCGTTTTATTATAGGGACGTGAATTAGCAAAAAGAGAATGGATTTTGGCTGTGATTATGTCAAAAATAATTAATTATTATCGATTCGATGGCGGGCAGGGGAGCGGATTGATGGGAGGCACCGAGCGTGGAGTCGCTCTTTAAAATTGGAAAGCTAATTACTCAGTAACGGAGGCCGCGGGGATACTACAGAAATCACTGAGCGACTGGATTGTTTTGAATACATTTTCCAATTACATACTTCAATTCAACCTCAGAAGCCTGTATCTAGAAATTTTAATGAAAATCTCGGTCGGAAACAGTTGACAGGTCGGTTAAGTCAGTGACTGTTTTCTTTTGGGAAGTTTACAATGTATGCGAGGGAGGTTAGGGCCGAGGGGCTCGTGTGAGGGCTCTCCGGAATTTCTTCATTCATTAAGCCGCCGCAGCTCGTGATCGGCGTGCGCAAGTAGTCGCTACTCCGCACACATCGCCGATGAGCCAAACTTTAATTTAGGCCGCGGTACCTGAGACCACTCATTCATAATGAATCGCCTCACCCTCTATTTAGTTTAGAGCGAAACCTCTAGTGTGTGTGACTGACATTTTATTTACGACCTTATTTAAACGTCAAAGAATAGTCAGGATGGCCGGATTGCCGGATGGTCGAGATGAAAGCCGGGTTTGTAGCGTCAATAAATCACGAGTCGAAAAGTTTGAGCGTCGAAAGAAAAATCACAGTCATCGGCCTCTTTTTAAATTAACGCCATTAGCTTCGAGATTTCCTCTTCGGAATAGAGTGCAAAAATTACCTTTCTTCGTTTGAGCAGCCGAGTAATTAGTGTCGCTTGGGTTTTATTTGTTGACGTTCATTATTCGTTGTTTTTGGGGACGCGTGGGAGTGGGACGGGGATAGTTTTTGTATGGATAAGAGAGGGAGAGCTGCTCAATCGAGGAGCTGCACCTGCCACCGCACTAATTTGCAATTTAAATTCCTAACGAATATTCGGGAGGACCTCCTTAACACGACATCTGTTTAAATCGTCGCCGTTGACGATAGAGTGACTGTCGTGGTTCCAACTCTTTGTGATTGCGACTTAATTGAAATAAAACAAAACCCTTCTCATGATTTTGGGGGACTTAGAAATATAATCGTTTCGACTGTGATTTTCACTGGATTAATTATATTGAAATTAATTTTAAATAGAAATGGAAGGGTTGGTTTTAGATTTTAAATAACAATAAGTTAATCAAGGTATTTGTTTTAATTTAGCAATTTTATCAGTTGTTCGGCTTTATTTTGACCAACCCATCCTGTCTGGAAGCCACGAGGAGAAACCTTTGCTCACCAGTGGGATACACAGACTAACAGTTATCAGTAATTTTATCAGAATTTTTGTCATAAAATCTACCGCCAAACAAATAATAACCCCAATATTACTTACAAAAACAAAAGGGTAACACGTTATAATTTCCCAAATTGATTGATACGTTCCTGTCGGGATGATATATTGTGCGGAGTGTATCGGACGCGGTCCGTTAATAGGTGTTAGTGGGTAAATAAAGAAGTGTTTTGGCCGGGCGGAGCCGCGCGTCATTAATAACTATCGCCCTGCCTCTTCATTAACAATCAATCACATGTGGCCGCCCTTGTGCGGGACAGGCTGTTGCGGTACCCGACGACTTTTTTTTTTGGTGAGTATTAAGGAGGGTTTAATCTTTATACAATTTCTCAATCTATGGGTTAGCGAAGAAAAAAAAAAGAAAAAAAATATGCCTCTGCCTACCCTTTCGGAAAGTAAAGCGCGATATTGTGTTCTTTAGCCATAATTTAATTGAAAGTACTAATTAAAATACAAAACACATGTTGAAAATCGTAGCCGTAGCAAAAGCGTAGCAGCTGCGTAGCACTTGCTACGCCTTGCTACGAATCTACAAAAGTTGCAAGTAAAAAAAATTCGATACTACTAACATTATCGTTTGCGATTAGGTACGCTAACTTACAAAACCTAATCTCATCTCGTTAATAGTTTGTAAAGTTCTCAAGAAAATACCGAGTATATTCGTTAAGACCCGCGAGAAAGAATGACTTGTCGGAAGGAGTTAATAATCTTATTAATTTGTTCGTAACCCGCGGCGGACTGCCACCGACGTTCTTTGTAATTAATGGGAACACCTCATCTATTAAATTAGTACAAGGGCATGAGAATACACGTGTGTGTATATCGACCAGTATACCGAGATCCATCACACCTCCACAAGTTGCATAAGCTTAGGATAAAAACAGAGGTCTCGATAAAGTGGGAGGTTGTCATGTAGTCTTAACAGAATAAATAAATTGCCCGTGAAGAAAATCAAGTAAGAAATTTCATTTATCAAATGGTAACGAGTTTCCTCGTTTTGAGTGATGGATTTTAGATTGTATTCGATTTAATTTAATTACTAGATTTATTTTGTCCGTATTCCATTTATAAGGAGGACCATTTTTTATGTCATAATTCATGATCTTTTTTGACTATCTTAAAAATGTGACTATCTTAATTGGTTTACTGTAAATAGCAGTAGAATTAAAAAATACACACAAATTTGCACAATGAGTTCTCTATGGTCCAAATAAGTAACCAAATTTATAATTTAATAGAATCTGTTTAAAACAACTTATTACTAAAAAGTACGAAATTTAATATCGCTCCATCCAACAAGCACATACTCGATCGTACTATCTTGTTTGTTTGAGAAGTTGTTATGGCCACTTTCCAGCTCCATCATGAAACCAGCTCCATATTATTTCAATGTTTTTAACGTTACATATACAACGATACAAAAAGTTACAGAAAGAAAGAAAATACATTTATTTAGCACAGACTAAAAGACACACAACAGCTTAATCGGATGCCACGAAGTGCTATGAGAGCAAGGTAATTAAAGCTTATAATAATAAAAAATCTCTCTAAATTTTGTCAAATACCTATAATATTGACAGTTTGTCAAATCACACCTGGATTACAACTCTCGAGACAACAGTCGGTCATAAGCATAACACAAAGGGCACCTCAAGTGGTCCCATAAATTACACCCAACAAACTATACGCTTTGATCAATTAAATTTTATAACACGCGTTAATTAAACGGCCCCTTAAGTGAAAGATTTATTGGAGGTTTATCCTCATAACTGAAGCTTAAAGGGCGATCTCAATACGGCTAGGCCTTTCTTGGGGCAAGCCTGCTTAACCGTATAGGGCGATTAAGAGCCTATTCAGCCGAGCCTTTACTATGTGATTTTGTATGCTGAACTATTATGTTGTTTGGTATAAGCTATAGTCCTATAGCGTCTAATATGCCAGATGTTGAAACAGTTCCTTGGTTGTAAGTGGAACTAATTACCGATATTCGAATCATCAGCTGACGTTTGTCGCAAGAATAAAAATGCTCGATTTTCAAATTTGTCCATACCGACATATTTATTTTCTAGAAAAAGAGTTAGTAGTCTGGCGAAAATCATCCCACGTTATCTTTTAACTGAGATGGTTCAAAGTATCATCAGTGTCTGACTTCAATTAAATGAAGGCCAAGTTTAGATTTGATCAATGGGTCTCATTGATCTTGTTATACAAATAAGAGAGTAGTCTTTATTCCGATTTGAAGACAGCCGTTTTCCTTTCTTTTTACCCTACTGCCGAAGGAGGGTAATGTGTTTATCAGTCAACGTATGTATGTTCCTACGTAGCGTTCTAGAGACCAAACGCGTTGTCCGAATTTGATGATTCTTTCGTCAATCGCTTCGTCTTAACCTTGCGAGTCTCACAGGCTACATTCAAATTGGAAAATAGTAAAATGGCGGCTTTTGGGCGCTCTATTGTGGTTTTGGTCAGCCAGCTCGCGAATATGTATCCTTCGACTTCACAGCATGATTATTTCTTGTTTACATCTTTTTAGTTCGCTTCTTAAGCAGTCGGGTTTTTAACTTTTTTTGAGACATAAATAACTATGTTTTCTAACGCCATGTATCATAAAGATATATTACACAATCTAATATATTCTAAGACCTTTGTATAGAGACGGTATTGCGATGTAAGCAGTAATATTAATCACGATGTAAGCGCTTAGTGCGCGATATTGCGGGTCCACTACATTCAGACTAATCTCACGCGCTATAAACATGGGTTCCGCATATGAATAGACTATGGTAATAGTTATATTATACATCGTATATCTTTGGGTTTTGGAGATGCTTGTGAATTTAAGGTGAGAATATTGTTGTTTTGATTTGGGAATATCAAATCATTGGGCAATCACGTTGCTAGATCAAATTGAAGAGAATTTTCAAGGTCTATTTTGTGTGATTGTAGAATCACCATAAAAAGTTTGACACAATAGTCGCAAACTAAAAGCAAAAGTTAATTACAGTGTAGCTGTTTACTTAGCAGACAATGGTGTGACAACACTTTGATATATGTGCCGTAAATTCTAATGCGATGTCGCGCGAGGTGCCGCTGTAAAGCCGCCGAATACGGAATGATCATAATAAAGTATGATTTCTTGGTCGGGGACGCGGCCTAACTCGGATAATCACTCCTCAGGCGTACCCATATAATTCCTTAGTGCATAATGAAAGTTGATTAACATTATACCCGTCGCGTGTGTGTGTGTCCGCCGCAGATTCCGAGTCCTAATTAAGAGCAAGGGAGGGAGGCGGCCGGCGGCGGGGACGAAGGGGGTATCGATCATCGCCCGCCAAGGAATCGACGCAGGGACCCGCAAAAAGGGGAAGCCCTCATCTGAAAATCAGCGTCCGCTAAGCCGGTCCGCTGCGAACACATGTGTTTTGATTTAAATGCGCTCTAAGGGTCAGTATAATGCGCGAGTGCGGAAACGGAACGCTTCGGGCGAGATTTGCAAATCCGCTGTGAATAATTACACGGCTTACGAGCGCTTACCTACTGCCTTACAGTCATTTGCATATTTTCTTGTGGCTTTATGCTGGCTGCCCGCTGGAGTGGAAAGTAAATATGTCCGTAAATGCTTTGAACATTGACTGTATAGGCGGAACTCAACTATCATGGCAAGCCGTCATTAAAGATGGGGCAATCTTGAAGTGAACCTTAAAATTAATTCATATGGTATTCTGATATGCATTCTTCCATGTGATTAAAATGATTTATATTTTGTTTAACGCTCGCTTAGACGTATTCGATTGATGAAGTTATGTCTGAATTGTATAATACAGTACTAATTTAGAATGTTTGCGAATAAATTCTTCGCTAGTTGGTGAAGCTGGCGCTTATATAATATTGTTTTAACAGCCCTCTGTTTAAAATATACCTATACACAATAGACCTTTATCTTCTATGTATGATAACGATGTTGTCAATTGGTGACTCTCCTATTAATATAATTATAATAATACAAAAATAAAAACGTCAAGAAACAAGCAACGCTAACAAAGCTGTTTATGAAATAAAAAAACGTTGGCAAAACACTTATCGCGCTCGAGTGCAAATCGTCGACTGTCACTTCAAATCCCGCCGGCGCCCGGACAAAATGGGAAAAAAAGTAACAAAAATAACAATCAAATAGAGCATCCACGGAAATGAGATCTGAAGGAATGATCACGCCCGACCCCGGGGACCGGTCGCCTCTTCAAAAAAGACTTAATCTCTCAATTCACTAAGGAGTTAAGCTTTAAAAATATTTCGATAGGCAACAAAGAGCCCCTCTCTCGTCGCGTCGCGGTGTCTTTGACACGTCGCCGCCGGATTTTTTCGCGAGATCTCTTTAGAGAGGATGTCACTCACTTTGTATCGGCTTTGTCGCGAGAGGTTAAGCGCCGGTTTATTAGGCTTTACTTCCGATTCGCAAACAGGGGGACGTTCGGAGATTCGTTTTCGATGTCGCATTCCGATTAAAAAAATTAAAACCTCTAGCCGATCGAGATTTATCGGCGCAATACCGTCGTGCGGTGTTTAAAACGAGACCCTCTCGGAATCGATATGAAAATGTGACGAGTGGGGTGTTCGCCAGCTGGCGGGCATTAATTAAGAATACGTGACAAAAGACGAGACATGCACACAAACACAAGTCGCGTTGAAAAAGGTCGGGATTACGTAACCCTTTTGCGCTTTTGATTTTAAACGTCGCGTGAAGTGCGACCGGACCGTGGCGTCTAATTTGAAAGGAGACTTGACAAATCTGGCTTCGGGCCGCCCCTCGTTTAATCGAGCCGTCGTTACACGTGATGTCGATATGAATGTTGATACAATGAAATAATAGCGCGGAATGGTCGGGTACTATGGTTACCGGGTGGGACGAAGCCTTATTTGAATGGAGCTGTGAAAGGCTTTTAGCCGCGTTTGACCATTTAGAGCGGGTCAGCATTTTGGGCGCTGACTGCGCTCCGAAACCGGGATAATTAGCAGGCAAACAAGGAGCAGGGTGCGGCAGAACTTTTGCCGACCGTTCAGGTGCTCTACAAACATTGCTGCAAGAAGTTTAACAGCAGTTTAATTGCGGAGCGAAAACAGAAGCGCACTGAAAACAGTTTAGTTCCAGTGAAAAGAACCTAGTCGGTTATTGAGGTGAACAAGCATAATCAAAGGTACGTTAGAAGTTAGAAGTTTATTGAAAATGAGAAATGTCGTACCTACAAGCTGCAGAGAGGAGAAATAAATTAAAGTTCGGTTAATGAATTGAGGCACGAAGCGAGGTGAAGTTATTAGCTCAACATCATTTACACCTGTGAAATAAAATGTCTGACTTATTCGGCAGCAGAACTTACGAAATAGTTTTTAATTTTTATTAAATACTGACTGACTTGAAAATCCTTCTGTTCTTCGGCCCATAGCTAATTTCGTGATCCAAAGTCCAAAGCTGTCATATTATTATAAAGATTTAAATCGTTGAAATTTCAAGCTTTATAATCTTTAATTCTCATTTTTAAGCAAACCTTAAGAAAAAATCTGCGATAAATTAATTTCCCACCCGCCTAACCAGTGGATATTTAGGTACAGTTCACACGGGTCCATAAATCGAGCGTGTCAACACCAGCACGGGGTAAAGGTGCGGACACACTGGCTATAAATTACCGATGCTGGCGAGTGCGTGCACCGCGACGCTAATCCCGCCGTACGTGACGCGTGTGAACCGGCCCTAATTGTCGGATTGTGGTTAATTTCAATAGTCGGTAACTAGAAGGTAGGCAGGACGTATGTGTCGTCGACTTGCGAAATTATATTACTGTGGCTGGAATTATGAGGGAGTTAATGAGACAAAGAACTTGTATCTATTAATCATAATATGTATTTTTAGTCAAAATCTAAAATCCAATACAACACTATAAAACGGATAAAATAAAGTGCGAGCCAAAATGTTTACAAAAAACGCAAGTGGAAGTTAAGTTCTAGCATAATGCTGACGCCTGAAAATTTTGCATAATTATTAGTATTACCAAGTACTACTAGCAGTGGTGGCCCAGTGGTTACGGCCCCGACTTACGAGTAGTAGGGCGTGGGTTCGATCCCAGACAGGCGCATTACTTTGTGTAAATTATTTCATCACCGCTGCTCTCAATACGGTGAAGTAAAACATTTATTTATTTATTTAAACTTCATGTACAATGGTGATACATAGGCGGACTTAATGCAGCAAGGCATTCTCTATCAGTCAATCTTTGGGTTAAAAAGGACACAACAGTGGTAGGAGTACAAAAATAAAATAAAATTAACAATAATTAAAATCAGATATTAATAAACAATCTATCTAATAAAATACATAAATAATAACTAAAACAATGGACTAATAAATATTATAATAAATACCATATCATTATTTAAAAGAAAACATCGTGAATCATCGTCAATCATCGTGTTTATAAAACATCGTGAGGAAACCGGCATGTCCTAGAACCAAAAATTCGATGATATGTGACATCTACCAATCCGTACAGGGCCCACGTGGCGGCTTATAGGCCACTCTATGAGAGAATGCCTGTGTCCCATCAGTGGGAACATTAAAAAGCTGATAATGATGATGAGTACTACTTACTTACGTAGTATCTTTAATTCTGTAGACCATAAACGTTCATTCTATTCTATTCTAAATCTATGCGTCCATGTGAGATGTGCTAGTCCACTAATGATTTGCACATTACCTTAATCATGTATTGTTAAATGAAGTTTTTTGTATACACTTACTTACCTACTTACTCTCAAGATACAATTTTCATTCCTTACGACTTATCAAAGCTCACACATTTATAATAGGGTCAACAAGAACCTCGCAATTTACAGACTTACTGTGCATAGGGTCAAGCAGAGCAACGCCAAGGATATTGTCCCTCAGCTACGACGAAACAGAGCAAATACTAGTGACCATCTCGTGAGACAAATCCTTCCATTACATTACATTAAATTTACAATACATGTAGACACATTCCCACATACGTATACGCACACACTAACAATCACACACACACACAAATACACTTGCTCACACACTCGCACACAAACACATCTTTGATTTTTATTTTATTATTAGTTTGAATATGTACCTTAGTTTTGATTTTACCCTGTTAATCTGCATAAGAATAAATTGTAATTTATCCCCGGAAGAGGGCACTGGCTCCTGTAACACAGGTCAATCACCTAGCACAGGAGTCAGGGAATCCATGTATTTGTATGTTTTCTTATGTCAATAAAAGTTATATTAAAGTTATATTATATTATCAACACCAAAATTATCAAACATTTTTCCTTCCCTTCACACCCACTACGCACAACCGTGTATAATCCCTAGCGGGATCGAATGCGTCGCTATGCCAAGTTTTGCTAATACATAATTGGGACCAAATCCCTATTGGAGGTCGAATATACAGGGACAGGTTTCTTAGTGCGTGTTCTGTGCGAAATTAATGAAATTAACCGAACCGAGGTAAATGTAGGAAGAAATGAGGGTGGCGTATTTATTTATTAAGCAACTCTAGTTTATTAAACGTCACTTCTAATAAGTATGAGATGTTGGATGCGTGGGTGTGATTGTAAGTTGCTTATTAACCGACTTCCCAAAAAGGAGGAGGTTCTATGTTCGACATTATGTTTGTTTTTTTTTGTTTATGTTCACTTAAATCTCCGTCAATTGTGGACAGATTTTGAAAATTCTTTTTTTGTTTGGAAAAGTTTGTTTCGAAATTGGTCCCATTTTAATTTGGCGAAGAGATATACCACGGAACTCTTCAATAAATAACGGCAAAGCTCTCGGGATTTCTGCAATCGCATGTCTGTTTATTGTTTATACCATTTCATAACATAAAATAACGCCAGTACGCTCTTAAGGGGTACGCAGATGTCTCATTTCACCGGTTATGTTTAAGTTTAATAATATTCGGGAAATCTATTCTAGCGTTAAAGGTACCTTAATAAACAACTTGCCTATTAGGTAGGTGTTGTACCTACCTAATAGGCAAGTGAAAAATAAAAAAACCTTACCCGTAAGTCGGTTTCCATAAAGCAAAAAATTGGCACCTACAAAAGACACCAACTTCCAAAAATAAAATTATTTTTCACTTTGTAGTTTTTTTTTAATTTGGAGGTCGGTAGTATTTTTTTGCAAAATGTTTTTTTTTATTATAAGATCCTCCGTTTTGAAGAAAGTTAATACGACACTGCTTGAACTAGAATCAATATTTATTTGGAGAAATAAAATTAAGATCACAGTCTTATCCGAAATTCAATGAAACGCAACTGAACTGCGTGAAACATGATATGCATAGAGGGGGTGATTACTCAGATAACGGGCGATATTGCAGTATGGGAAATGAAGCCATTTTGCGCCCACTTATTCCAAATAAATTAGAGAATTAATTGTAATCCAAAAACAGAAGCCATAAGAAGACCTAACATTGCATCTCTCGAAGCAATCTCAAACAAAGACTTGGATCTGATTTGATTACTAATCTCTTTGCTCGTCTTCATAATTCAAATTCTAAGAAACCGAAACGAGCAGACAAGGCCTAAAATAAATTCAAATTCTAGCTACAGAATTAGAAACTATTAAAAAAGAACAATTAAAAAAACGAAATACCAACCAATCTAGCATTCGAAATTCAAACGTCTTTTCTTTTTCACGTCAAAAGACTAACAACTAGTGTTGCACCAAATGACATAATAACCCAAATTAAACAAGTGAACTAGCTGTTGTTACCGTCATTACCCTGTGTAATTCCCGGAGCGAGCGTATCGATCGCGGGGAGCGACAGAAAACTTTCTAGACAGCTTTTATATGCACCGACTCTTTACCCTGTAAGTATGGAGTACGTTCGATGAAATGTTCCACACTGGAGGAATGAACGATTTTGTATGTACCTTGATTGACGGGTTAAAATGCTAGTGTTTATTACCTGGTATTTATTAGAGGTATTTAGTGTTGGGTGTTCATCGTTTGACGTGGGAGTTTGTGAAGTTTTAAAATGAAAGACTGATGTGCATTTTCTTTAGAATTTGTTGGTAACTGAATACATTATAGTTAGTAGAGCATTTTTTAAATTATTGTAAAAAAAAAATATTTCAATAGGCAGGCACCACAGAAATTATAGTTGTAAATAAAAGTGCAACTTAATTTAAAAAACGTTTTGTCTTCACACGTCCAGAATAACAAAATGCAGAATAAGCTTTTCTTCTATTTCATTCTTTCTAGGGGGTGACCATAACCTATTAAAGTAAGGTTATTTTGAGTTTTCGTAAGGAACAGATATATACAAGTCCGACATATGTCCCTTACACACACTCAAAGTAACCTTAATCTAAGAGCTTATGGTCACCCCCCAGGTATATTTTTTTTAACTAATAATTTATAAATTAATCCCTTTTACCAGAGAATAATTTTATAACCAACTAATTCGAATAATCCTAAACATTTTGACAGGATAATTATCTGAAATGAGCGGGGAACGATTCGGTGTTTGTTTTTCATCGGCAAGACGTCAGAGATGACGTCAGCGGTGACGTGGCGTGCATCAGACAGTTGATAGGGGTAGCATTACCTATATCTTCTTTATACTGTGGCTACACCGTGGGTTCGTACACTGTGTTGCGAAAATTTTGGGCATATATCTAGGAGCATAAACTTTGTGTGAGGGGGTTTTAATTGGTTAGTTATCCGTGTGATAAAGTTAGGCATTTTGTACGACGATCAACAATAAAATATTTATAATTTAAATATTTATTCAATTTTTTTTATTTTATTATTTCACATAGGCTTATATGGGCATTTATAAAACGTCGACAAAAGGTGTACGGTTCGGGTTGGTCGTTTCCTATGGAGAAGAACCGGCAAAAAACTCCATGGTTACTCTTTTAAAAATTGTTTTGGTTTTACAATATTTCCATGTTACAGCATTAGTAGTTAGATATGGGGGGACAATATAGGCCCGATAACAAGTCGTAATACACTAAAAAGAAATATTATATTTTATATAAACAAAAGAACATAAACGAGATGAAAATTTAACAAATGTTAACAAGCATCTAGAAGCCCTACAATGTTCACACATTCACAAAACAATCTTTAAAAGAATCTATACAAAGGTAAAAAAATATAACAAGACTAAATTTAACATAATTATGCAACTTAATTAATTATATATGTTATTTTCTACAGGTATCTGGGTAAGTGACTATCCATTATCCAGTTACCTGATTGTTTCCATACGGAATCTTCCTACAAGATTATAAATTAAATAAAGAACTAAGGAAATAATAACCTATGTATATATATTGCGCTTGATAACTTTAGCAAACATTTGTACGCAACTTTACTCTAAAAATACTATAATTTTCTGCCAGACACAACAAAGTACAACACATCTTTTGTTTAAAACAGCGCATCACTTCAGTACACCCACATAGCTTTTTAATTACATCCAAAAAGCCCTTCCACATGTCACTCACATCAACGTAAACGATACAGCGAAACGTTAATTCGCTTACCGTACGTCTGAACTCGTCTAAATAAGAACAGGACGTAATCGTGTGATCCGTACGATCCCGTGTGGGGCAACTCTAATCAGCTATGAAAATTAGGTTCCGCTCCACATCTGCTTTGTACCGTTAATACGGAATTTAATTACTATTTCCAAATATCATATTAGAGTGATGGATGGGAGGAGACAGTCTTGATGTTTAATTTACCGTTTCAAGTTATATGCGTGGTTTATTTGATTATTTGTGTACGTAGTCGGGATAAAAGGTGGAGGTATTTTGATGATTAGGTGTGTATTACAGAGATTTATGAATTTTGTATGATCAATATTCTGAGCAGTGGTGGCCCAGTGGTAACGGCCGCGACTCGAACCCAGGCAGGCGCTTTACTTTGTGTAAATTATTTCGTCACCACTGCTCTCAAATCGGCGAAGGACAACATCGTGACGAAACCGGCCTGTTCTAGAACCAAAAAATCGAAGACGTGACATCCACCAACCCGCACTGGGCCCACGTTGTGGATTACGGCCAATTCCCTCTCACAGAGAGGAGGCCTTTGTGTAGTGGGAACATTAAAATATGATGATGATGATAAATATTGTGATGTAATCGAAGCATAATAATATTAAGGATCGCAGCCTGCAGGTCTGTATAGTTTCTGTCTAGACCAATGGGAATAAAAAGTTAATTCGAAAAATCAAAAATCCGACTGCTTAAGAAGCGATGAGATGCAGTCGGAGGATATAAATTCGCGAGCTGGCTGACCAAAACCAGATGTATCCTCCTACTGCACAACATGATTTTCTTCTTGTTTATGTCTTTTTAGTTCGCCTCTTAAGCGGTCGGGTATTTTAATATTTTTTGTAAACTTTTTTATTTATAACCATTTAGTTTTTTTTTTCGAATTAGGTACATTTAAACATTTAAGTATTACAAATTTTTGAAATCACTAAGAGGTGATTCAAGACAAACCCTTTTTTTGATTCCCCACATGATGGGTTTGGAAGAAAAACGAAATTGGGCCTCTACAATATGGAACCCAAAATCCGCCGTGACACTCGCAAGGTTAAGACAAATCGTATGTCGTAATAATCATCAAACTCAGCCAACACGTTTGGTCTCTAGAACGGCACATAGGAACAAACATACATACATAGACTGATAAACACATTACCCTTCTTCGACAGTCGGGTGAAAAGGCTTCAGTTTATTTATCTAGGTTGGTATTTAAATATTGTGATCTATTCTTGTAAAATATTTTCAATTCTTCTTTGTATGTTTCAGCTAAACGCAGAAAACTTCACATCTTAATCGTAAGTCGGTTCTTGTATTTATTAAATAACTAGCGGACACCTCGCGGTTTCACCCGCGAAGTTCCCGTCCCCGTGGGAATACAGGTATAAAAAGTAGCCTATGTCACCCGGGGATAGTGTAGCTTCCCAACGGTGAAAGAATTTTTGAAATTGGTCCAGTAGTTTTGAAGCTTATTCGTTACATACAAAAAAACATATCTTTCCTCTTTATAATATTAGTATAGATAATTTGTCTACTCTCTATGTATAAGAAATAATTTCTGTCTATAGAATAAGCTCTTCAAGAAATCTCCCACTGTATTCCCAAGTCACTAACGCCAAAGTCTTGATCCTGACCCACAAGAACATCTCCCAACTAGCACCATCACGCGCCATGTTACCCCACACACTGGAGCCATGCCCTCCCATCCATCAGCCAATTAGCCACGCGATCAATCATCGAGCCGATCACTCCCTGGGACCCGATGATTTTTCCCACTCTTTTGTACAACCTCCTGGGGCTTGTTAATCACTTATGTGAAGGATGTGTGCTGTAAAACCTTGATAGATTATTATTTTTATGTTACTGGGGGTGTGGTATTTGGGTTTCCAAATGTGGAATTGATTTGTAGCTTTTAAAAATGACAGGTATTACGTGTTCTCAGAAGTTGTTAGAAGAGCATTATCGTTGTGTTTTTTCTTTAATTTAGAGAAACAACAGTTTTTCCCAGATGGTTTTAACCGACTTACCAGGACGACTGCCAAAGGAGGAGGTTCTATGTTCGACTTTATGTATGTTTTTTTTTAGGTCACCGGTATCTCCATCAATTGTGGACCGATTTTTTTTGTTTTCTATAATATGTTCCGAAATTGGTCCCATTATAATTTGGTGAAGATCTGATGAAGAACATCGGAGATATACAACAGAACTCTTCAATAAATAAAGGCAAATCTCTCGGGATTGCTGCAATCGCATGTCTGTTTATAGTGTATACGATTTCATAACATAACATCACGCCAGTACGCTCTTAAGGGGTATGCAGATGTGTACAGTTCACCTTGGTACACTCTCATTTCAATGGTTATGTTCAGTTTCATGATATTCGAGTAATCTATTCTGGCATTATAGGTACCTTACATAACTACTTGCCTATTAGGTAGGTACAACTAAAAAGTGAAAAAGAAAAAAACTTTTTTACAAAAGAATACTACCGACTTCTAAATAACAAAACTACAAAGTAAAAATAATTTTTGGAAGTCGGTGTCCATAACGCAAAAAAAAACTTTTTGCAAAAAAATACTACCGACTTCCAAATACTAAACTACAAAGTGAAAAATAACTTAATTTTTTGATGTCGGTGTCTTTCGTAGGTACCATTTTTTTGCGTTATGGACACCGACTTCAAAAAATTAAGTTATTTTTCACTTTGTAGTTTAGTATTTGGAAGTCGGTAGTATTTTTTTGCAAAAAGTTTTTTTTTATTTTTCACTTTTTTGTTGTACGTACCTAATAGGCAAGTTAGTAAAGTAACTTTAACGCCAAAATAGATTTCATGAAACTCGAACATATCCGGTGAAAAAAAAAGTGAAAAATAAAAAAACTTTTTGCAAAAAAATACTACCGACTTCCAAATACTAAACTACAAAGTGAAAAATAACTTAATTTTTTGAAGTCGGTGTCTTTAGTAGGTACCATTTTTTTGCGTTATGGACACCGACTTCAAAAAATTAAGTTATTTTTCACTTTGTAGTTTAGTATTTGGAAGTCGGTAGTATTTTTTTGCAAAAAGTTTTTTTATTTTTCACTTTTTTGTTGTACGTACCTAATAGACAAGTTAGTAAGGTAACTTTAACGCCAAAATAGATTTCATGAAACTTGAACATATCCGATGAAATGAGAGATCTGCGTACCCCTTAAGAGTGTACTGGCGTGATGTTATGTTATGAAATGGTATAAACAATAAACAGAAATGCGATTGCAGCAATCCCGAGAGATTTGCCGTTATTTATTGAAGAGTTCTGTTGTATATCTCCGAAGTTCTTCATCAGATCTTTACTAAATTAAAATGGTACCAATTTCGAAACATACTTTTTCATACAAAAAAAGAATTTTCAAAATCGGTCCACAATTGACGGAGTAATCGGTGAACATACACAAAAAAAAAAAAAAAAAAAAACTTGATGTCGAACATAGAACCTCCTCCTTTTTGGGAAGTCGGTTAATGAGAGATCTGCGTACCTCTTAAGAGCGTACTGGCGTGATGTTATGTTATGAAATGGTATAAACAATAAACAGAAATGCGATTGCAGCGATCCCGAGAGATTTGCCGTTATTTATTGAAGAGTTCTGTTGTATATCTCCGAAGTTCTTCATCAGATCTTCACCAAATTAAAATGGGACCAATTTCGGAACATACTTTTTCAAACAAAAAAAAAATATTCAAAATCGGTCCACAATTGACGGAGTAATCGGTGAACATAAACAAAAAACAAAAAAAAAAAAAAAAAAAAAACAAAAACAAACTTGAAGTCGAACATAGAACCTCCTCCTTTTTGGGAAGTCGGTTATAAAGTTGGTACCTACCAAAGACACCGACTTCCAAAAATAAAGTTATTTTTCACTTTGTGTACATTTTATTTTCAGGATTGCAATAACCTTTCCAAACGAAATCAGCTTCCCTAGCGCAGTGAAATTTAAGTTAAACTGGCACTTCTTCAATCACGATAATATAAAGCTCAACAAAACGGCACGTTATAAAAAGATGAACAATAATTCTTTTTTATTACGCGCCAAAGTGGGAATCTCATTGTCGGCGAGGAAATAAATAATATCAGGAAGGAAAAAGAAAAGAGAAATAACACAACATAAAATATTAAGATTCACCCTGGATTGGCATCATTCTGTGGTCGGCGGAGATTCCTTGTAGGGGCGGCGATACCTACGTCTTTGAATGTTAATGCTATTTGCATATCCGAAGTCATGAAATAAATCAGCCGAGACGGACAGCGGGGACGGCTGTTCATTATGCTGCTCTTTGTCTACGAGACTGCCAATTATTAAAAAAAAACTCTATTATTGTTTCTTCGCTCCCTCGTCTAGATAAATTCGCCCAAAATCATGTAATGCAGTAGCTATTCAGAAGCTCTTTGAAATCACCGAAATAAACTTTAAATCACAATATCCATTTGTGAAGCTGCGTGTGTCAGGAGGTGAGCCCTTGAGCGGATAATGTCAGGATCCACCGTCAAATTGCACTGTATTGTGAGTCAAACGCGAGAAAAACGGAGAAAGTGTTAGGGCAGCATTTACATAAGTTGAGACAGAGGGTCTCGTGCAATACACATGAAAATATTCAGGGCCGAGGTGATGAGAGCCCTCCGGCGACTCTATGCATAGCCTTTATGATGGGGAAAATATTTACAGCCGGCGCGAAAACGCAATATTTATGGAGCAACTGAAAATAACGCGCGCGAGGGAAATCTGCCGCGTTCAGATGATGCGGTTTATTGTTTTACATTTGATGGCTAATAAATTGTGAGTTATAGCATAAAATTTTCTACTTTAAAGCTTTTAGTTAGATTTAATGTTGCTTTTTTTACCGACTTTACAAAAAGGAGGAGGTTCTATGTTCGACTTTGTTTGTTTGTTTTTTTTTATTTTTCTTGTTTGTTCACCGATATCTCTGTCAATTGTGGACCGATTTTGAAAATTATTTTTTTGTTTGAAAGAGTATTTTCCGAAATTAGGCCCAATTTAATTTGGTTATGATCTGATGTAGAAATTCGAAGATATACAACCGAACTCTTCAATAAATAACGGCAAATATGCAAGCTCGGGGTTGCTGCAATGGCATGTCTGTTTATTGTTTATACCATTTCCTAACATAACATCACGCCAGTACGCCTTAAAATGGTACGCAGATGTGTACATTTCATCTTGGTACACTCGAATTTCACCGGTTATCTTCAACTTTCATGATATTCGAGTAATCTATTCTGGCATTTTAGGTACATTACTAAACTACTTGCCTATTAGGTAGGTACAACTAAAAAGTAAAAATTTGTATTACAAAAAGATACTACCGATATCCAAATAAAAAAACTGAAAAATAACTTTCTTCTTGGAAGTCGGTGTCCATAACGCAAAAAGTTGCTACCCACGAAAGACACCGACTTCAAAAAAGAAAGTAATTTTTCACTTTGTAGTATTTTTATTTGGACGTCGGTAGTAAGTTTTTTGTAAACAGTTTTTATATATAAAAACATAGCGGATGCCTCCCAAGTTATACGTTGAGTAACCACGTGACAGTAGTTCGCTGGAGATAGCGTGGTTTTGTTTACAAGCCAGCTGTACGGTTATCGATTGCGGGCGGCAAAGTTTTTATGAATTAACCGTCAAACAAGTAAAGAAGAACAATGAAAAAACAAACTCTTCAAACAAAAATCGATGACAATCTGGGCCAAAAACTTCGGTGGAACTTCGCCGGCAAAAAGATTTATATACTTATAAAAAAGTGAACGGGAAAATAAGTTTTGGAAAAACTTTAAATTGCGACCTTGAACCGGTTGAACTTTGTTTCAGATTACTATTAGTGAGTTGAAGGCTGAAGTTTTTAACAGCAAGGGGTTGATGTGCGGCGGACAGTTCGCGTCATTAAGTTGGGGCTGAACTGTGTATGATGGGGATATTTCGCTTTTGATTAGGGGGCTATCCCCTGATTTTGTTTAATATCTGGTACACGTTTTGTATTAGTGAGTGGAGTGCGATGAACCAGCGATCGATCGGATGGGTAGCCAGTAGCCGGTCGCCCAGCCGCGGTCGGCGTCAAACTTTTGGGTCGGTTTTAATGAAACAATTCCCCAACTTGAGTGAATTTGGGTCATTGTGTACAACACTTACGCGTAACGCTGGTGAGGCACGGATTTCATTTGATTGCTTTCAGATATTAGCGGAGATACTCGTACAAGTAAACACTGTGAATACTAAGTGAGGGCTCCTATCTGTTGGCGCTTGCTTTGTTCGTAGGAGATTACAATGTTAATTTTAAAATATGGAATGATATTTCGGTTTGGCGATAAGAACTTCCGTGTTATGCTTACATTTTCCTGTTTTGCGAATTGCTAATCTAAATTAAGTAGTAGTAGAAGTAGCGTTATTGTTTGCCTAAATAAATTCGCAATACCTTTGCCCCCTTCATTGTTACAAAAAAGAGCCTTGTAAAATAAAAAAAATATACAATCAACATTGCCATCTAAAAGGCGTTTAAACGGCTCAGCCTCGTCAATTGCAACATCGCTTTCTTTATTAACTGTTAACTAGAACCGGGTGTTTATGTAAATTGTTATAGCTTTTTTAAGAAAATCCTCGTTTGACACGTAGGCCCGGCCGTTATTAAGGACTGCTTGGGACACAATGGGATTTTGAAGGTAAATAAGTCTTTAAAAGAGGAATAAGTAAATTAGAAGCGACAAGATAGGAATCTCCCCTATTTTTTTCCCGAACGTTGGGGCGAGAAAAAAGGCGATCGCCTTAGAGTAAGTACCTTCAGGTTGGGTTAGTATGGAGACATGTTTTGTAGATATCTTTGAATAAATCTAAAATAAAAAAAACCGTATTGAGAAATTTCTCCTTTTTTTGAAGTTGGTTAAAAATAATAATGCTAAAAGCAGCGAGCCTTAAAACATCCGAATTTTATCACGAGTTTTATCAGTTGAATTCATTACATCATTGTGTACCTACCTACCATGTTTTCGTATTTATTTTGAAATCTTTATGCGCAGATCACTATGTTAAACAAGATTGTAATATTATATATCCCCAGTCTTATACTACCCCCTATAGATCATACATAAACGTATACCTCTAACAATGCTTTTGTACTTTGTAGATATAATAAACTTAGTCATAACACCAGAACGTATTCTACTAAAACACGTAGAAATAATAACTCATTGTAAGGCTTGTTTCGTCTATAAAATCAAAGATTTATTAGTTTCTAAAGTTGAAAGCCATTAACACTACGTAATAATGAGATATTCATTTGTAGCAGCATATTTCTCTGGAACTAATACAACCCTGCAACCCTTATTCAAGGTCAGTGACAGCGAGAACATTAATGAAATCTTGAATGTCTATTGCCATCAAATAATGCGAATAAGGTACTGTATATGTTTGTTTTTGGTTTAATGTTTGCGTATGTATTATTGTTTTTATCTTGACGTAAAATAAAGTATATAGGTCATCATCATCATCATATCACATAGGCCTCCCCCAAGCGTCGCCACTTTGACCGGTCACGTGCGTCCCGCAACCAGCGGATTCCCGCAACCTTCACCAGGTCATCGGTCCACCTGGTGGGAGGCCTTCCTAAGCAACGTCTTCCGGTTCGCGGTCACCACTCCAGAACCTTTCTGCCCCATCGGCCATCCGTTCTGCGAGCAATGTGCCCTGCCTACTGCCACTTAAGTTTGGCAATTCTTTGGGCTATGTCGGTAGTATATAGGTAAATAAATAATATTATAACTTAAGCTAATATAAATTTTCTATTTGGTATTTTGAAGAATTTGTGCCTCTTAAATATATTCTATGCAAAAGAAATTTTTCTGTTTGACAACTTGTCACATATTAAAGGTTGAACGGATATCGATGAAATTTGGTAGATTTTAACGATTTTCTTGGAATAATTACCCATTTTCAAGACTCCGAAGCCGCAGGCAGATGCTTGTATCTCATCTCCCTTGGTCTAGCTTCCAGTTTACTTGCTTATTCATTATCATCATTATTTCAGCTGAAAAACGTCTACTGCTGAATATAGAACCTTGCTTTTTTCTAAAGAAGTACCAAAATCGCTAACATCCGCTTCCATCCTTCCGCTAAAATCCGCTTCCTCTAAAAAAAGTCTTTAGGGTGAGTGCGGCGACACTGGCCTGGTATCATAACAGCTGCTTCTAGCGATACCTACTTATTAAGCCATCGACCGGCTAAGGCACCTCTACCTTGTCCTACGCCATTATACCCGCTCATGTTTTTAAATTATAATCTTGAGATGGAACGCGGAGCCGTAGTAAAAACAGAAGAATTTGTACCAGATTTACCTACCAATCTTCTGATCCAAAAATTGCCAGCATGCGCTTGAGCATGAAACTATGCAATTTAATGCTTAGGGTCGGTGCACATCTGACGGAAAATGCGTCGCGTATCATCGGTCGCGTAACGCCAGAATAGACAATTATACAATAAAACATTCAACTTTTCACACCCAACCGATGATGTGTTAGTGTGTTTAATGTACTAGCTGACTACACTCGACGCATCTTTCGTCAGATGTGCACCGACTCTTAACATTAAAAAAAAGGCCGATATGTAGGTTTCTCATATCTTAGGTTCGTACAAAACACAAGACAGAACAGACATACCTAAGTCTTTCTTTCCATCCCACTAAGAATTTTCAAAAAATATTCGCACTAATCCGCTTCCACCCTACTCCTCTAAAAAAAGTCTTTAAGGGTGAGTGCGGCGACACTGGCCCGGTATCATAACAGCTGCTTCTAGCGATACCTACTTATTAAGCCATCGACCGGCTAAGGCATCTCTACCTTGTCCTACGCCATTATACCCGCTCATGTTTTTAAATTATAATCTCAAGATGGATCACGGAGCCATTTTGGAAGCCAATTATGTTGTGTTTACACTGTGATGTGCTGTAAACAGGACAATGAAGAATATCGTTTGGAGATTGGAGTTTTGTTAGTAAGTATTTATTTTGATAAATATACTTTTCCAAAAAAATAAGAGATTTCTTTAGTTGGGAGGTCAGGAACTAAATTGTGTGGCTTTCCGCCGAAATAATAATAGTGCCAGGCAGCCAGTCCACTTAAGCCATCCAAACAATCTGACTAGTATCTTTATTTCCATATCTTATCGTTCTGTATCAACCGGGAGTTTCCCTTGGTTACACTTGCATATTATATGTTTTTAAGCTGACATGGTCACAATCATTAGAGTCCGCTCGTAAACAACACCCACCCGCAAAGACTTTAGTTCTCGTGATCATGGCGCTTGTAACAGTGCCGAAATATCGTGCTCTCAACCAAAATCAAAATATACATGGTAAATATCCCGAAACAAATATTAATTCTAACACTTGCATATTGTAACTAAAAACAAAAGTCTTCTCTGTATATCAGACAAAACACAAAATCGAAGCTTTCAAATTGGTATTTTGAAGCATCAAAAAGGTTTTTTTTAATCTATAACTTATTACATTAATTTTCAGCTTAAAGGTAGATAATACGAGTAATAGAGCCGACTTTGCCTAAGCAAAGAATACTCAGCAAATACGTAATTATCTGAAGGCACATACGAAGGGCATTTCTCCGACAACAGTTCATCTAAAGGTCAGGCCGGTTTCCTAAACGATGCCCTGATTACATATGAGTCGTAGTGGGGTCCCGATTAGCTTCGTTTGCCTAAGGGCTGTCTGGATGTGGCAGCTGTCAAAATATTCTCATTTTAAATTAATTCCTACAGTTTTAAGTATTAAGGTTGTCTGCGGAGGAAAAGCTACATTTTCGTAATATTTTCATCTGATTTTATTTACTAACTAGCTTCTGCCAGCAGCTTCGCTTGCGTGAATGTCGAAAATTATCCCAAGGAAACATACTTACGTGATAAAAGGTATTCTATGTGCTATTCCGGACTATAATCTATCTCTGCGCCAAATTTCATCCAGATCCATTCTGTACATTTTGCGTGAAAGACTAACAAACATACAAACACACTTACACACTCACAAACTTTCGTCTTTATTGTAATTATTTTTAATTATAAAATATTCGTCATTAAAATATAACTAGCCTTCGAGCTATTTAGCCTAGTAATTTTATTATTGGTTTGTATAAAAATAAGAGGTAATTTGTAAGCTCCTTAAATGTTGTGTTACCATATTTTAATTCCCAAGTGAACACCAAAACCTAAACACTGAAACCCAATATAATTATTCTTATGTGAAAGATAAACATTCTTTGCTATTAAAGGTAATTTACAAATGACTTCCCTCCTTTTACGGCGCCCTGAAGACTTTAGCAGAGTTCAGTAAAGTCTGAAAATGATCTTACAAAGTGTAGGCCGCCATCGTTCCCTGAAGTCGCCCGGAGGCTTCGAGGCGTGCTGTGCCGATACAGAGTTTAAGAGTTATGCAAATGTTATGGACAACAAAAAAGTTAATGTCAATGATAAGTGCCGGCCCAGGGGAGCGATCACGCGCACTCTCCGACCTTTTTTCTTGACGCTACTCATTGGACGGGGACTCCTATTCGCCCAGCTATTGTATAACCCTCTTTAATTTATTTTCTTATTTTGCAAGTCTTTTGCAAGTCGTTTGCAGTGTGTATCAAATTTTATTTCCAGTAAAAATAAAGTAAACAACGAACAAAAGGATATTCAAATTAGACATGTTTTTCTTAGAGAATGGGTCTTCACTGAAGTCATTAAGAAGTTACTTAAGTTCAGTTCATTTTGCAAGGAAAAAACAGGGCCGAACGTAAATAAGGAAAGAAACAAAACTAGTTATGTATCAGAACTAAAAGGCCACAGGAACAATTTGTAAACAGTAAACAGAGCCTTGAAAAGTTGATTGTAATTTTTTGTTTTCTTTTTTCCCCCTTAAACAACCCTTAATAAAAATTGACATCAAACAAATTCCCACACAAATTGTAAAAATCTAACCCCTAGCTTTCAATCACCGGATCTCATTTAGTCGAATTCCCGTCACCATTTGCATCCGATTGTCCTCAAGAGATTCGCGAGGAGTGTCTGTAAAAAGTCCTTAACTGGAGTACGTGGAATTAGGAGCAGGTTCCCGAAGGGGCCGGGATCCCATTAAGAGGAGCGAGTAATGCAGGTGTCTAGCTGAGGTTTTAGTGGTAAAAGTCAACGAACAAAGCGGACTTAGTTGCTGCTGTTCTGAAAGTATGTGGAAAAGACTTATGTTTGCTAGTTTGAAAGTAGTTTCGTTCATAATTTTGTGTGTGTGGAGTGGACGGAGGTTCTCGATTTGGAGTTGAATGAGAGAAGTAAATTGTCTTCTGCAAAATTAGAAATGCTAGATCAACTTTATTTAACTTTTGTGTAAAATCAATGTAGATAAGTGTGTAAGTAATGTAATGGTCCTTTTGGGCATTTGTTAATAAATATTCAAAATTAATGAGAAAGGTCGAGTGAGCTAAATTAACTTAAAATCTATACTAATATTATAAAGAGAAAAGATTCTTTTTTGTATGTAACGAATAAACTTAAAAACTACTGGACTGATTTCAATGATTCTTTCACCGTTGGGATGCTATAATATCCCCGGGTGATATAGGCTACGTTTTATCCCTGTATTCTCACGGAAACGGGAACTACGCGGGTGAAACCGCGAGGCGTCCGCTAATATATAATATTTTCAGTTACTTAAACCAACAGAATTTCATCTCCATCACAAATATCAACATCGCGAGCCCTACCCAGCATCTCATACCTAATCTTAAGTAGCGTGCCGTGGGTGAAGTTTTACATGCAAATGAATTAATTCTTCGCGTCAGAGTGTTCCCGTGCATCGTAGGCGATGCCTCGTTGCATTCATAATGTGAGTTCATTACCTCGCCAAGCCTCTAGTCTACGAGCTCCCAGTAATGGGTTCGGAAGAACGTTCGCTTCAATTATGACTGGGATATTAAATCGGTAGCTATCTATCGCTACTTGTGTTGGCGCAGTTCGGGAAGATGTAACATGTGTGGTTTTATTTTAGTGAAATTAAGTTTCATGGCGAATTTCTGTAATATGTGCATGGAATTAGCAAGTAATTGAACAGCTTGTTGTTGGATAACAGATTAAACTTTATCCAATTCTTAATTTTCGCCTCGCAAAGTGAAACAAATTGAAATATTTACACCACAAACTCTAAAAATTGTAAATTAAAATTTTAAAGAAAATTTCTTTAACAGGGCTTGTTAAAAGAAAAAAAGGACAGTGCTTTTAAATTTTCACGAAGCATTCTCCCGGTTTAACATATATTCCTTGAGGCATTGCGGGCTTGTGTGCATTTTTAATTTTTATATCCACTCAGCCGCGAATGACGCGCTGAATTTTTACTGAAGCAGGTCTTTCGGTCTTATTAGTGGGGGCGGGTTAATTGTACTACAAGCTTAACTAACAATGTCTCTGTGTTTTTGTATAAGAATGTATGAATTTTAAGAGCTGCTTAATATTTTTTGGCTTTTAGGGCTGTCTGTTGCTTAGAAATAGATTGAAGTTTTCATAGGCGAGTTGAGCGGGTAGCATGCACACTCTGATATTTTGAACTGAAACCTTAACAACCGAAAACAACAATGAATCACTGATTCATAGAGATATCTATACTCTATTCTTATTAATAATATAATATTACAAAGAGGAATGGTTTGTTTGTTTGTACCGAATTGGCTCCGAAACTACTAGGCCGATTTAAAAAAAATCTTTCACTAATAGAATGCTACATTATTCCTGAGTGACATAGGCTACTTTTTAATCCCGAAAATGGTTCCTGTGGGGTGGTCCACGGGTGCAAAGCCGCGGGGAGCAGCTAGTACAAAATAAATGTGGTAGAATTTTTGATCTACATTTCAAAACTATTTAAACACTTGAAACCGCCACTAAAGTTCCAAAAACTTGGCTTTAAATAAAAATCCTCTGTCATATGTAATAAAACAGAAAGACGATGTTTATCGCGGGTAGGTGCAATGATTTAGCGGGACAGCCCTATTTTACGGGTACCTCGGGCTCAAATTGAATTGATATGTTTCTGCTAACGGTGGCGCGCGTTTTTCTACACATATCGCTTATGATGCGCGCCAAAGTGGCTGGAAAAATGAGGGTAGGGTTAGGAAAAAGAAAAAAAAATGCTCGGTTTTTTGGGGTTGACTGTTGGGGATAACGAAATACTTAATAAGTCAAAAAATGTGAATGAATATAAAATACAATTGTTTCGAAAATTTTGTTTAGGTTTTAGACCTTACCTTGTTTTTGAGTAATGAATTAAAAACCACGGGTCCTTGTGTACTGAATGAAGTATGAGAAGGACTTTGCCTAATAGTATAAAAGCCACTCAGGCACAGGCTAACAAAAAGATAGAATAAAAACAAAGATCCTTTTAACGTGTACAACTTACACAATACCAATGATAAAGGTCCACTGACGTAGTGTCAGTTCAACACAATGACTTAGTTAATGACCACTTCAGCAACACATCTACATTTACTACTCAATAATACACTCACAAAATGTTCTTCAATTTTTTCCCAAAATACCCCTTTCACCATAAACCAAACACTTTATTCTGCTTACCGTACGTGATATGAAGTGTGAGATAGGGCTGTAGTAAAGAGTGCAAACGACCGGGCCGCGGTGTCAGCCACTCCGCTGCACGCTAAGAACATTGCCAATTTTACATATTTCACACCCGACAAGCATTGGAACGCGAACTCATACATCATTTTGATTTATCGACATTGATTTCAATGCGAGTTATGATTGTGACTTTGTGACTAGTTTTATCTGATTGGCTAGGATCTTCCTTTTTGGTAATGGATATAGCAATTATTTTTTCTATTTCCTATTGGCAACAATGGATCCTTTTACTGAGTTATTGTTAATTCTTGCTATTATTCATAAATAATGCGTCATCATTATGAAATTGAACAATGACATATACAGTCAGGAGTCAAAACTGCAGTGGCACTTTGCACCAATTGACAAGAAATAGCTGCATTATTTTCTCAATTTACACCAACTAAATACGTCATCAAAAATCTAGCAGGATCGTTCCTGCATTCAATCTCAAAACACTTTTAACATCCCGCGATAAACCAAGGCATACAAAAGTTGCTCAGTTTGAAAAATGTATCAGTAAACCTCGGTAAACTATGTCCCCTGCAGCGAGCGTATCAAGAGAACTACCGCACCTTGGGCCAACTGTATCAAAATGATAAAAATGTTGAGTTCCAATAACCATTCATCCATCAACTGTCAAGATATAATCTCTGGGCGCTGGTGCGAGCGACCTGCTTAGCCCTCTCCGGGAGAATTCGCCGAATATAAAAATGCCCGAAAGATTTACAGGTTTCGCTGAGATATCGCTTACAGATTTCGCTTGCATTGTGGCGGGGAAGTGGGATATTAACTCAAGGTAAGGAAATCTTGCTGGAAAATATATAGCTTCCTAGTGGTTTTGTAGAAAAGGGAATATAGATTTTCATGGAATGATGCAGAATTCCTGAGCAAGACTGTGTTTCTAGGAAAAATAAAGCTTGAATAATAATTATGCCTTGAAAACATGCTGCATATAATCATGTTTTTAAGCAATTCTAATAGATATTTTACTTTAAAACAAAGTACATTATACTGAATTAGAATAAAGAAAAGCCTACCAAGTGTTTATTTTAAGTGTTACTGTCAAATTAAATCCTTTCTACAAGATATCACAGTTTAGAGGAGCAATAAAACATACAGATATGGGTTTATCTACCCAAACTTTTGAGTACACTCGTTCCAAGATATCATTTTCTACAAACTCGGGGCAGTAAGAAATCTGTTTGTATCTGGCATTCCGGCCCAGCGAGCGATTTAAATCTCTTAAGCTCAGTGCGACCGGCCGCGGGCACCACTCCACCACTCAC
Source organism: Orthosia cruda (assembly GCA_964057195.1). Classification (NCBI taxonomy): domain Eukaryota; kingdom Metazoa; phylum Arthropoda; class Insecta; order Lepidoptera; family Noctuidae; genus Orthosia; species Orthosia cruda. The sequence continues at coordinate 23,703,027 of OZ059837.1, forward strand.
AAATCTTTCATAATCTCGCAAGATCCTGCGAGGGGCGTTTTTCATAGTGTACTTACAGCTTTAAAGGTCGAGGGCGGGCGGAAAACTATCCCGAAAAAGGTCACTTACATTTTGTCCTCCATTATACATTTTAAACAATCGCCTCGCACATGATTCCGTTGTTGTTTTAATTTTATTTTCCCGTATCGTGTCGTATATTTATATTTCACGATGTGGGGTCGCAGGTACCGGTATTCATAAGCAAATACAAGGCGAGGGACCCCATAATTTTCGGTTTGCATTTTTCCATCGCGACCGCGAACTCGATTTTCACTCCCAAGGGCGAACGGACGGTCGGCCTCAAAAATATTAATGAAAATTTTTACATAAATTTATTCGACTGAGGGGCCCACGCGTCGTTCCAGAGCCGATGGGGTCCGCTCCTGTTTTTTATTTATTAATTTAATGGTATTTTCGGTCTAATTACCTGACTGAGGTATAATTCATTGGCTTTGTATAACGAGTATTTGTGGATACCCGTGTGTGGATAATTTATATATTGAAATAAAAATTGGGCAATTTTTTCGGGCCAACCCGTTGTATGATATTTTTATTTTTGATCTTTTAATATTACGAATTCTGCATCGTTGATTTACATAATATTTTAGTCATGTTTTGGGACATCAATTTCAAAATAGATAACATACATTATAAACGAGCTATAGGTCTGAGCTCAAATGGATGCCCATTCGCCAGAAAAGCCTGATGCCCTTTCGCCCTACTCAACTCTTCCACCACACCTTCTTACCTTATGTCTCACTTTCAATATTTAAGTACTTCTCACACTAGGAATCTGCGTTCTTCCAACAATCTTCTCCTACTCTGTCCTTCTCATACTACTGATTTTGTTTTCTTCCTTTCATATTCAGTCTATTCTTCTTTGGAACGCGCTTCCTCTCGAAATCAGGACGGCCACCAGTCGGTATTCTTTCAAGCAGAAGTTGCGGTTTTATTATCAGCGGGAGGCAGGGTCATCTCGATAACTTATTTATGTTAGTTTATTAAATATATATATTTATATAGGTATGTATTATATAAAATATGTATGTATGTGTATTTTAAGCTATAATTATTATTTTTGGTACCACGTATTAAACAGTGCACCTGCCATGCTGTCTCTACACCACTCTTAGTTGACTGGTAGAGAATGCCTAAGGCATTAAGTCCGCCATTGTACTTTTGTGCATGAAGTTTAAATAAATAAACATTGGGAGTTAACAGTTACATATGATAATAATAACTGACCAAATTTTACTGAATCATCGTTCATTTTATATCCCACTGTAGGACGTGCTCATAGGAGTGAATATCGGTACTTACATACATATAACTACACTCATAAAGTGCGTATTACAACTTCAGCCCCCGGTTTATTGAGTTTACTATAAAAAGCAAAGCATTCTTGGCTTAACCCTTCACCGGCGGCATCAAAAGAACAAACGCAATATATCGGGGGTTCAGCTTAATTTGCTCGCTACGTAACTTTAATGCGAGTAGCCCGCCCGAATGCTCCAAATTACTCCGCGATATTTTTAACGTGCGGAATGCACCCGTTTTAGGTTACGCTTACGATATTAACTGAATCGGCGGGGCAAGGGTTAAGGAGCTCGATTTTCATCGAATAGTGAAATAATTTTGATTGGGTACATTTTCGAGATTTTTCACAAATCTTCCACCATTGTTTCATCTCGTTTAATTAAACCAGATTGGGTGTTTTCAAGACTGAAATCAGTGCACTGATTTTAATTAAATTTCAACACTTTTTACGGTGCAAACAAGCAGGGGTCCGTGGATTCCCAATTCGGCGCGTTGTGCTAAGACAAGATATTTTTTCTCCGAATGAATTTCGCATCTTAGGGGACATTGGCTTCTTGCCGTGTTTACAAAACTCCCGAGGAGTCCCACTTTGTTGTTTAATGAAATTATCGGTTTACCGAGTAAATGAACAAAGCCAGATTTCGCTTTCGGCCGGTCAAAAAAGGGAGGGAGCCGTTGTTTTTGTTTTGCTCAGTAGTACGAATGGACTCCTTTGTGGTGTTCCTTGGCGCGCCGCTGTACTTAATCAATTATGATCGATTCGTTAATTTGAGATGCAAAGGGGATTAATGTAGATTTAAAATGGCGGAGAGTATTTTAGATTAGAATATTTTGAATTTGTATTGGATTATTGAAGGTAATGAAATGCTTTTTGATGGAAAAAACATGGAATTGGTAGAAGTCAAGTTGCTTAGTTTAGAATGCCGCCAAAACTGTTAAAATAATTACACAGTTCTTAGAACATAACAAAAGGATATAAACGTCCGATGCGAGGTTAAGGTCGCTGAAGGTTGGTAACCAAATCCTAATTCCCAGGAAGGTATGGGAACGACAGTAATAGAAAACGTTTACCAGGAACAGGTTTTGCCAGGTGAAATATGAATTTTTACTAATTGAAGTAAAAAAAAGGAAGAATGATGGTTTCAGAAATGGAGAGATCCGCAAGAGAACCAGGGTTACCGACATAGCCCGAAGAATTGCAAAACTTAAGTGGCAGTGGGCAGGTCACATTGCTCGCAGAACGGATGGCCGATGGGGCGGAAAAGTTCTAGAGTGGCGACTGCGAACCGGAAGACGTTGAATTGGAAGGCCTCCCACTAGGTGGACCTATGACCTGGTGAAAGTTGGATGCGGGACGCACGGGACCGGTCAATGTGGAGACGCTTGGGGGATGCTTATATCCAGTAGTGGCCGTCTTTCTGGTGGTATGATGATGATGACTAATTGAAGTTACTAAACAGACATTGGGAGAAATCTTTAAAAGACAAATACACTTTTTAGAGGCAATGTTACTCCGCACGTACCTTTTCCCTAACCTTCGTCTAAATAAACCGACTTCCACACATGTCCACTAACTAACGCCCGCCCAACTAATAGCTGCAATTAGAGACGGCAATGAAAAGAATATGGCGACCCTCGCGACAGTAATGGCCGCTCCACTTAATTATATAAAGTGCTTAAGTAAATGATAGCTAATTCAGAAGCGTGCTCGACGTCCCGTAAACAAGAGGTGTGACTTTTCACCATTGTCGGCTATGACTCCGATCTGTCACTTCCACTTCCGCCGGCTCCTTCCCGTAATTCTTTCTCTCATTGTTGCCCTTTCTTGAAAAGAATACTTTCTTCTTTTTTCCATCCGGTGCGTGCAGTTGTCACCCTCCCGTAGTGTTTGTTGTGAGCGTTGATTAAATACCGCTGTCAAATTTTGTTAATTTTTCCTTCCTGAAAAGTTTTGAGTTTTCTGTAAAATATATCTTTTTTTAAGCAAAAATAAGACGCTCCACTTTAGAAGGGACGCTTAAAAATAAGCCCTACTTATTAATATTACAAATGATTGTGATGTGCTGTCAAATATTTTGATTCTAAATTATTTTTTTCATCCATGTCGTCGGCGTGTCGGTGGAAAATTTACATTTAAATAGAACATCTGCGGGCAGGTCGACCCTCTGAGAGCTTCCTCGGCGATTTTCTTACCCGCTAATTTGCAAATCGCTTCGTAATATAGAAAAATTAAAATGCTGATGTCATATTTTACTCGCTATTTATATGCTAATATTGACGTTTTGGAATCGACGAAGGGACCGAGTTTTCATTAAAATATCAATGGGTGATCTGCGAAGGGACTATTTAAGACCGTTAAATCAAATTTCGAATATGTGTGTGGAATATTAAAACACTGGAACTTTCTCGGAATGTGTAATGGCAGTCATTAGGATTCTAAATCTTATTCAGAGTAATTGTGATGAGGTTTAATCTTGACGCTTATCCCATCTCTCTTGGCGTAACATCGCTGCAATTATTTGTAAGACGGAAGGGTAGAGCCGGGAGTAATGCCGCAATATTCGTAAATTAAGCACTTTCGCCGGCGCCGGGTTCAGTAAATATTATTTTTTTATGTTAATAACCGCGCGATTGCGTTAATAAAGCCTTACATCTCGTAATTAGCCGCCATTGTCTGCGAGGCGGTGGAGTGAGAGACGAGGAATGAATTGAAATAATTTGAGTGAAAGGCTTGCCCATCAACGTGCCTGTCACAGTTTGTACGTGGCTTGAGTTACCTTCATCTTTTGAGGGTCAGTGGATTAGGAATTTTAATTTTGTTAGGTACTAAGTTAAAATTCTGACGTAGAAAAACGCGTGGCTATTTCTCTTTAGGGTTCCGTACCAAAATGGTAAAAAGGAATCCTTATGGTGTGACTCAATCCCTCCTTCGCGTTCACTTCATCTCCTTCCCGTCTGTAAGGAGTCTTAAAAGTTCGAAAAACTCGGGCATGTGGGGTATCATGTGAAAGAACGCTATTTGCACATTCTCAAACATTTTTCTTTTATTTTTATGCCGCATAGTTTTTGACGAAAAAAGTAAAAAATACCGTTCGCAAGGGGGGCGAATCTCCGAAGTTTGCATTGAGAAAAATCTGAAATTATTCAACGTGATAGAAGTTTATGTAAAGATTACAGGGAAAATAAATCGATGTCTCTAAATAGCACACATTTTCAGAAAACAAAATTTACATAAAGATATAATAGGAAAGTACTGTCCACATGTTTGCCCTTCCACCTGTCCGCCTATCCACAGTTCCACATGTCCGCCTGTCCATCTTTCCTATTTTTGAAGGGACTGTACGTAAAGTAACACATCCAAAAAATATATATATAATATAGTACGGAACCCTCGGTGCTCGAGTCCGACTTGCTCTTACCCGTTTTTTTTTATTATTGCTGTGTTTATTGCAAGATGACAAAAATTTATTTACTAAAACATAGAAAAGTGACCTTTACAGGAAGCTCGTAAGATGGGCATGATACCTCCTACAAAACTGTAACCTCTATTTTTGCGCACACGCAGATGGTGAATTCATTTTTGCACAAAATATTTACATTATTTCTAATTCGCTTTATAGACTAATCAGTTCCACCCAAGTGTTGCCATCATTCTCTCCGCAACACTGGTCCCATTAATTAATAAATTAAACAACGCTGTTCTTAATTCCTGAGCCGAAGCCGCTACCAAAATATTTGCCATGTATAAATTCACGCGGGCGATCATGAAGACAGCCCTTCATCTCGGTCCTCCTTTTATAGCTCTATTTGTGTATTTTAATTACTGTCATTATATGCTAATGACTCCCATCCCTTTTTCTTATCCTCCCAAATGGGTTATTGTAGACTTATATCTATATAGCGCAGTTTTGTCGAGTAATTTTGAAGATTTAAATAATAATAATGACTTAACTCCGTCTCGGAAGGATTATTCATTTTTTTGGAGGTCCAATGTTTTGATTAATTGTTCTGCGGCTGCAAGGAGATTTTCTTAGTCATTTGTTTTGTGTTATTAATTTGAAGGGTAAGTCGTTTTGATGGACGGTGTATTTGACTCTTTTTATTTCGGTTATGACGGGGATTATTAGTGTCTTTATTTAGTGAAACGTTCGCAGTTTGTAGTTTCATTATAATTGAGTAGCATTTATGCTTTACAGCTGAATTTATTCATTTTGCCGGTGACAGAGCTTAATTCAAAAACAAAAGCAATGCGCTAACAAAACAGCTGTCTCATTTGACGTACACTGTACAGAATTAGTACGTCAACCCCAAGAATAGTGACTGTACCTCGCGTCAACTAAAACAAATCGGTCTTTTATACCCTGACAGAGGGAAAAAGCCTTGTATTGTACCATTTGTAGCGGTCTGAAATAGTGTAGTTCATCAATTATTCGCTAACTTGCTGCTCCGTTCGGCGAAACGTCGCGCGTCGTTTTAACTTCGTTGGATTTTTATTTAGAATGGCTTTAATGGGGGGAATGGACAGCTATTTTGTTAGTAAATCTGTTTGTTAATATTACTACAATTTTACATTTTTAGCCTCCCATTGTAGGAATAATGCTAGAGCTTATAGCCACAACGTTTTCTATCCTATACTGAATTTACATTTCATTTATATGGATGATATATTTAAGACGTACAAACAAGCACTCAGTAAAATCCACACACGTACACGTACGTTACCACGACGTAACATTTAACATTATCGTGAGAAAACACACCCCACAAAAGAGTGGTAAAGATGCAAATCTCGAGACCTCACATCTTAACGACGCATCCTCAGCGCAGAAATCTCGAATCTCGGAATTCTTTTACATAATCATGTGTTGAAAACATAACAGCAGCTTTTTAGGGGCGTTTGATAAACTCTAGTTATGTATGCGAACGTCGCATACGCAATAATACCAAGTATTTAGCATAATCCACTGTTTTAACCCCGTGTAGGAAATAAAGATTACGTATATTAGGTTTTATGGCTGCGGTACGTCTCGGCCTCAATTTATAGACTTAAGGAACATCTTCAAAGGGCGATAAACTTTGGCGATATATCAAAATAATTGTGATACATTTTTATGGTCCGATTTTCATTCGTGCGGCTGGGTATTAGCATTTTTCGTTATATAAACGGTTGAGATTGGAGCGAACTAGATTATGTCGCTATAATCTAGTTCGCTCGGCTCGGCGCTCGGCTAAAACCTAGCCTCTCATGCTTGAGGTCTAATCCGGACAAGTACCAATGTGGCTTTTTCAATTCATATGTACTTTCTAAGTTTATCTTGAACATCGCTGACAGTGGTGAAGGAAAACATCGTGAGCAAACCTGGACTTATAGTTAGTATTTGTAAGTTTGTGCTCTATTGGTGTAATTGCTGCAAGGCTTTCCAATGCGAGAATAAACTAATAAATGGCCCCGAAGAAGAAATTACAAGGTAATTAATTACATGCACTTTTTTAGATTTGATTTTGCTTTGATTAACGCAAGACTAAAATAGTGTGTTTAAGATTTTAAAATACAACACACAACGTTAATATTTTTCCTAGCAAAGTGTTCCATTATAACCATAAAAAAATTAGCTTTGCACCCTCCGAGCAGTGGTGAGAGCATCTCCACATTTTTTATCGCCATTTTGCCGTCGCGAAGACATCGCCTGTCCATATTTACCGCATCGTTCCTTTTTACGCAGTCTCATCCCGCTGTGTTTACGACCACGTCACGCTTTACTGTTATGTGACGACAAAAGGGGTTAATGTCACATTTTTGTATCGCTACAGGGTCTACAGGTGCACAAACAACCCCTCACTTATACCTTAGACCCACTAACGACAATAGATAAATTATCCACGATCACAAAAACATCCTTAATACGAAATCGATGCAACAAACGACAAATGAATTATGGAAGAGCACAATCTTCATATTTTCTCAAAAAGCAGGAGCTTGGCTTGGCTCACTCACATATTTATTGCCATTGAAAATCCAGTTTCTGGGAATGTATTCGTGCGTGCGGGCGGGAAGCATGTTTCCTTGTCGCATTAGGCATAAGTAGTGCTCTCTCCGCACCCTATTAACTGTGATATATGCGACAATTCTTTTCGCAAATCCTCGAAACAGAAGGGAAGGCGCGTCATATCGCTCGCTCCACTTACACGTGTGTGACGCGCTAATTCCATGCTGATAAATGATTTCATCCGGAATTCGGAATTGGAAATTTTATGGGGATTCGTCAACGCATTTGGGCGGATAAGAAATGCACGTTGTAACCGTAGTATCGTGCCGATAATTTCGGTTTGAGTTATTGACGTCAGCTTGTTTGTCAGAATGTCAGCTGGCATTTCCTGTTATTTTCCTGCCCAATTATTTTGGACCTTCGATTGCAAATATTAATGCCAACTTTTTATAGCTTTTTTAAAGTTTCTTCCAACTAAATCATGAAGCATTAATAGTAGTTTATGCAACGGTCATATAATAGGGGTTATTAAAACACGAGTGTGGGTTTAGTATTATACAAATATTTTAATACCTAATTATATGCCGTTGCATACATTATTTTATCTTCACTCATGCAGTTGAAATAGAACAAAAGTGGAAACGGAAAACGTATGTGGTATGGCGTGAAATTTAGATTCTAATTGCACATAATTGCACAGGACGCGCATCCATAGGACCTTGAAAAAAAATTTCTACGTCTATGAAACCCATACTCGCCAATAAATTAAAAAGTAAAAGTTTGTTATGAAAATTAAAACGTTATTTTATGTTGCAGTTGTTTGAAAATCGATCGAAAATGTTGCACTGCAATGGATTTTTTTTTAATTTTTCCTATCCACGAAAAAAAAGTACGTGTTTATACAATATTTTTTAAATTCGTATTTGGAACATTAAGTTGTGAGTGTAGATAAATATGCTTTCAAAACATATGAAGACAGTAGCATACCCTGTGAAAATTCTAACCCCAAGCGATATAAGAAAAACCTTTATCCAATCCAGACTAATAAGAAGCGAACACGCGTCCCAAACGCGATTCCCGTGTACAGACAAACCTACGATGTTCCCCTCTGAGGCGCCGTGTGTGATGTATGCAAAAAGGGAATTGAATAAGGTGATTTCGTTCCGCGGGGTCGCTAAGGGAAAAGAATCCACGGTAATGGCGAATACAATAAATTTTCATAAACAAATTGCGTTTTGATGGCGGCATATCCGCGCGTGTGCCAACTCCCAATAAGGATTGATAGGGAAACAATGTCGGTGCACACTGATTGAATGTCAATTTGCGGAGGCTGCGGACGACGGAATAATTCCATGTAATGGTGTACACGTCGCCTTAACGATGTGTCGAGCAACATGTGCGGAATGGATTTTGTCTTGTGTCAACTTCAATGGGAGTTGCATCGATTTATTTTTGTTGGGGAGATATTGGATACGGTTAGAAAACTACCTATACATTTTTACAAGTATGTTAAAACCGTCTGGGATGCAGCTTGCCTTAAGATACGCGTAGTAAGTAGGTACAGCAGCATCGATAAGATTCTAAGTTATGAGTCAACATCTCTTGAGCATGCCTCGTGGATTGACGAAACACGTGTCGGCTGTCAATTATTATGTATGGCATTAGTAGTGACAATCTAAGAAGTCAGATTTGACAGCTATAAAAATACTCTATACTCGTTGTTATAATGTATGGGTAACATAGTAATTGATTAGGATAATGAATTTGTTTTTTCGTAGACGTTCATAAAAAGTTATCGCAGCATGTAAAATGAGAAGCGTCATCGGACTTCTTAGATTGTAGGTTTAGATGATTTCTGCACGTGCATATATGCAACGTACTACATTCTGCCTGGATCCAGTTCTGGTGGAATAAAAACTAAAATTTTAAATTGCAGTTTTAAGAAAATTCTGTTTGTAAAGTGCAGAGTTTACAAATTCCATTGAAAATATGCCCCAAAAATTTAAATAAAAATTCCACATTAAAGTCAGAGAATTTCGTAGGCAATTTAAAAGTGTACGGCGTGCTAATTTTCTAAGTTGAACAAGCACACCTGCTTTGGATGTGCCGACATTTGCGAACGTAAATCAAGCGTAGCCCTGTGACGTGTCATGCACAGAGATCATTACTGGGCCCAAAGAGTGGAAAATATTGTAGAAATTAATTTTTATTTACCTTAACTGGCCTTATTTGGGAGGTGCTTTATGAATTTCTTCTTTTTTTTTGTAAAATAATTAATAGGTCGTGTCTGCCTAAGCTTTTGGGGAAAAAGGGGCGTGATGATGTGGATAATAAATATAAAATAATTTTTTTGGTATAAATTCTACTCTTGGCGGATTTTTTGAGAATTTTTGCGCCCAGATTTATGTTTATATGCAATGATATTCAAATAAACAGATACGTTATACACTCACAAAACAATTGAAAAAAGTGTTCCGCACACACACTTTTTATTCATCTGACATTTCACTAGAAGTCGAAAGGGATGGCTTGATAAAACCAACAAGAAAAAAGAGACAGCTAGTGTTTGTCACTTGCGTGTGAATGTAAACAAACATTATTCTGACCACCAATGTTGTTATCTTTTTCTAACCTCCAAATATCAGAATATTAGGTAAAATATTAAATAAGTTAGTGAATTGAGGCGTATTGCGTACTTACATATGTTATGAGATCCCTTCTGTTTTATGTAATTTTGTATCATAATTGGTACAATTTCTAAATACACACGATGTAATTTTTTTATTTTGTTTTTGTTTCAACAAAGCCTATCGCTCTTCGCCATGCGTGACATAAACTAAAGACTAAAGGTCACAATTGTGAGCTATTCGAGTCTACACAATGCGCGCGCTCATAACACATCTGTTTATTTGAATATCATTGGTTATATGTATTAAAGCGTTATACACATTAACTGTCAAGAAACGAATTGGCCAGGAGGTAATATATCCCTAACCATAAATCGATTAAATCCTAGAAGAAGAGTTTGGATAGGCTTTTTGAAGTAAACATTCCAATTTTAATATCTGAAGTTTCAATTCAGTATCAAAAAAAAAAACACCGAGGCCTTAGGTATCAGTTCAAGTACTTTATTTCCAAACACGTGCAGCAACGTTAATAAGATTATGTTCAATGTTTTAATATTTGTTTCCCAGTTTAATGTTCAGCTTCGTTAGTAATTCGCTGCCACGTGTAAACTTTGAAGGAAAACGTGGCAATATAATTCTGAAAAAGTTTGATGATCTATTTAACACTTGTTATCCTACTTGGAAGTCTCTGTAAAGGTGTTATAATAATTAATGAGTAAATAAATAAATACTTATTATTTATAGATGTCCTTATTATATTCATCTAAAACTCAATTTAAGCAAAATATATTCAAAAACAATATAGACCAGATGTAGTACATTTCAACTCGCATAACTGCACACAGATGTTTTTCTTTTTCGAGAGTTGATTTTTGCACAAATATATGTGATGTATCTTTGACAGATGCCTGGAAAAATTTGATGGCAATAAAAAAATCAGGCAGTATGAAATAGGTACCCTTTTTCGCGGCTTCGTTACCCACACAATGAATGAATTTTCGGAATCGGATAATGTTTTCCAGAGATTTAATTTTACATCTTTTTCATGTAAGTCTAAAATGTTTAGATTATTATTTTCTACTCACTGAAAAAATTATTGGAACTTTTTTCAGTGTGATATCTATAAATGAAAACTCCAATCCAGCTCCAATCTTCACTCATATGCACCAAATGTGTGATAAACAATACCCAGCACTTACTCCACACATACTCACTCACCTCCCTTGTTGAATCTTAAACATCGAGCCATTTAACACGTCACCTGTATCTCGGAGCTCAATATGAAAAATGTTCACACGCGCTGGCAGCAGGGACCCATCGGGGCGGGCCCGGGAGGAGCCAAGTGTACCCCAAGGAGTTTTGACTTGCAAAGCAGCCTCGCCGAGATTTTTCACGAGGGCCGTAATGACTGCTTGATGTGTTCGAGCCACGAGTATGGAGGCAGGCAGGATGGAAGTTCCAAGAGAAACTTTTGGTCCTTTCGTATGTTGGTCTTTTGAAACAGAGAGGACCAGTTTTCGATTTTCAATGATATGACAAAATAAATACTGGCAATGGAAATTGAGGTCCTTTGTAGCAATTTGAAATGCATCAGAATAAAAATATGACATCAAAATTTCTGCTCTCGCAAAGCAGTAAACGGATTCGCAAACAGAGTAACAAAATGCAAAAGCAGACGTTCTAGGACTCAGCATTTACGATACATGAATCGAGGCTTCTCATTAAACATTCGAATACAATTTCCTGTCGTGCGAAGGAAACAGGATTGTCACAATCCGTATTGTTTGAGATCTCATAACGCGTGTAGCCCTTTGACTCGACATTTCCATACAGAATGCTAATACAAAACGTCGTTAGATAAAGGCGCCTCCACACTTGGCTAGCTCGCAGGCGCGTCACCTTTGATGCGCGTATGATTGCCCGCGCCCGCGACACATTGGATCTATATTGTTGTCTTTTTCAAGTTTCGTAATAAGGGATGAGGGTGTATTAAAGCCTTTTATCCGGCTCGTCACGCCGGCACGTGGGGTCGGGAAGGGGTTTAAGGTGAGCAAACATTAGCTCTTTTACATTTTTGCAATTTCATCTACGACGCCTCACGGCTGTTTGCAGTAGCTTGAGTTTCAGGAGGCTCGAAGGTTTCGGGGCGTTACAACTTTAACTCTTTCCAAAAGGGTTTGAAAGTAAACGAGTTTTTAATGTTTGTTTACAGGCGCGCTTAGCTGTGTCGCTAAAGCGGGTTTGTAGTGAGACACATTGAGAAATCCCAAGTGAAGTTAAGCCGAGCATTAAGTGCGCTAGGCCCGGGGCCAAGACCTCGCCGCAGACTGCCTGCAAATCTTGGCTGCGTTCTCGAACATTCCAGAAGATGTAGCTGGGATTAAACGACGTGCTATATGCAACAATTACACTATATCCAGGCAATTCCCGCAGGTAAGGCTGCATATTTTAGGTGAGACAATATTAGCTGCAGCGTTCGTGTGGAAAATGAAACTGTTTTTGGTCCTAATTTACAATGCTTGTAATTTGAGCGAACACGTTCCTTGTTCGGAGGTGTACATCGTTTTGTGTACGCTGCGAGCATTTTGAAATGTATTAGCTGAGTTCGCAAATATGCATGCGAACAATGCAGAGCGGTGAGCAAATGTTGGCACTACGGCTGTTATGTCTAATGTGGTGGTGCACTATCGTATTTTATTAACGCTATTGTATGCTTAAGGTGGCTAATCTGGAAATGGAAATAGGATTTTAACCACCTGTAAAACTTGCTTTTTACCAGTTGTTTTCATTTATTTCAATGGGATTGTTCTGTAAGAGCTATAATCTGTCATGACTCATGAGTCTCGCCGCATTGGAATAATGCGTGCCTTGGTATAGGCCAAACTTATCAAATAAGTTCTCTAAAAAGTTGCCTTCGTAATCTAAAGAAACGTTGGACTGTTTTTCTTCGAAGGGTAAACAATTCCTTACCATTCTGCAAAAGTAACTCAAGATAACGTATTGCTGCAGGCGACAATTATTGCGGTGTGTTTAAAATAAAGGGCTAATTACTTAGAACGAAAGAAGCTACGAAATGGCGCGCACTGCACGACGCGCCGCGGGCGACCACAATTCAGAAATAGCTCATAACTCACGGGTAATCGCACAGGCGCGCGACATTCTGCATCCTGCGGCTGATAGCGCGATCGTCGCAGAAACGCTTTTGTGTGCTCGCTCTTAGATGCATTTTAGCTCAATAATTAACTGCTGTTGCTATTTATCTACAAGGTTCCCCAAACGACGGCAGGATATAGCTACTATATCAACAAATCAGTTCTGAAATTATTGTAATACAAGTTACAAGGTTAGCAAGTTCGTACCTATTTACTTCATAAAGTTCGTAACAAGCACTACAAGATAAACGGCACTATTAAACGTACCAATTCATACAAGAGTAGTATTGTCACGCCAAAATTAAAATTATTCAAACGTACAAGGACGCCATTGGAGCAAACATAAACTTGAATCTATTGTCTAAGTTTATATCAAAACAAACGCGAGTCATTACCGCCCGCTCCGTATTTAGCACATTATTCAAAAAGCACGTGAGCCAGGAAACCCTTAAAATTACACACGAAACAGTGCTCTTTACCAACTTTCCCATAAGAGCCCATTATTTACGGAGCCACCGTACCATTAAGATTCTCCACATATCTTCGAAAGGCGCGTTATGGTAATTACGGGTCGCCATTTTATCTCGCGACTCTTCGCGATTAGAAGTCGCGCGCTCGGCTGCACGTCGAAATAACAAGTGCGCGAACTTAGTTCGTTTCTGAGAAGGAGCGTTGTGAAATTAATTCGGATGGAAGATATCGGGCGGCGCGATAGCGGCTCCTTCCGCGCCATTTATTGCTCGTGTGGTGCGGGTATCGGTGAAGGGGTAAAGAATATCAAGATGTAACGAGCGCCAGCCGGAAGGCTCGCAAATGAGCTCGCACACTTATCTGTGTTAATGTGGGCGAGGGTTAATTTTGTCTTACATGAGCAATTTGGAGATACCACCCTCGTTTCCAACTTACATTTGTTGTTACTATATGAGATTTGGTGTGTTATGTGGCTGTTCTGTTCCTATCACTGCTATTGAGTCGTCTAAATTGGCTATTGTTGTTTTTATATCCTCATCGTTACCCTCTATGCTTTCAACTTGCTTTCATAGAAAGAAAATCTCTCACCGAGGAACCATTCTTCAAAATTCATGTCACCCATAAGAACGTGCTCACACACATCTCACATTTAATTTATACTACTTAAATATTCGTTAAGATTTCGTCTAGACAAAAGGAAAATATAGCCACGTCTGTTATAGGGTAAGAACGAACGCCGCGCAAACACGGATGGATAGCAAATACGAGAGTGTATTAGGCAATGAAATTAAGTCGCAATGCAATCTCCGTGGATGTGGGAACTATTGTCCTAGTACAATGCTGCTATTAACTAGTCGATAGCGGTATTGAATATTAGGTTTCGTCGTATCTGCTTCGAGGTTGGGGCGCTTTGTGGAAATATAGCGAATATTATTTGATTCTCGCTTTGTGTATTTTAATTTTGTTGTAACTTTAATCGGATTAAGGTTTTCTTTGATTGAGGTTTTCATATTAAGCTTTCAAAGACACGATGTAGTCTGTATAAATGTGTAAATTTTCATTAATTTATTAAAACTTCATGCAACACAAAGGTAGGCGGACTTAATGTTTTAGGCACTCTCTTCTAGTTAACCAACGGTGATGGAGAGATGATTCGGGTAATTTTTTAAATATTTTTATGCAGTTAATCAGAGCCATGTCTCAAAGTGGAATAACGACTCCTTTGAGCGGCTAGTAGCGCAGGGCAGAGTGGATGGTAACAAGCCACGCAGGATTTCACAGATGAGGTGGACCGATCAAATCAAGTCTGACATTGGTGGTCCTGTAAATGTATGCGCTAAACTTTCATGTAATCGAGCCAAATGGAGAGACATCGTGAAGCGAGTTATAAAACAAGCGATTGGTCAAAACTCATCGTTACCGATTCTTCTTATTTCGTGTCGATTAACTCAAACTATAGTCTCAAACATTCAGATATTGTCAAATTTCAAATCTCATAAGGTTCATGTGGTCGGGCACGAATGGCAGACAAGGTGATGGGCATATCTTGCCAAAGGGGGCCGCACTGGCACTGTGTTTTGGATCGGTCTATAATACGCCATTTGGCCAGGTTGTTTCTACAGCGGCCAACCTGGATCCGCAATCGGTTTAAGCCTTTCCAGATTGGCTACTGGAGTCCGTTTCTGCGGGGCAGATGCTCTGCCGGAGTGAGGAAGTGTGGAGGAGTAGGGTGTGTTTCCATAATTCACATCTCTCGTCAGTTGCGCTAGCTTTCGAGGAGTTCGTATGAGATGCAGTTATGATGAGAAACAGCTTCATCATTCCGTGTCAAGAACAACGAACAGGTATCAGATTAAAGTTTCATAATCCCCCAGTCGCGATCACATTCACCACAAAAGATAAAACTGTCTTAACTTATTCAATTTCATATACAGCAAAGCAAAGGATTTTCCAGTGAAATATTGAAGGAATCGACAAAAGTTGGTCCTCATGTAATATGCAGGAAGGTAGGACCAGCGCACTGCATATTTTGCGCCTAAGATCCGCGGTTCTACGAGAACTTCCAAAGCCGATTGCTTAGGTACTTAGACTTTATGCTATATACTGAAAGGAGATAATTTGATGGCTTTGCGGACAGAAGCTGTCGAGAAACGTATTTGGGACTCTGAAATCTTAATACCGGTAATGGAGAGCATGAGGATTTTGAGCATGTAATGTAAGTTCGTATTTTGTAATGAAGTTTATATTAATTTTGGGAAAAGCTTTATTATTGGATATAGCTACAAAATACTAGTTGGTTCATGACATAGTTGCTTGCCGTAAATTATTATGTAGGAGCTTTTAGAATTTGATGCCGTCGACGAATAAAGTAGGAAGACGTTTGCATATATGTTATTATAATTTACAGTCTAAATTGCATAGTGTGTTGAAAATCGTACATCTAATGAAAAGTGAAAGAACAATAACACACTTATTTATAAAAATCTCTGAATTGTTTAGTATCTGATTTGCAGATTCTCAAAGTCAAAATCAAGGTCAAAGTCATTAAGCGACACTTTTGGACTTCAAAATTTTAATTTTAAATGCAATAATAATTGATTCTACCGTCCATTATATATTCAAATTCTCT
The DNA here is from genome assembly GCA_964057195.1 of Orthosia cruda. Classification (NCBI taxonomy): domain Eukaryota; kingdom Metazoa; phylum Arthropoda; class Insecta; order Lepidoptera; family Noctuidae; genus Orthosia; species Orthosia cruda. The sequence continues at coordinate 23,719,249 of OZ059837.1, forward strand.
GTTGGCTAAACAGTGCAGACATTTTTACAAAATAAGGTCCTAGGTCTTGTAATGTTACGTTTAGCTCAAAGAGTGGTATGCTCGAGAGAGACAGGAGAGCTGGCACCACGACGGTCAAGAAAGTAAAACGGGTGTTTGCCAGATAAGTAGGTAATCGGGAAAGTAGGCAGTAGAGTAGGCAGCAGGACGGATAGACAGGCAAACAGATAAGTAAGTAGGCAGCAAGGGTTGTGGAGGCCGGGCTATGGCTCAATACGCCAAACAGTGAGCCCTTTGATGCAATCAGCCTGTCCGTTGAGGGTAAAGTTCCAGTAAATAATGCTCTCTTTAGGGATGCACATTCTATATATTTATATAGAGTGTATACATATATTTAAATTAAAGCACTTCAGTGATTAAACACTCATACACAAACTGGTTATAATACAGACTTTTTTGCAGATAAGACCAAACACTTAGTAATTCTAGGTAAATAAAATTGCCTTTCGGCGTTCACCGCCAGAACCAAAAACTAAAAAACTCTCGCCCGTTTTTCCTGGTTCTATCATATCTTCTGAATTTCAAATTCAAATCTCTATGAAGAAATCAAGACCAAACGAATAAAAAACGGTTTACAGAGGGGGCAGTCTGCCGCTGCCCTTATTATGAAAATTATATCTAATGTACAACCAGCTTTAGAAGGTCTAGTCCATGGTATGTTATGTAAGTACGTACGTACATGGTTTAAGAAAATAAAAAGGAAAGACAGATGTCAGCTCAGATGAAAATGTCAGAGTATAAAATATTCTAAGATTTTACAAATTAGCAATATAAATTAAGTTGTGGATATTAAAACAATCGGAGATAACTAAAATATGTTTTTCAGGTGCTAACGGTATCAAAGAATACATAAAAACGAGTCACATGATGACATTCAAGATAAAAAGGTGTGGTTTGTATAGTATTATAAAACTTAAATAGACTAAAAGATGTGGATCTGTACACCAGAATAACACAGTCTCGAGGAACTAGAATTCCAATCCTACGAACGACATAAAATACACTTGGAAACGAAATCAATAGTGAACCTGTACACAGACTTATAACGCTGCTACACCTACACACTTCCTCAGTTAGCCCAATCTTACCAAATTAATTCTCCATAAAGCTGAATACACAAAACGTTTGCGGTCGTAGGTGAGAGCTCAAAGGGTCAGTTCACACGACAGGTTAGCGTCAAAAGGATTGACCGAGACGTGTCGAGGTGGGGCGGTGTGACCACAACCTAGTCGCTTCGCAACCACACTTGCTTTTTGGGTGAACTGAGGTACGTTTCACCTTTGTGGTTAATTTTCGAATATAGAACTTTGAAAGTCTTTGTTGCGAACTTTTGTTAAAGGAACTAGTTTGGCCGATGTTTATTGGTTAGCTTTGGTATTGTAGGGTTATTATATTTTTATTTTATATAGGTACTTTGCTTCAATAGATCTGGCTATAACAGTCCGATAGTAAGATATAGGAAAAATGAAAGTATTGAAATGCGGTTAGCATTCAAAACAAGTTAAAATTAGGGCCACAAAGTATAGATTTTAAATATAGCTCACCAAATTAAATTCAAAACACAATACCATATAGATATCATTTGCCATTGTTACAACAGAAAATCACACACCATAACACACAGAAACCCGTACCTACCCAATAAGACGTACAAACAATAGTAACTCGTCTCAAAGTACCAGGATGGCAGAAATGGCAGGAGAGCGCCGCAAAAGGAGCTCTTCGCAGCTGTTTACGTGAGGGCTGTTAGCAAACACCTGTAAACGCCTTTACCTCGCTCTGTTTGTACTGGACGCTCACGATTGCCGTGTACAATTAGCCTTAGATGTCTCACCTGCAAACCAATTTATCACCTACCATTGCCAAAGCCACCCCACTCTATTTTGTACTCTAATTTCTAGAAAATAAGGGCGGGTTTTGAGAGGGAGGTGGGGTTCGAGATGAAACGGTTATGTGGCAACTTTGTGTGTCTGGATGTAGTGAAGTCTTTTGAGTGCCGTTGAGGTGTTAGGTAGCTCATGTGGAAACGTTAAGTACGGTGGACGTTTGCCCTCTGTTTATTTGGTTAGTCACTAAAACTGATTTTGTAGCTAACCTAAATGGACGAAAATTTTCGGAGTTAAAAACTAGATGCAACAACGACTGTGTATTTTATTGTTACGGAAAATAGAAAAATGTTTATAGAAAATTCAAGCACCGTATTTTATGAAATGTTTTGAGAGTTCCAAGGAAAAAACATTCCATTTCACTATTACAAAACATTAAACAAACTTAAAACATTTCAATTCGGAAAAACAGCATCGCATTTCCATCCCGAGCTGCCCCTTTCGAAAGTCCTCAATCATGTTCGCCGTGTTGACTCCTGGATATGATACGACCTCTCGACTCGACATGATCATAATACCCTCCGCTGCATCCAACAACCCCTTCTACATCCATAAACCGGCTACAAATCTTAGCCGAGCGTTCCGCATCTTTATAACTGGAGGACGCGATCCCTTAACCCAACATAATGGGCAGGTTTACTGAGAGGACCGTCGTAAAGTGTCCCGTCCAGCGCGTACCGTACCCCAACTACGGGACCCTTCGAAATTTCACGAACTATTTGGTCCCGCACTAGCCCCCACTCAGCTTTTTTGTCGACGCTTTATTGTCCGGATTTTCTGCTCACCTTTATCGTTATTGTGTCCGCTCGGCTTCATAAAGGACCCTGGTTCACTATTAGAACCTCATAACCGTGGGAAAATTGTTTGAAGGTTGGCTAAAATGGTTAAATGATAAAAATGTTTGGTAAAAAAGTGGGGTCAATCAATAAATCGTTTGGTCAATTGAGCAGGATGCAATGGGCGTGTTAATTGCTCGGGTGCGGGACTGTATCGAGGGCTCGCTCTCCGCTCGGAGCGATGAGTGGACACGGAGTAGTCATTGCGTGAATGATAATTGCCCGAACGCTGGGCGTCGCATAAATTCGGGCTATTGGCGTGAAATTGAATGGATGCATGGCTTAGTACGTGACACGCGGATGCATAATGTGCTGGATGTTTCTGCACAGATTTGTTACGTGTCAAGATTGAATCCAAAGAGATTATATTTTACTAGAGGAACGATTTACGAACTTAAAGTTAGCCCAAAATAGTTTCATATTACTGGACTAATTCAAATTTTGCTTACGAAGCTTCTTGAGCTTTGATATTTTGGCAATAACACTGCTGTTTTTGAGCACATTTTTTTGTATAAATTCAATCAGTTGTACTTGAGATACTCACTCCATCCGAAAATTTTACAAGCTTCAAATTCCCCACATAATTTTAGTAAGTAAATATATTAGAAAATTACAATTCATTATGCTTTAATGGCTGAGAAAAGGTGGGGAAAACTGGACTTTTTCTAAGCGTTAAACAGTTTAGTGTATCTTTCAAAACCGTATCAAAATCTCTATACATCCTAGAACAATCACCCAAAATTATATTCAACCCTGTGAAACCTATCCTACATCTGCGTCGGTACATCCGGACACTAGGCCCAGTGCATACGTTCCCGCAGAGATAAACGCATACGATTACACGTCCGAGCCACAGGTGGCGCATAACATTTTTCAGTCCAAACGGGCCATTGCCCGCGTCCGGCCCGTGAGCCCGCGGCTTAATTCGAGACCTTTCCAGCCATTTGCAATGGTTTGTTTTTATTGAAAACCGTGGGAATTTGCCGATTGCCTGTATTTTGTGATTTCAAAAAGGATTTTTGGATTTCGTATACGTGGGTTTTCGGATTTAATTTTGTGATTTTACAACGTGTTTAAACGTTTTTATCTGATTAGAGATTATCCCGGCAAATGTAATTTATAATTACGTCCCTAATTTTTGATAATAATATGTTTGAATAAATGAATATATTTCAACAAGGAATCCAAGTTAATCAGTAAGCTTAATATTGTCTACATTTAACCAAAAAAAGCCAAAATTAACACATTTTCCGACTTCCCCGGCGATAAATAAACCAGAAATGACACGTCATAATGTTTAGCACAAATGACACGCTTTACGCCAGCCATATTGTCACCGTTCAGGCCCCGGGGCTCCAAATAATTATTGCGCGCTTGACAAATTGCCGGCACAGCCTACGCTACGTGTTGGTGGGACAATTTGATACAATTTTCACCGCCTTTCCCGTACGGGCCGCGGATTTGCATACGTGCACCCCTAGATTATGCTAATATACTTTTTTAACGTACTGTTTACTTACCCTACAGGAAAAGGAAACACTTCGGGCACGCATTTTAAAAAGATTTACGCGCTTTGTCGGATCATTAAGTGCGGAACTAATTTGCTTACCTTTGAAATGTTTTAAGCTTTGTCCCGTATAATTACCGAAGGGTTACCGTCCCCGTGACGTGATATGCAGATTTCCGTGCGCTCAACTGTTGGTTTTTCCGCGCTCGGTTTCATATGGCGGTCGTGCAAATAAAAGATAGCTACTTACAAATCAGTATCTTTACAATTAAATTCATATTACCAGCTTAATCCAGTGCAATCCTAAAATATAAATATATATTAGGGGGGTATTTTTAATTTGCACGTTTCACGTTCAAGTGCGCAACTTCTCAACGATATTGAGCATGTGGGAATCGTCGAAATTAAATTTTCTTTGTTTTCTCTCGTGGGCTGTGGGCTCTTGGCGTTATTAAATTTCCTTGTGTTTTTTAACACAGCCATATCATTAGATTGAGGGCTTCCGTCAAGAGGAAATTGTGGCGAGGGGAGCGAGCTGAGCACCTAAACATATTGAAAAAATAAAAATCCCGGCTACTTATTGCGTGGTACAGGGGAAAGTTGCTCTACTTAGGAAAAATAGAAGTATGACTCTGAAAATGATAAAAAAAAAATTACTGCCTTCATTGAAAGCAACATATTAATAAAAAAGCCTATACTCACTAATTGACAAAAGGTTGAATATTTTTCTCAGAAAATTTGTTTCCCCACTTATGTTTGTTCAATATGTATTGGCCGAATTCTTTAAAAAAAGGCTTAAGTAGGTATTATTATTTAAAGTTATTACTTTTTAAGGTATCAGTATTAGGACAGTTTTAAAATAATTTATTCTGTTATAATATTATATAACATTTTATAGTAATAACTACTACTAATTATCTATTACTTGTTTATAATAAATCTGAAATTGTTTTATTTACCAATTATTAACAATACTATTTTTATTTTCCTATTGTATTGTACCAGTACTGGAATATCGTATTTGTTAGCCTATTATTTTATAAATTTGCACACCTTTAGGTTATAATTATACAGTGTACTTACTATTATTTTGTTTATTACCTTTTTAACCTGTTTTATGCAAATAAATAATTTCCCTTTGAATTGACAGAAAACAGTAAATAGTAGAAACTTGAGCTTGAGACTTAAAATTTAATGGAAATGATAGAAATGAATTCAGAAATTCAAAATCTTGAAGACAAGTAGAGCATCTTCCCCACCCGTATCACAGCCGAAGCCGCCGCAGAAAGACGTTTGAAGTGGTTCGTGTAATAAGCACGGCCGCGACAAAATTCCTGGCCGCGCTGCGTTTGGGAACCTCACCTTAAATATACATATTACATTACGTGAAATTGCCCATTTTTTCCACTCTCCACCCTAGCAATTAGGGTTCCTTGTGTATAAATATTGCACGGCCCTCATTAATGTGCGTGTTCGTTTTAGTATATATTTTTATGGAACGCTTTTTGGTCGGCGTCTGCAAGTCGTGGGATGTAATGAATAATTAAGACATGTTCTACAAGGGAAGTACCAGGTTTTTCTTCAAGGCTCCCGGATGGTGGCTTTGAGTAATGTGCTGTATTTTTTTATAAGAAAATTCCAGAGTGTTTTTTTAACAATTTGTCGTAACACCCAATTTAAAATTTATAAGAATTTGTGATGCAGAAATTAGTTTCCATTTTCTAAATGTTTTTCTGAATTTATAATAATTGCAAGTAATTGCAAAAACCCTTCAATAAATTAACCTTAAATTAATAAAAGTATGAACTTTACCTTGATCGGACGGAGAGGGCATCCGGTGCCGTAAGGACGCCTGAAACAAAAAAATAAACCAATAAATATCAAAAACAAAAAAGGGTACTCAACATCAATCAAAGTCTCCTCAAATTAAAATTCATCAATTAACGGCGTCACAAAAATCAAAACAGAGAAACTTCTAAATTAAAAATATGCCATTCTTATTAAAAACTCCCTTCCGAGATTGCATTTCAACAATTAACGCATTAGGACTACTCTCGCCAATAAAGAGCAAGTCTCTTAATTAAGACTCCCTGTTAAAAATTGAGTACAAATTCAAGTAGCAAATCTCCCCAGTTGGGGGATCTAGTGAATGGACTGTAATATTTTAGTTTGGTTGGGACAAAAAGTCCTGGCGTCGTGAGGGGCTGAGAAGCTGTCACGTAGACACAATAAGCCTTTTAATTCGATTCGTCTTGACGGACGAGAGACAAAGGGCTCGGTGTTATCATTCAATGGGGCACTTCTACCTTTTCTTATTACTTCGCTAAGGTTTTCTTTGAGGTGGACGACGCACGAGGGAGGCAGACGAGAAATATATCCTGTGTCTCCGGTTTGATTTGGTGCTGTTATTTGTGGTTTAATTTTGTATGTGGCTGTGTTGGTCTTTTGAGTCGTGTCGTGTGTTTTCCTACGCTAAGGATACAATCATTTCAAAATCATCTAGCCATAAAATGATATTTCTCAAAAACAACTATGAGATTTGATAGATTTTGTCATCAATAATGGCTCTAACATTTGCAGTATGTAATTTTTTTTTCATTGTGTCGATTGTTACATGAACGTACTCCAAGTAAGTAACGAGTTTAAACAATTATTTCATCAAAATAAGCATGTTTATCAAAACATTTTTATCAACGCGGAAACGAACTGATCTGTTATCTTCGGGCAGTCCTTACGTGTGTAGCACGCTGTATAAGTGCACTTGATCCCGTGTGTCGTCGTGACCGGACTGCCGATACACGGCTAACAGGTTTATTTGTTGCCATCGTATTAACTAACTCAATAAACAAGGAAATAACAACAAGAGCATCTTTGAAATAAAAAGATTCCAATTTAAAGTTAGAATGATAAAATAGTCTGTAATGGGAAAAGTAGACGAGAAAGGACCAGGCGAGCCTATTTGCTGGTCAGACCAGATTAAGGTACATTATCACAACAACTGCACTCACTACGACTGACAAAAGCCAAATCCAGAATGATCTGGAACCAGCTCGTCAGTAACTCTTAATTACAACAAATACATTTACAGAAAGTGAAAACATAATTCATGTACAGCTCGTCTTTGTACATGAATTTCTCATAAAACTCCTAATGGAGTTTTCTTCCAGCAAACCTTTAACTCCTTCAAGACTTACCAGGACGGGAATGCTTAAGATCATCAAGGAAGAAAATTCATAAGAAGAATGAAATAGACAGGCAGCCTGCACTGAATTCCTGGTGATTTGTAGTACAGGCATCCCTATGCCCAGTTCCTTACATAGACTACGAACATTCATGTACCTGTATTTGTATACCTAAGTTACTTTTAATGTCTGTTTTGTGAGGAGAAATAAACAACCTTTATTAGATATTAAAATATAAATTATGTCGTGGTGACCCAGTGGCTAAGACCTCGCCTCTCGTGCTTGAGGTCGTGGGTCCGTGCAAGTACCAATGTGACTTTTTAAAATTCTTATGTACTTTCTAAGTTTATCTTGGACATCGCAGGCAACGGTGAAGGAAAACATCGTGAGGAAACCTGCACTTATATAGTTTAGAAATACTCGTAGCCAAGTCAGAGGCCTGTGGAACTCTGACATCAGAGGTGGCCACATCCTCACACGAAAAAGAAAGAAGATTATTAAAAAATTAAAAGGGTGATGACAGCAGCTATATTTATTCCTGTAACTAATCTTTTCACCAACCATACTACCTACTATGATTTGTAATATTTATATATGAAGTTTACCTATTAACAGTCAAGCTAACCAACCTATCTAAAGTGTCAGTACCAATTGCTTTTGTAAAATCTAGTTCCCCAAATCCTCACATTCATACAAAGATACTGACTCATTTTACAGCCAGAACTATCTCGATATTTATTGACCAATACCGTAATATCTTAATATATCTGTCCTCGTGTGTACTTCGCAATGGTAGTGCATTTGATTCCGTCGTGACCCGACTACAGATTCGAAGCTAACTGCCTTATTTGTTGGAACCTCTTTAAAATCGCCCTAAATCAAAAGAATTGTATTTGTTTTAACTGTTTCTACGATGTTTATTGATAAAGACAGTTATGCTACTTGATATTTGAGGAGGGTTTGGCGAATATTTTGAAAGGAATGTTTAAGTTTTGGTTGTTGTAACATTTGAATGGTTGTTAAATAATGTTGTTATTTTAATAAATGTCAATATCATCCGGATAGGTTAGGTATAGTATAGGCAAAGCTGGGCAAAATACACGATTTGCTTTAATACAAATTACAAAATACTATCTTGCATGTATTTAAAATACAAAATACTTTTAAGACGTGTATATGATACAAAAAAGAAAAATTGTTGGAATACTGTATTTCAACAATTTTTATTTAAACTACAAAATACAGCCAGGTGTTACGTTATGACAAGATATTTGACAGTTTGACATACAGTACATGTGCAGTGTTGCCAATTTTAAAAATTGACATATTTAGCGGACGCTATTTTGCTTACAAAAGCTATCGAGCGCCATTGTTTGCAGAAAGCACCCATTAATAAGATCGTTAAATGTATTTATATTCAAATGTATTTTGAAGCCATCTAACTACAAAATACCTCAGAGTCAGGTATTTCAAATGCCAATTACAAATTACATTTTTAAGTAGTCATTGAATTACAAATACCAATTACCAATTACATTTTTAAGAAGTCATTGAATTACAAAGACAAAATACCTATTTGTATTTCAATTACGTTTTTTAAATACAAGTAATTCCAATACTGCCCAACACTGAACACTAGTACATCCAAATATCGCCAGTTGAGCGTCAATTATCAGACAAAATAGAAACAACAATAGCGTACGCACACATGGTGTACCGTCGACGTTTCAGAGGTTTTATTTCCCATGGAACAGAGGGCAATACTATTGCCATCACTCAGGCACAAATCTATACTCCGGGAAATTCGGCAATTCAAAATGGAAATACTGAAAACACTTAAGGAAACACACCCCAAATTAATTAAATAATTGATGAATAGAACATGTAGATATTTAATTCTTCTGTTTCAAGTAATTTGATTGCATTCCTCCCAAATCATTATACACGTAAACCATATTCTACATCCCAACTTCACACAATAGTTACCTATTCCTAACACGAAAAACGTATCTCCATTTCACATTAAAACCGAGGCAGGGTATCTAAATTAAACAATTTAATAATACCGTAGGTACCCACATATAAAGCACTAGCCGATACCAAGTAAAAAGGGGTTGGGATCCCACTGTCTGTCGGTAAATTACCAGGCAGGCATTAAAGATAAAACCGAGCCAGGTGAATTGAAATGTGAGGTCGAAATTGAAAGGTAGCCATCAAGTTCTTGTTGATAGACAAGCTTGTTGTTAATAAATGGTGTCTGAAAAAATGGCTCAATTATTAATTTGATTCAATATGTTTTTAGGGTTCCGTTCCTCAAGAGGAAATAAAAGGAACCCGTACAGGATTACTTCGTTGTCTGTCTGTCCATCTGTCTAACTGTCCGTGTGTCAAGATATTTTTTTCTGTAACGCCTGGAGATATCAAGTTGAAATTAATATCTTATACTCAGATCTGCAATCCTTTGCATCTGTGAAAAAATGAAACTTATAGAACAATGGAATTAAAAGATATCGTCGTTTATGTCGTAAATTTGACGAATCGCAAGGTAATCAAAACCCATGGAGTACTTTCCGTTGACCTAGAACCATAAAATTTGGCAAAAAGCATTGTCTAACACAAGTAAAGGAAAAATCCGAAAGACGTTAATTTTTACTTACATAAAAAAAAACAATATTTCGTCTATCAAGACCTTTTTTTCAGGCATGCATGAATGTATGAAGTTAAAATTCGCAAACGGGATCAAAAGCTATCGTAAGATTATTAACTTATAAATAGTTGGTAAACTGACCGGGACTTATGTCGATGTATGGGGAATAGTACATTACTGCAGAATCCAGTAAGTAAGACTTCCTGGCCAAGTATGAGTTAACCGGACCGAACCGCAGGTGAGGTCCGGTTATATACGAGGCCAGGATGGCTTTCTTACTGGTTGAGGCTTGTATAATGCTTTTCTCAAAAATGAATGAAAGTTTAACAACAAATTCGTTTAATTAATATTTTAGGTTACATTCATATTAGAGCAATTACTGATAGATATTGTGATCGATTTACCGGGGGCATTTATTTATATTTTCTCAAACATGCTTGGAAATTTGAGAATTATTTTGACAACCTTCTTTGAGAAAAATCGAAATTGCAGTATAGACCAAATACATGAGAGCAGCGGCCGGCAAAAGTTGTATGAAAATCCATAATATCTGTCGTGTGTAGCGGCCAAATAAAGTACATAGTAAACTCATATCTGTCGTGTAATTTAAAAATGGAAAGATCTTTTTCACCGAAACATGGCAACCAAGGAGGTAACTTTTCAAAAGTTTTATTTAAATTTCGATCTGGCTTGCTAATAGAAAGCTGTTTATTAAAAAAAAAAATCAAATGAATACTTTAAGGCTTAGCAGGCACTGCGATTTTATTTGCGCGGATTTATGTAGTTTCTTACCGCAATGCGTGCAGCTTCATACAATTCCATAGGCCGCAGAATGAGCGAAAAATCGCGCGAATAAAAAGGCCTAACGCGGGCATAATTATTTTTGTTCGTTGTTCGTCATTGATTTTGAAAAGTAAATGGTTTGGTTCGGTTTTCAGATATCGGTATTAGTAGTACAGTTATATTAGATATAGTTTTTGTAATATCGGTTATTTTGATATTGATATCGATATGATATGATATCTAACACATATCCGATATAAGTTACGTTATATATCAAATATCGGACCTATCCCTACTACTGTCCAGTAAGTAAATTACATACTTACTTACTTGACAGTTGTGAATAAGTCTCCGGTAGAATTCACTTTCTGGAGACTTATTAGAGATGTTATGGCAATATTACATACCATTTTTGAGAAAAATAGTTTTCCAACTTCAAAGTTAATTTTGTCCCTCAATCCACTTTATATTATCGTTCGAGCAATATTCGGAGCTTTCATTGTTTATGAACGTCAGTAATGTTACCTAGCTATTTTGGTGAATGTAGCGATTTGTACGGAACACTCCGCGCGCGAGTTCGACTCGCACTTCGCCGGGTTTTTTTTATGGGAAATGGTTTCGGTATTTTACAGTTGTATCTTTGTGCTGACATGACTTTCTAGTATAGCGGTCTATTAAGTTGGTAAAATGTTGGTGTAAATAGTTACCTCTGGTTAACTTTGCGACACTACTGATGGGTCGACGCGAATCGATTTATAACACACGGATAAGTGATTTTTATTAAGCTAAATTGCAAGTACGTTCACATGGAGAAAATGTGATACAGTTCGACCGATTTGCACTTGAAATTTCCTCAGGAAATACTTGCAGAATATCGCTTATCGACGCAATTTAAATTGATTGATCCCTAAGTTGCTATGTTATGTTCAATAGTAATAGACAAAGAGAGTAGAATTTATTTAATGAAATGCATCATAAAAAAATTAAATAAAAAAAAATATAAATATAAATTCTATAAAATTGTAACAATTTTATAGAACTAAATTATTACAATAATAGGCTTAGAAATAAAGGTATTTTTTTTAAATACTCTTACTCCTATACTTGGTGTACATTCCTGTGACAATCAGTGATCCGCCGTAGCAATGGAGCCATAAAACATGTAAGCAAAAGCAATTTATCATTTGTAACATAAATGGTGGAATGATATGAGTCAGTAATTAATACATAATTAATAAAAAAGAAATAAAAAAAAAATAAAGCATTTCATGAAAAAATATGCCTCTTTTTGTCTTTACATCCGAGACCAACTAATTCAATAAAGCCCAGAAATACAATTTCAAATATTTACAAACAAAATCTGTACATGAATTTGATGGTCTCTAAGTCTTCGTCTATGGGTGCCTGAATTAACAGAAATTAAGCAAATCGTGGAGGGGGCGAACTAATAGCAGGCGTTTAATTAAATGGGCTTCGACCGAGATTGGGGCAGACGCTGATGCAAAAATTTAGAGGTCACAAATTGAAGACATTAGTACATTTTTCTTAATTAAAATTTATGATATAATTTTTGTTGATCGAATTTTCCATGGCAGGTCAACGACGGCCATGTTTGGAGTATATATTGAAATAAAAAAATAGTTTTTTTTTATTATTTTTCGAGTATATCCCCCACCACCATTAACCACTATTTAATTATTTATTTTAAGTATTGTAGATGTTGAAAAGTTCTTAAACATACTAAAGATTTTTAGAAATGAGCTTAGCTGTACTAAGCTCATTTCTAAAAATCTTTGAACTGATTTGCAAATCCCAAATGTTTTTTAGATAGATTTTGATTTTTATGGTCCCCATAGCTATACATACCTAAACAATAGTGAATAAATCAAACTATCAGAATAATGTTTTGTATGGTAAGAGCCATCGTCTGTCTGGCTGCAGGCTAATCTCGAGAACTACTGAATGGACTTAAACTGTTTCCTGGGGAAGATCTTAGTCCATTAATTTAAGGCGGCAAATTCTGTAGCATCTTATCTACACATTGGTAACCTGCCAGTGTAAAGATAAAGATGTTTCTATAAAATTATTTTAGCATGACGTCAATGCATCGAGTTATTAGTGTTACTTTCATTTTGACAAATTGCTCGGCTTAACACTATAACTTAGCGTTTATTTTGACTTGTATGAGGAGTTTTAATTCTAAATAAATCTTCATAGACTCTGCCCTATTATGTTGGGTTCGACTTCCAATCTGACCAAATTCAGCTGAAATACCAGTATTTGACATACAGCTACCGCCAATTTGACATAGAGAGACTGCCAATTTAACATAGTGTGACTGCCAATTTGACAGAGTGATTTCCAATTTGGCATAGAATGACTGCCAATTTGACATAGAGTGACTGCCAATTTGACATAGAGTGACTGCCAATTTGACATAGTGTGACTGCGAATTTGACATAGTGACTTTTCTTTTTTTAATTGGGACAATCCCACCGCACTATTTCCAAACCACTGCAACTCCTGAAAGCCAGAATCAACAGTGGCGACCACTAGGAAAGCGCCGAGGCAATGAAGCTCGACGAAGCCATAGAGTGACTGATAATTTGACATATAATGACTGCCAATTTGACATAGAGTGACTGCTAAAGACTGCCAATTTGGGCACCACAACCCAGTTACTACGTATTACGATAACCTTTGGCAATACTGCTGTCAGCGTATTTTTGTGCGAAAATATTTTTTTACATTATTCAAAATTAAAAATGAATGTATCTAATTAAAATTAGCAATACATTAACAAACACAATAAAAATAATTCATCTTTAAACACAGTCACACCAATCACAAGTAACGTTAATCATAATATGGAGAGTTTTGCTAAAAGAGATCTCGTTAATTAAGTAATGGCTCCAATGTTAATTACAAAGGCAGGGGTGACAACTGCACGGTAATCACTACTGATCTATGAGCTTTGTTTGTGATTCATTATGTTTTTGTATTGTTATTTGTTTCTGGCAACCCTGCGAGCTGTTATGGCTCTGTAGAACTAGTGAAATTTGTGAGTAAAATATTGTTTATCGAAATGGTAAGGATAAGGTCCTCTTTCTTCATTTAAGATGGATAAGAATATTTTGTTAACCGACTTCAAAAAAAGGAGGAGGTTCTCAATTCGACTGTATTTCTTTTTTTATGTGTGTTACCTCAGAACTTGTTACTGGGTGTACCGATTTTGATGATTCTTTTTTTATTTGAAAGCTGGTGTTTGTCATGTGGTCCCATTTAATTTTCATCAAGATCTCATAAAGAACTTCGGAGATACACATCAGAACTCTTCAATAAATGACGGCAAATCACTCGGGATAGCTGCAATCGCATTTATGTTTATTGTTTACACCATTTCATAACATAACATCACACTAGTACGCTCTAAAGGGGTACGCAGGTATTAAACAGTTCACCTTGGTATACCCTTATTCGACCGAACTTGTTTAAGTTTCATGTTATTGGGTAAATCTATTCTGGTTTCACTTTGGGCATTATTGGTACCTATCCTATATAAATTGTGTAGCACAATTAAAAAGTGAAAAATAAAAAACTTTTTACAAAAAATACAACCGACATCCAAATAAAAAAAAAAAAGTGAAAAATAACTTCAATTTCGGAAGTCGGTGTCAAAAAACGAAGAAAATAAAACAAGAACACCGACTTCCGAAATTGAAGTTATTTTTCACTTTTTTGTTTTTTTTTTATTATCATGCTTTGGCCTCCCACTAGGTGGAGCGACACCTGCACATGTAGCCAAGTTTACAATCTACAATCGATAACGCTAGTAGAAAACGAAACAATGTATGGGAATCACAAATCTGAAGGTTAAGTCACGTGGTTAGACCATACAAATAGAAGGCGTTAACGGTTGTAGAAAGAGATTCTATATTAAACGTTTGTAACTTGACGAGTCAGGTGGATGCGAGACGCACGGGACCGATCAGTGTGGCGACGCTTGGGAGAGGCCTATGCCCAGCAGTGGACGTCTTTTGGCTGAAATGATGATGATGATTATAATGTTTTTATTTCTTTTTTGTTGAAAGAGAAGTCACGGTTTTTAGCAGTGAGACGATTAAGAAGAATATTATTTTATTTTGTATAGGAATGTAGCTGAGGCTAGTTTTATTCTAGAATTTCATGAGTGGAGCAAGGAGTGTTCCCGGGAGTAGAAAAGAACAGCAGAAAACAAATCGTCATAAAAGATCTCTCACGTTCAAAGGGTTTCTTTATCTTCCTAGCACTATCCCTATGTTCAAAGGGTTTATTGGATGGAAATTTTCATCCAAATTTTAATTTTTTATCTCAATATTGAGTTAAAATAAAATTTCCATGTGCCATGATTACGTAAATCTTTTACAACATCAAGAATAAAACATTCTTTGTCGAAAACGTCAACAAACCAAAATTGAAACAATATAAAAAAACTCCCTAAAACAAGAAAGCAACAACTTTCGAAATAAAAATAATCACATTAATTATAATCTAATGAAACGGCCGTTAAATCACGCTAATTGTTCTCCAGTTTTTATTTTGTTCCCCATTTTTTGTTAGCAAATGCTGCTTGAATGGAATTCCTTTATTCCGCAAATGGCCTGTTTACTAACAACGACTGACAAAGGACGAGAAATTATATACCAGCGATAAATTTAGGATGTAATGAAAAGCGTGTTTCTATAGATTAAAAATTGTG
The DNA here is from genome assembly GCA_964057195.1 of Orthosia cruda. NCBI lineage: Eukaryota > Metazoa > Arthropoda > Insecta > Lepidoptera > Noctuidae > Orthosia > Orthosia cruda. The sequence goes on from OZ059837.1 coordinate 23,734,867, forward strand.
AAAGAGTTGCCGGCTATTTTGATTTAGAATTTATTGTTTCGTGAATTTGAAACGTATGGGTTTGCTTATATTTATTTGGGATTTTGGGTACCTTCTTGTATTTTTTCGGACACTTGATAGAGAGAACGAGGGCTCTCGTAATAATAGAGTTGCCACATATTTTGATTTAGAATTTATTGTTTCGTGAATTTGAAACATATGGGTTTGCTTATATTTTTTGGGATCTTGGATACCGTCTTGTCTTTTTTCGGACACTTGATAGAGAGAACGAGGGCTCTCGTAATAATAGAGTTGCCGCCTATTTTGATTTAGAATTTATTGTTTTGTGAATTTGAAACGTATGGGTTTTCTTATATTTTGTGGGATTTTGTATACCGTCTTGTCTTTTTTCGGATACTTTGATAGAGAGAACGAGGGCTCTCGTAATAATGTTATTTAGAAGTAAAGGTGTCACTGTTGATCACTTAGCTTGAGGCAAGAGGGTGTTTCGTTAACAATGACCAATTATCTCCCTTTTTCATCAAGAGATCCTTTAATGTAAAAATACCACTGAAAAACCGTCCGTTTGATCGTCCCGCCGGAAGTGGCCGTCTCCGGCGTCATTGTCCGTCCGGCTCATCTTCTTAATTGTTTTCTTTGGCAAAGCACTCACGGCACAATGGCTAATGACGCCGCATGCCGCTTTGATCATCGCGTGATCGTGTGTGCCAATTCTGGTCACATTACCTTAATAGACCGGCCAAGTTTCGGTACTTTTACCGAGTTTAGCCGAGTTTGGGGCTACGTGGAAGTAGTGCCGAGTTTCAGTTTGAAATACAATTCGATTTAGGTCTACTGTTCGGAAGTATCGCGTGACCAGCTAACGGATTATCTTACAGATTCATCGCCATTATTCGTTTGGTCAACCTTCCTGCGTATGCGACCGCGACCGGTAGTGACCATATTTCAATCCTGATAACATTTCATGGCAGCCCAATTATTGCCATAATTTCTGTTTATCTAATTTGCGCGTGTGAACCCTTTACAACGATCCGTCCAGTCACGTAGGTCGAAGACACGTGACATTTCGAAAACAACGGGTACAAAACAGAATTACGAGGCGAGCGCGTTTGTGTGCGGCACCGAGCTGCTTGTGGGTGTGTGTGCGTGCGCCTGAATTAGACGCGAAACTTTCAAAGTTTTCCCAAATTTGTGCCGCCCGCGCCCCTCCGCCCCCTCGCTCGTGGATCGATAGCGGGCGCCGAGCGAGCGACTCCCAGCCTCATGAAAATACCGGACAACACTTCGCCTCAGTATTTACCATGACGTGTTTTGTGGCGAGAACGCAGTTATCTCTACGAATTTTAGTGAGTACTCGTGATTTGATAGCTCTCGGTATTTTGTGTAGCTGTTATTCGAATAATGCTGACCTACATGTACACGTTTTGTAAGAGCAGGAAATTAGTTGCTTGTTTTGTATTTAATAATTCTACAATGTACGAATGGGGAAAACGGCGACAATTTTTCGCAACCTCTTATGTAACATAGCTTAGCATAAGCTATAGTTACCAAGTTTATGTTACTTTAATTTTGCTTATTTCTTGGGCTTCTTACCTTCGCAAGTTCCCTAATACCAGGGTCACAGCACTGGGAATAAGACCGCGTCGCGTGAGTGTCGACCCATGCCAACTGTCACCGAGCAAAACAAGAGCGACAACTGAAAATTGGGCGCGCGAGGCCTTCGCCATTGTTTGTCATTAATTGAGGGCTTTGCGATGATCTTCGTGCTGAAGGCCTCGGCGGCGAGGGCGCACTCCGGGGACGTATCGGCCGCCAATCGCGGTGACAGCGACCCTCCGGCCTTGAGTGGACACTCTCTAACTCGAGGTGGGAAAAACTACCGGCTGACACTACTTAACGAACGGGGCACGCCCGGGAATTTTCTTGAGTGCTTGTTAATGTTTTATGGGCGGAACTTTTTCAAAGTAGTGCGTAGATTGACGCGCTAAGTACACCTACATAATTTAACAAGTTTCCCCTCGGACGTGCGACTCGTTCATCGATTCCGTTATCGTTCATAAACAATGCGCTCATAAGTGGCTCGGCCAGCCCTCATATCTATGGTTAATTTTGTCGTAATAAAAATCCAATCTCGAAAATGGCTATAAAAAGCGGAACTGGAAACTTTTCTGATTTATAACAATTAATATTTGAAATATTGACAATATTAAGGGAAATGGTCGACAGCCGACAAATCATATAAACCGCCCCGGAAGGAGGAAGCACTGGCCCGCTGCTCAGGGACTTTATTTGGAAATGGAAAGTCTAAAAAATAAAGGACAGCGAGTGCGGGGGAATGATTTATACCGAGCGGCTAGTGCGTTCGATTATCGAGATGATATTTCTCGATATTAAAGTGTTGCCAAGAGGTCTGCGGACAATATGACCCGAGGAAGATTTATTGGGCAATTCAGAGTGACGTCGACGCCCGTTACGATTATTTCATTATATTGTCGGCGCCGTAAAAACGGTTAGCGTTTTATTTTATTGCTGGTTCGCGAACGAATTTTTATTTCAATATTTTATTGCGTTGTAAAATTGGGACTGCAGTTGATTCTGCTTTGACAATTTTGAGCGCAGCGCCTCTGGAGCCAGAAGTTGTTGTGAGTTGTAGCTTTATATAGGACACGAATTGTAAACATGTTTGAGCAGATATTTTATGAAATATGTTTCGTATATGTGCTGTATGTTCTGTAGAGAGCAAAGGTTCGACATGTCGCATGATTTGTGCGTCTCGTGGGTACCGAGGGTCGCACCCGTGTCGGTCGCACGTGCTGTGCCTTACGCAACGAAAAACTTACTCGAACAAAATAAAAGTAGACGAAATCGTATAACACTATACCGATACATTCTTGTTCTTGAGTAACTGCATCCTTACAGGTTTTCATAATAAACAAACTGTTAAAAATTTGTTACGAAACTTGTGAAGTTTCTTAGAACGGCTCGCCAGCCCTTCTGAAACCTCCACTCGTTTACTAAACAGAAATAGCTTGTTTCATAACTCAAACTTAAAGGTTTTTGCGCACCTTGGAAAAACAATTAAATGCTGTGTTGGTTTTTTACACGGGAAGGTAAATTGTGTTACGTAAACTGTGGTTTTGGAAACAATGCGTTGAAATCGACATAAAAATATGACAAAAAATAGCACAAACATCCCTTGAAACCTATACAAAAATCGAGTTAATTGTTACATCAATACTCCATGTCTTTTCCCCACCGGGTTATTGAATAACTGCATGAATCACGTCTCCACGCTCCACCGATCCCCCCATACGTTTTGTTCGACGGTTTCCCGACTCCGGCTTTCCGCTACACGGTCGCGGGTTCGAAGCTTTTTACTGTAATATCGGTGACATGTCCGAAGTATCGACACGGTAGGTTGATACTTTTGTCATGATAAGTTCTGATGGCAAATGGGTGATACGGTCTAGTAGTCAGTTTTGTAAAGGGATTTATGGAATTAAGCAATAAATGGTTCTAAATGGTGTTTTTATTGGGTTTTCTCGTGAAAAACTTCTTGAAGTTCTTTTTTGTCAAATTTAATTGACGAACATTTGCATTATAAATAGTGATAAAGCACACATGGCACATTAACTCTTAACAAAAGTATAAATAACACGATAAATATCACATGCAATATGCAAATTTAAAAAGTATACCTATCTCCAACCCCATGCCAATAGATCCTGCGTGCCCACAAAAGCATAGTGTACCGCTGCAATATTGCACAAAATATTCTTAATTCCAATTTAAAATTACCCAACACGCTTACAACTCATTAAAACACCTATTCTTAAAGCGCGCTGAAATTCTAAACCATACAAAATCAACTCACGATTGTCATTGTAGCGTTATCACTGCATTCAGGCGGGCGCACACTGTACCAAACTTATCCGTTGAATGGATCGTGTCAGAGCTGAATTTGTAAAGAGTAGACGTGTGTCGCATGCATCGCCACTCCTTATCTTCGCTCTTACTCAAGTTTTCAACGGCCACTGAATGCCGTGCGCTGCATAACGGAACTCAGATTAGACATAGAAACTGGGAAACGTCAAAAGTCAACGGTTTTTGTTTTTAGGTGAATGTACGGCGCGTGTGCGCTGCGGTTAAGAATAGGACCCATGTGTGTGGCGTGGGAAACATGAGATATTGACTTAAAATAAAAATCTAACGTTTCCGTATTAAATTGCTGATAACGAAAGAAAATATATATCTAAGGAAATTGCCAACAGAAAACAGTTCAAAGATATAGGTATAGGTACATGTTCAATCATTGTCTGGAAATATAGATACAAATGAATGCAGTCTAACCTAGTCCAGAACATGAATAATTTTAGATACAAAACTTCACCATGTGGTGTACTGTATTTCCGGAGGCCTGCGTTACTAATGTCCGTTAATTTGCAAGCATCCAAACTGTGCACACGTCTACAAACTTCAGTGACGCGACAAAAGGACGGATTTAAACCTCATTATTTAATTACCCGGCGGGAATCACAGGGGCCCTAAGTCGCTGCTGATTCCTCGCTGTGAGCTGGGGCGGTTGTCTGAAGGCTCGTCAAGGGGCAGCCTCCCGCCTTAGCCTCCACAACGCACTCTATTAATTAGCCACACGCTCGCCTTTACAACATATTAAACTCTATACAGCCTTAAGCTTCTGGACCTCTATAGGACTAATTGCTGAAATCAATAACAATCTCACACAAAAGAAGCACCGTACCTACTTATAGGCTCACAACTCACAACACAAATGAACGCAAAAACAAGATGGCGAAATAATTTGAATACGTAACGAATCGGAGGGTAACGCACGCTCCAGCCATTCTTTAACTTACTCTCCTACGGATAAAGAGCTAAACTTGTTTTTAAAGGATGACCGATCGTGAAAATTTATGTATCGCGGACAACGCCGCCGGCCGGACCCCTGCTAAAAGAGAACTGGGGTAGATACAGGAAGATGGCACATGGAACGAAGAATTATGTTCCCCGCAGGCTGATGAGGTAAATGTGATTGTGAACTTTTCGACGCTATGCAAATCGGACAAGCGAGACGATATACGTACGCAGAGCCACCGGATCCTGTCGCGCAGATATGTCGTTTTTATTTGCAAAAAGTGAATTGGCGTGTCCACAAATGCCCGAATCGAACGGGGGAGCAAGTTATTGTAAGCCAGCCAGGGCGCCTTTTTTGTTTGCTACGCCAAGGTATATTCATAGCCGCCAACTTTATGTAAACTTCGATGAATGTTCAATGTATTCAAATTGATTCATTGATGGATGACCGGCTTGCGAAAATACTCGACCCGAAAACATTGAAATAACAATGTAATATACTTTTCGTTGTTCTGAGTGTGGGCGCGATCGATATCCGAATCATAGCCTTGTTTAGATAGGGCTAGTGGTATTTTATTGAAATACAAATGAGTGTTGGAGCAGCTCGGCGACCCGAGCCGTGTGTGCCTCGAATAAAAGGGCCGCATTAGAATAATTTGCCTACCGAACGAGTACAATTCTTCACATGGAGAGACCTTAAATTTCACTATTTTACATAGTGGGGATTATCATATCTGTTCGGGTGTGTCCGTGGGCCGGCCCCTACTTTTTGTTCCCGGACCCGACCTCCATCGGGCCGTCTCCGATATATTTAGTTGTTACTTTTTGTTGCGCCGCACGTGAGAGAATTCTTAATCATCGTGAGCCTTCTATTTCGCTTTGTTGACTGAGTTTTTCATGCGAATATCTGTTTTAACACTTGCGTTACATAAAAAGTGGCAATATTGAATTTGAAGACGCAAGACCTTTACAAAAAGAAATTTTCTAGGAAGGCCGTCATATTAGACGAACACCCTAACAATTTCCAAACAGCGCCTTAACTCTCAACCTTCCTAACAAGGTATTTCAATACTACCCACTCGTCTACAGCTAATAACAACAAAGCAACATAACACCAATTGATAGAGGCTCACTTAACCTGCGCGTTATTATTCTTGCTAACCGAGCTGCCAGACGAAGCCCCTCAGCCGAGGGACCAGGGGCGCAGGACTGATCGAAGGTGGGCGAATTAGCCCAACTCTAAAACCTCAATTAAGTCGCGTCTAGCGCGTATTCAGAACGGCCACATCCAATTATCGCGGTAGAAGCTTTGTTACGATTTTCAATGAGTTTGCGATCGAATGTTGTTGGATCCGCTCCCGATACATTGTTTCGCCGAATGCTACGGTGAAGTTGGCAACTTCAGATTTAAACCTTGACTTGTATAATTGGAAGTTGCTACTGTTACTAGTTTGTAATAAGACTTACTGTTGACCCTGTATTGTTATAGGAACCTGCAATATAAGTAGGGAAAAAAGGCGTTGATTTAGTAAGTAGTGATATTGATACGTATTTCAGACAGTTGTTATAAATTAGTCTATGCCAGTAACAGATGTTAAAATTCCCTCTAAAACAGCAAGGACCTCTCTACTTACTCAAAAACGTAACACTGTACAACCAATGACACTTAACTTCCATACAAAACAGCGATTCATGCTCTCACAATAAGTCACCCCTTCACTTCACAGGATGATCTTCAAATTAGACGTCATAAAGACGTGTCTGCCGGCGATGACGGATGGCGGCGCGACAGTCATCGTCAAATTAACACCGAGCTAAGTGCCGAAATGTGTACACAGCCAGCTAGACGGGATCGGCGGAAATAATACACCCTGTAGCCATGTGTGGTGTAATTAATTGCATAATAATATATTATTATTATTGATGTCGTTTTAAAATCAGGGTTATAAGAGATTTGTTTTTGAAGGTCTGAAATGTTTTTAAAAGTAGCTGGCTTCGCTTTTAGTTTTCAATGTAATAAGTAGATGGGCCCTATTATAAGCAGAAGTATCAATGTCAAGTGCTACAAATTATTTTTTTAAGTCCTTGTGTAAATACATACCGGAACACAGCAAGTTAAACTGAAACATTCTCCCAATATTAGGGCTCAGTTCATACATTCTCATAATCTATAAGAAATGACATATTTGCTACATAAATCAGACAGGACAATAAGGCATAACGAGAAATAAGGCAGCAAACAGAGGCTGGCCGAGGCGAGCGAGCCAAGCGAGCGAACCGGGCCGAATTCGGCTAAAATACTCGCAACAATTGTGTCTTAATTTGCTCCTTTCAAACGTCGGCCGTCTAGTGAGCAAATTATCTGGCCTATAATATTGTGTATTTATCGCTGAATTGCCTTCGTATAAATCAAGTTATAAGGGATGTGGAAAATGTTGTGGATAAATATACCTAACTTAAATTTTAATATTATGTTTTAAGAAGCAGTTTTGTAGAACTTACTTTAGTAAATCGGTCTGTGGCAAAAAGTACATGAACGCATGTGTCAAGACATAATTAAATCATTAAAAATGAAAGCAAAGCTTTCTGAAAGAAAATATGTGTTGCAAACTATTTACTCTTTAGCTTAGATACTTGGATTAAATCTTAGAGAACACTATTAATTTATCCTATAGTTGTAACGTTCACAGCGTATTAGAAAATAAGTACATAAAAAATATTAAGAAGTCAATTCAGTTTTCTTTTCCAATATAATTCAAAACATCTCTCCTTCATCCATTAAAATATTTATTTAATCATCTAAAGTTAGGTCTGAAAGCCACCTATTGCCTGCCAGTCTTATGTAGCATGTAATTAATTTTATTTTATTTCCTGCGTTCCCTCGGTGTTGCCATCGCGAAATTCTCCCAGTAATTGGAAAATTTATTGCAAGGTGTGCACCACGCGCCCGCCATGATGTTTCACTTTCCCGCCAATGATTTATTGTCTTCCGAAACAATTTTAATTGCTACAAGTGACACAGTGTAAACAACTATTCGATTAACTTAATTCAATTATTTGGAACGTTGGCAATTAATTTAAAAGCCAGCTAAGTACGGTTTAAACTTCGTATTATTGGAGATTTTGTGCGTATTTTGTTGGCGTAATTGAGTGTTTGGTATAGTCTACAGTATACACAGTTCTTTGGATTCCTTGCGAAATAGAAAAAAAAAGAACGTAAAACCAAGTCGGATAATTTATTTAGTATGTACCTTATTAATTAAAGAAACAATATACCACGGGTATTTAACGCGATGATTTCGATTCATTTATTTACCTATTTCGTGGTATTTTGTGGTATATTGTTTCTCAATTATGAAACGCGAAAGTTTTAAAGCTTATTAATTAGGTTACTAACAAACAAATTAACCGATTTGGTTTTACTTTTACATAAGGCGTCGACATTATTGGTTCTTCTAATGTAAAACCAAGTCGGTTAATTTGTTTGGTACCTACTGGATAAATTAACCGACTTGGTTTTACGGAGCATGGTAGTGCCCCCAAGAAGCCCCCTCTCTTTCCTCATAAATATACGCCTATACTCTACCATTGCGGGCTAGCCTTTTGGTAGGAGTCATGATCGTCTCTCCATTTTTATCTTACATTTTGTAAACATCAAAAGTCATCAAATTTTTCCTCTCATTACCACAAAAGCTAGACCTTTACAGCCAACTACCTTCATTACGAGCACTGACCTACCATCAAAGCGTCATCTAATAAGCTGAAACGACTCAAAAACGACTTTGAGCATACGAGCATTAGTAATTATAATTAGACCGCCGGCGACCGCAGGCGATAAGATGTGCCTTGAAGCATGAAATAAGGCTCTCTACACACGTCCTGTGAACGTGTGCTTAAGGGCCTGATATGGGGTAGCTTGGGAAATTAATATTTTCTGACAATCTGCTGCTCAGTATCAGGTAGTATGTTGATCAGAACATGATTTGTGTCAATAACAAATATTTAGTATTAGAATAAACGATAACAAGCCGTGTGCCCGATGACAATAATGAGGAAACTTTCATTACCTATTTACGCCATTTTAGGGCGAATAAAAACCCGTTCTGTGTGCTCAATTTATGGCAGAATTTCTTAAGGTTGTCTATCAGTGAATGAATTGTAGGTTTTTTACATAGAAGATCATGTTGAATGTATATTTTAGTTCAAATTGCTCGACAGTGAATGATTATTTCATGAAAAATTTACATTCTCTACCAATCATAACTTAGAGAATTGAATACATTGGACATATTAATACCTAGTATTCTATAAAAATAACATTAATTAATATCACGAATCATACTCTCATTGCCAGTTGCAAAAACCTATAGCAAATTTTGCGGGATACCTTCAAACATCCCCTTAACATGGTGGGGGGCCATGGAAAGTCAGTGAGGCGTCTCGTGTAGCTTGCCTTTGCCTTGCAGAGATATTCGAGTGGATACTTAGAGGGTTTTTATGAAGGAGGGTAGTTTCATGTTTGTGATATGAAATGGTATCTCTGAATTAGAAGGATGAGTATGGGTCAGTGGATTTGTGGCTGGTTTTTTAGTGGTTAATTAGTGCCCAAGGGGTGAAGATGTTTAATGATTTCGTTAATTGGACATGTATAGTATACCTATATATATCTGCTTGTTAGAACACTATAGGTTTGTCAATGATACGTAGCTTTTTTGCCTCATGTATCACCTTAGCAAATATATAACTGATATTATGATTTTATGTAAACAAATATTAGATGTTAAGTTTGTAAGTTTGGAAGTAGTAAGTTAACTCCGAAACTGTTCATCCTATTAAAAAAATTATTTCACTGTTAGAAAACTACAGAGTAGAGATTTAAAACCTCCGCTACTTTTCGTAGGAATTATACCGATGTCAATTTTACAAGTTTTTTATTAATTTGCAATGTATGTATGTATGATGTTCGTGCCAAATCTTGCAACTGAATTCTGAAGCAGTTATCATCAACCGATTAAGATGAAATTTTGCATACACGTTTGGTTTGGATGACAATGCACGGTAATCTTGTTTAAAAAAGTTGTTCTCAATTGGAATTTATAAAATAGTTTAGTTGACACAAAGGTAACACATAAAATGAAAAATAACAAAAAAAAACGTAAAATATTTCTGATATAAGTAGTATTTTATCTTAGAAAAATGCTCGGTTCCTAGGACCTACCTGGGGTTAACAACTTTTATTAAACACCAAAATTATGTTATTTTTCTGTTATTCGTTTTCTAACCACCCCTTAGTATGAGCTAATTGTTCTTTAACCGCATTTCCTACACATACACACTGCACGTACATAAATACACTTCACGAGTACAGTGAGGTACAAAGTCGGGCACTGACAAACTATCTCATATCCGGGGGAGATGCATTAGTGCATCGCTCTTGGCTTCACCTAAATTGCTCCATGCCGTACTTACACTGTGTGGTAATCGCAGTTTTTAGCGGGTTTTATGTTTTACTGCTCAAAAGAGCTTCTTTGGGTGGTGATGAATCTTGTTTATTTTGTAAGCTGGCTTGTTTGTTTTGTTTGGTAATCCTCATTGTAGGTGGAAGTACCTGAAAGCCAATTCTCGTGTTTAAAAAAAAATCAAATTCAAATCTCGATCTCATCTCGGCGACAAAATGTGCTTTTGACAGTTCCATCCAGTTCCAAGTAGGTAAATTTTCTCTCTTTTAGTTCACCTTGGTTTCTTCTTTAGGCTATAAGTTTTTCATAGAAGTTTATTTTCATCATTTTAGCATCAATTGTGCTATTTTCACATGATTACTTTTCATCATCAGGAAACTGAAATTAAAACACTACACACACTTACACACACACTACACTTACACTATTTGTGTGCCTATGTTTTTGTATCCTAGTTTAATTCGTTCACTTTTCTTCTCTTTCTGTTCTCACACACTATTGTCTACATTTATTTTTAATTTTTTCTTTTCTCGGGTCTGCTGGTAGAAATTTTGTTAGAAAAAACAGTGTCTTTGTACTCTATTGTCTTGATGTGTTGTCTCTGTACATTATACTGTGTGTACATTAATTATTAAATAAATCAATAAAAGCCAGACAGCCATAGAGTAAAAAAACTATTATTTTAAAATCAAGTTGTTATTAAAATTTCACTGATCCCATTCTCATCAACACAGATGGAATACAATATCTTCAAATGAATATCCTACTAAGTAGGTACAGCACTACTCATTACACGCTGCGGAATGGAATTAATTCCCGAGCCGGCCGCAGACTCCAGCTTTTCATGTTCCACGGAGCATCTTACGTTGTTACCCGACTATTGTTAAACTATCGATTATTATTCGGTTTCGTTTCGTTGTAGCTATTTCTGATAGTTTGAAGATGCGCCGATTATCCTGTGGTCGGTTTCGAGAGGGGCAATTTGTGCATTTTCGTTGTACGGCTATTTGTTTTAGTTTGGACGTGTATTTAGTGTACTTAGTTGCACTTCTCAGATGAGTGTCTTCAGTTAGTTTTAGTGAAGTTTTCCTATGAATTTTATAACATTGCCGGGACAATTTTAATTGAAACAGACAACAGTTTCAGTTGAGAGTAGTTGGGATACTGAAATCGGCTCTCTGCGTTTGGACATATTTTCTTGCTCTTTGGCGGAATTTCAGAGGGTTTTGTCCACTGTATAACTTGTGCTTTTACCCAGACCCGTTACTTGGATCTGGTCTACTGACAATGTATGACTACGTTTGTTAGCTTGGGTCTTTTACCCAGACCCGTTACTTGGGACTGGTCAACTGGCAATGTATGACTACGTTTGTTAGCTTGGGTCTTTTACCCAGACCCGTTACTTGGGACTGGTCTACTGGCAATGTATGACTACGTTTGTTAGCTTGGGTCTTTTACCCTGACCCGTTACTTGGGACTGGTCTACTGGCAATGTATGACTACGTTTGTTAGCTTAGGTCTTTTACCCAGACCCGTTACTTGGGACTGGTCTACTGGCAATGTATGACTACGTTTATTAGCTTGGGTCTTTTACCCAGACCCGTTACTTGGGACTGGTCTACTGGCAATGTATGACTACGTTTGTTAGCTTGGGTCTTTTACCCAGACCCGTTACTTGGGACTGGTCTACTGGCAATGTATCACTACGTTTGTTAGTTTGGGTCTTTTACCCAGACCCGTTACTTGGGACTGGTCAACTGGCAATGTATGACTACGTTTGTTAGCTTGGGTCTTTTACCCAGACCCGTTACTTGGGACTGGTCTACTGGCAATGTATGACTACGTTTGTTAGCTTGGGTCTTTTACCCAGACCCGTTACTTGGGACTGGTCTACTGGCAATGTATCACTACGTTTGTTAGCTTGGGTCTTTTACCCAGACCCGTTACTTGGGACTGGTCTACTGGCAATGTATGACTACGTTTGTTAGCTTAGGTCTTTTACCCAGACCCGTTACTTGGGACTGGTCTACTGGCAATGTATGACTACGTTTATTAGCTTGGGTCTTTTACCCAGACCCGTTACTTGGGACTGGTCTACTGGCAATGTATGACTACGTTTGTTAGCTTGGGTCTTTTACCCAGACCCGTTACTTGAGACTGGTCTACTGGCAATGTATGACTACGTTTGTTAGCTTGGGTCTTTTACCCAGACCCGTTACTTGGGACTGGTCTACTGGCAATGTATGACTACGTTCGTTAGCTTGGGTCTTTTACCCAGACCCGTTACTTGGGACTGGTCTACTGGCAACGTATCACTACGTCTGTTAGCTTGGGTCTTTTACCCAAACCCGTTACTTGGGACTGTTCAGCTGGCAATGTATGGCTAAGTTTGTTAGCTTGGGTCTTTTACCCAGACCCGTTACTTGGGACTGGTCTACTGGCAATGTATGACTACGTTTGTTAGCTTGGGTCTTTTACCCTGACCCGTTACTTGGGACTGGTCTACTGGCAATGTATGACTATGTTTGTTAGCTTGGGTCTTTTACCCAGACCCGTTACTTGGGACTGGTCAACTGGCAATGTATGACTACGTTTGTTAGCTTGGGTCTTATACCCAGACCCGTTACTTGGGACTGGTCTACTGGCAATGTATGACTACGTTTGTTAGCTTGGGTCTTTTACCCAGACCCGTTACTTGGGACTGGTCTACTGGCAACGTATCACTACGTCTGTTAGCTTGGGTCTTTTACCCAAACCCGTTACTTGGGACTGGTCTACTGGCAACGTATCACTACGTCTGTTAGCTTGGGTCTTTTACCCAAACCCGTTACTTGGGACTGTTCAGCTGGCAATGTATGGCTAAGTTTGTTAGCTTGGGTCTTTTACCCAGACCCGTTACTTGGGACTGGTCTACTGGCAATGTATGACTACGTTTGTTAGCTTGGGTCTTTTACCCTGACCCGTTACTTGGGACTGGTCTACTGGCAATGTATGACTACGTTTGTTAGCTTGGGTCTTTTACCCAGACCCGTTACTTGAGACTGGTCTACTGGCAATGTATGACTACGTTTGTTAGCTTGGGTCTTTTACCCAGACCCGTTACTTGGGACTGGTCTACTGGCAATGTATGACTACGTTCGTTAGCTTGGGTCTTTTACCCAGACCCGTTACTTGGGACTGGTCTACTGGCAACGTATCACTACGTCTGTTAGCTTGGGTCTTTTACCCAAACCCGTTACTTGGGACTGTTCAGCTGGCAATGTATGGCTAAGTTTGTTAGCTTGGGTCTTTTACCCAGACCCGTTACTTGGGACTGGTCTACTGGCAATGTATGACTACGTTTGTTAGCTTAGGTCTTTTACCCAGACCCGTTACTTGGGACTGGTCTACTGGCAATGTATGACTACGTTTATTAGCTTGGGTCTTTTACCCAGACCCGTTACTTGGGACTGGTCTACTGGCAATGTATGACTACGTTTGTTAGCTTGGGTCTTTTACCCAGACCCGTTACTTGAGACTGGTCTACTGGCAATGTATGACTACGTTTGTTAGCTTGGGTCTTTTACCCAGACCCGTTACTTGGGACTGGTCTACTGGCAATGTATGACTACGTTCGTTAGCTTGGGTCTTTTACCCAGACCCGTTACTTGGGACTGGTCTACTGGCAACGTATCACTACGTCTGTTAGCTTGGGTCTTTTACCCAAACCCGTTACTTGGGACTGTTCAGCTGGCAATGTATGGCTAAGTTTGTTAGCTTGGGTCTTTTACCCAGACCCGTTACTTGGGACTGGTCTACTGGCAATGTATGACTACGTTTGTTAGCTTGGGTCTTTTACCCTGACCCGTTACTTGGGACTGGTCTACTGGCAATGTATGACTATGTTTGTTAGCTTGGGTCTTTTACCCAGACCCGTTACTTGGGACTGGTCAACTGGCAATGTATGACTACGTTTGTTAGCTTGGGTCTTATACCCAGACCCGTTACTTGGGACTGGTCTACTGGCAATGTATGACTACGTTTGTTAGCTTGGGTCTTTTACCCAGACCCGTTACTTGGGACTGGTCTACTGGCAACGTATCACTACGTCTGTTAGCTTGGGTCTTTTACCCAAACCCGTTACTTGGGACTGTTCAGCTGGCAATGTATGGCTAAGTTTGTTAGCTTGGGTCTTTTACCCAGACCCGTTACTTGGGACTGGTCTACTGGCAATGTATGACTACGTTTGTTAGCTTGGGTCTTTTACCCTGACCCGTTACTTGGGACTGGTCTACTGGCAATGTATGACTATGTTTGTTAGCTTGGGTCTTTTACCCAGACCCGTTACTTGGGACTGGTCAACTGGCAATGTATGACTACGTTTGTTAGCTTGGGTCTTATACCCAGACCCGTTACTTGGGACTGGTCTACTGGCAATGTATGACTACGTTTGTTAGCTTGGGTCTTTTACCCAGACCCGTTACTTGGGACTGGTCAACTGGCAATGTATGACTACGTTTGTTAGCTTGGGTCTTTTAACCAGACCCGTTACTTGGGACTGGTCAACTGGCAATGTATGACTACGTTTGTTAGCTTGGGTCTTTTACCCAGACGCGTTACTTGGGACTGGTCTACTGGCAATGTGTGACTACGTTTGTTAGCTTGGGTCTTTTACCCAGACCCGTTACTTGGGACTGGTCTACTGGCAATGTATGACTACGTTCTTTAGCTTGGGTCTTTTACCCAGACCCGTTACTTGGGACTGGTCTACTGGCAATGTATGGCTAAGTTTGTTAGCTTGGGTCTTTTACCCAGACCCGTTACTTGGGACTGGTCTACTGGCAATGTATGACTACGTTTGTTAGCTTGGGTCTTTTACCCTGACCCGTTACTTGGGACTGGTCTACTGGCAATGTATGACTACGTTTGTTAGTTTGGGTCTTTTACCCAGACCCGTTACTTGGGACTGGTCTACTGGCAATGTATGACTACGTTTGTTAGCTTGGGTCTTATACCCAGACCCGTTACTTGGGACTGGTCTACTGGCAATGTATGACTACGTTTGTTAGCTTGGGTCTTTTACCCAGACCCGTTACTTGGGACTGGTCTACTGGCAATGTATGACTACGTTCGTTAGCTTGGGTCTTTTACCCAGACCCGTTACTTGGGACTGGTCAACTGGCAGTATGTGTTTAAAATCGAAATCAAACTTTTTTATTTCACATAGGCCTACCATCTGCCCATCACTTATAAAACGTCGACAAAAGGTTCACTGTTCGGGTTGGTCGTTTCTTATGGAGAAGAACCGGCAAGAAATTCCATGGTTACTCTTTAAAAAAATGGTTTGGTTTTACAATATTGCCATGTTACAGCATTAGTACTTAGATATGGGCGGACAACGTAGGCCCGACAATAAGTCGTAAGAAACAAAAAATATATATATTATATAAAAAAGTTAACAAATGTTAACTAGCATCTAGAAGGCCTACAATGTTCTCATATTCACAAAACAATCGGTAAAAGAATCTATACAAAGGTAAAAAAAAAATAACAAGACTAAATTTAACATATGGCACAAATGATGATATCAGAGCTGTAACTATTCTTAGCTAAAGGCTATAAAGATGTTTGAGAACCATTGTAAAAAAAAGTCTTATTAAAAGAAGGAAAATAAAAAATGAGATTAAGAATAGTTAGAGACTAACGTAACTAACTAAGTAACTCATGAACGGCACAAATATGATCCACATATTTGTGCCGTTCATGAGTTACCAGGGAAGCCGCATGCGCAGAAGAAGCTAAAGCCATTTTTTTATCTTCAACGTAGTCCTTAATTTTATAATATGCTTTTTTAATAAGGACACTTTTGATGTGGTTTTTGAACTTTCCATCGGTCAGTTCTATAACTGAATTTGGCAACTTGTTATAAAAACGTATACTGTTTATAAGAAAAGACTTGCTAGTTTTCGTTAATCTGAATTTGAATACGATTTTGACTACGATTGTTAGTTTGGGTCTTTTACCCAGACCCGTTACTTTGGGACTGGTCAACTGGTAATATATGACTACGTTTGTTAGTTTGGGTCTTTTACCCAGACCCGTTACTTTGGGACTGGTCAACTGGTAATATATGACTACGTTTGTTAGTTTGGGTCTTTTACCCAAACCCGTTACTTGTGACTGATCAACTGGCAATGTAAGACTACGTGTGTTAGTTTGGATCTTACCTGTAAAAATAAATGCTCGTGTTAATAAATAAAATTACTGAAATGTTAATATATTTACTTTTGCATTGGGTTAGAAAATGAGAATGCAGAATAGAAGTTGTATTTATTTATTCGATTTTTTTTCTCTGGCGTAATATGGGTGCAGTCTATCAGTGCACCTCTGCCTAACCGTTCAGAGAATAGGTGTGATGTTATGTTAAATTATTAGTTATTTATTAAAGCTTTACTTACGCACAGAAACTTACATAGGCTATAAGCATTTTCTACCAGTCAGCCTATGGGTGATGCAGACATCAAATATCAAGGTTTAAGTCAGGACAAACTTTTTTGTATCCTGAGCCATTCAATACAAAATAACAAATAATTTCTTAGTTTATGTATTTCAGTGTCTAGCCATAGATGACTCAGGAACCATTCCATTGTTTTTTTTTTTTTTTTTTTTTTTTTCTTTTTTTTTTTTTTTTTTTTTTTTTTTTTTTTTTTTTTTTTTTTGTAAAACACTAATCCCCGCCACAGAGTTTGGCGCCTATTCTGTGCTCAACCTCTATCTTTCCGTTCAATCTTTTATGCCTCTCGTACTTTCATTCCTCATCCTATATCTTTCTTGCATTCTTCATCTTTCATACTGTGGGTGGGAATCCCACTTTATTTATTCTTGTCTACGGGCATTATTTATTTATTTATCACAGGTTTACGAAATAAATATACAAAAAAGCTGATTATGTTACAATATACAGGTGCTATTTATCACAGAGTTTATACAGTCGGTGTTAATTATCACAGATTTTCATTATATAAGGGTAAAAACATAGCAACATAAAATAGGTGCAGTAAAATATAAACATTAGGGACAATAAAAACATAAAAAGGTGCAGTTATCACAATAAAATAATGTATCACAGATTTTCTTACACAACTAACTAGGTACTAACTTAACATACTACTGGCTATACATTTCTGAGCTGCATTCTGCGCTTGCGTTTAAATATAGTGAAATATTTACGAAGCGCAGTGCGCATCAGTTTTATTTCTGTGTATAACCACAGTGGCTACTTTATGGCAGTATGCTAGGAACCTTTCCCTTTTTTGGTTTGTCATGAACCCATAGATACTTTCGTCCGTCAGTTTCATGTCCAGCTCACATTCAAGTTGGTAGCGCTCCCTGGTAAATAACGGGCATTCTACGATTATGTGCTGGACACTTTCTGCCACGCCTGGATCGCAGACGCACGATGGGCTCTCCTTACACTTGAAGCGATTCAAGTATTCAGAGAACCCACCGTGCCCCGTCAAAACCTGCGTGAGAACACCTGAGGGCCGTACCTGTTTCACAATGCGGAAAGCCACTATTGCGTCCGGAAGAAACATTTTCGTCACGGAAGCAGTCTCGCCCGTCACGTATCTCCGATTCCATTCAGCAAGCGATTCCAAACGGATCTGTCGCTTGATAAATGAAATCGGACATTGGTCGTAGTCAGGCTTCCTCCGTAACGACAATGCTGCTTCCTTTGCTAACTCGTCCGCTCGCTCATTCCCCGGCAGGCCCGCGTGGGCCTTGATCCAGAACAAAGACACAGCTTTGCTCTGGCCCAGGGCTTTAGCCAAATTGGCGCGCGCGTGAACCGCCAGGGGATGGAGAGAGCCATGGTTTGCAAGCGTCTCCAATGCTGACATTGAGTCGCTATACAAACCATAGCTCGCCTCTTGCCGCGCGAGGATCACTTCGGTCGCTTTGAAAATGGCCAGGAGTTCCGTTCCATTGTTGGAACGCACCAGAAAAAATAAATGTTTTTCCTGTGATCGCAAAAAGGTTCAATAAGTCGGAAAATTCCTTGCAATCTTGTCGCACCGTATTAGATTCTGATTTATTCGCGTTCGAGCTTCATAGGGTGGACGAGGCCTTTCCGTTCGGCGATCTTACCACCAAGATACCATGATCCTTCGTATTGAACTTTGTGAAGAGAGAATGGGGATGTTGATGGGTCTTAATAGATTGGTTGTGTTACATGGCCTTAGGAAACAAAGATTGTTCCATTCGGCCGATTGAGCGCACCTCCCTATACTAACTTCCCGTTCATTTAACGCGTATCCATGCAACAAAAGGATCTCCCGCGCGAAATAACAAAACTACCAATCCTGTGTGTATATATTGAATTTAGATTTTATTGTAGTGCTTCGCCTTTATGGGTATAGGAAACTAAAGTCTAGTTTATCCTTCAAATAAAAGTAAATGTTACCTAGTTATTGCACTCAATATTTTTGCAGTTTTGTTTATGCAGACACTCGATAATCTGAATAGTCGGATGATTTATACATATCCTTTTTTGGGTTCCGTACCAGAGGGTCCAAATGGAGCCCTATTGCTGTCACTCGCATGTCCATCTGTCTATCGTCTGTCACACAATTTTGTTCCGGAGAATTTTAACTTCCCATTGCCCGAAGTTAAAATTTGGTGATAATGTTTATTATTAAGAATATTAAAATAACAAATACCAATATATCGATAAATTGGTACGGAACTCTAAATGTGTGAAGTCCGACACGCACATGACCGGTTTTTATTTCATTTCTTTAGCGTATCATATTTATCAATATTCTTGCTTTACATTAACTAGACACAGTCTATAATTCAGAAATATCTAACTGACCAACGTATTCTAAATCCCAAATCATTGACCATTCCTCCTCCAATACTATTTACATAAACACTCGAAAAGTCTAATAATATTGCTCAAAGCCCTCTATTTGCCGTATTCTTAATAATTACTTCTTCCGTTTGTTTGTTGGACGAGGGGCGCAGTGAAAAGTGAATCCCGGTCAGAGAAAGTCAATAAATAATAATGCTAAATGCCCCATGGGTGACCAGAGGTCGATACCAAGGGCTACTGTCTCCCGTAATGGTTGCTTCAATGGGTTTTTCGATGGCTGTTTTGTGTAGATTTTTTTACGATTTCTTCTGAAATTAATTTGGTTTCGACACAAGAATGGTTTGATGATTTTAATACAGACTGGGTATCCATAGAGTTTCCACTTGTGTCGATATTTTAGTTTTTCCAAGACTGGGTCTTTGAGAATCAATGAATAATAATGCTAAATGCCCCATGGGTGACCAGAAGTGCATATCAAGAGCCACTGTCTCGGGTAATGGGTATTTGGATGGCTGTGTGTATAGATTTTTTCGGTTGCAAATATGGTTTCAATCATGACAATACGATTTTCAGCATGGATAGGCAAATGCTTCATTCAGCATCTCTATATCAGTCAGCTTGAATATTAACCATGCTGACAAACTTTTGCACTAATTAATTTACTGGTAGACTGTCCATGGTCTGGGCAATGGTCTTTCTAGCATATTTGAAGACAAACTCATCTTTTACATAATCACGAGGTACCTACTCTTATTCTCGAAACGAAACTGCGATTATTGACTTAATTTTATTTTGCACTAATTTTATTATTACCTTACTGAAAAAAAGGTCCTGAACTGTTAGATACGGGTGTCTCGGAACAAGGTTTATTTAATGTGTAAACTTGATCAAAAATTCACCATTTGCTTTCATCAATGACCAAAGGATAATGGTTCAATAGGCATTTGCGTGGCTAATTATTTGGGGTCTATTTTGTTAGGGCAAGGCACCCTCGGTCGTGTGTTTGGGTCCAGTCGACTCTGCTTCATTTGCTCTCATCACAATGTTGTACCTACCTAATGACCGATAATCACGTTGTTATCGACAATGGATATTGTCCTTTACATTATGGTCCATTGGAATTATACTCGTATAAAATCATACGAATATATGTTTCAATTTATAATTTTTTACCGGTGATTATTAGATAATTATGAAGTTGTTTTTAGGGTTCCGTACCTCGAAAGGAAAAAACCGAACCCTTATAGGATCACTTTGTTGTCCGTCCGTCCGTCTGTCTGTCTATCAAGACTCTTTTTCTCAGGAACGCGTGGAGGTATCAAGCTGAAATTTATATCAAATATTCAGGTCTACTGTCCCTTAAAGTTGTGAAAAATTAAACTTCTAAGCCAACGCAATCAAAAGATACTGCCGTTTATGCCGCAAATTTCCGCAAATTTTCGACACTTACAAGTTAATCAAAACCTACAGGGTACTGAACTCAGAATCTTGAAATTTGGTACGCAGCAACATCTTATAGCACTGATAACGAAAAAATTGCGAAAGCCGTAAAATTTTAGTTACATTACATAATAAAAAATAAATTAATCTTACTACCCCTTTCCTCATGAACGCGTAGAGGTATTAAATTAAAATTCATATCAAATACTCAGGTATATAATACCTTTAAGCTGAGGTTTGTACGGTCCCTCGGTGCGCGAGTCCGACTCGCACTTGACCGGTATTTTTTAGACTTAGTTTTACTTAATTAAAGGTATTCAGAATTGTTGTAAAACAACATTATTGTTGATTTGTGCCAGGTTTCTAATCAATGTCTATTCTAATAATTTGAATCAGCTTTGTGAAATAGAAGCCTATTTTAAACGAGATAAATATATTATGTAAATTATATTTAGCTCGACACTTCTGTTGGACTGGGTCGAGGAGCAACGAACTTTAGGTCTTTGGCCTATACCAGAATACAATGGTCTCAATATGCTTAAACAATAGACATGTTTGTTTGTAGATAGATGGGATATTAATAACTAGCGTCTGGTAAGACTTAATCGACAGTGATAGCCATTCTTATTCCAACCTGTTGAATAAAGAATAACATTTTATGTACTTCATCAATCTTTTTTTTCAAGGCCGCAGCATGTAATTTTACATTACACATTCCAATCAGTTTTAGCAGTAGTTTTTTATTGTTACTATCCCACCACACTATTCCCAAACCACTGCAACTCCTGAAAGCCAGAATCAACAGTACGGACCACCAGCAAAGCGCCGAGGCAATGAAGCTCGACGAAGTCCCGTAGAATGAATTTAACAGTCTTGGATCCCGCAACGAAATTAATCTGAAAAGAATAAAGGAGGAGTAGAAAAAAAGAAAAACAATAGAAAAAAAAATGTAGTATGTAGTCTTGCTACAAATATTGTCCAACCCAACCTATGCATCTCTTCTACATAAAACAAGCATCACTTCAAAAAAAAACAAAAAAAAAACAAACAAGCCCAGCTGAATCGCATTCCATTACGGCGAGCGACATCGCGATGAGTCGTAAAGAATAGGCGGCGCTGTCGAACTTTTCCCATGGAGGGCATAAATTGGATTCGGAAGCAGATCACGTAACGGTTAAGAGTTCACAAAACTGTGCCATAAATCGGACGCGCCGAGGTGCGCCGGAGACAAACGGCGCCGAGATCGGGAGGGGTACAGGGGGGATGCAACATTGTTATCTGCATTATTAGTGTGATGTAGGTTTGTTAGTAATGACATTTATGTAAAATTAAGAGAGAAGGACTATTCTTCTCTTTTACAAGCTTTAATTTCACTAGCCTTGTTAGTTAGTATTAGTAGGAGTTACGGGTCAACAGTTGTGAATGAGTGTTATAAATCCCTGAAGGCTTTAAATAAATAACGATTATACTCTCAAGTGAAATGTTTACTGTTATAATAACAAGATGTGCCAATCTGGCATGTGGTGTATGAATTGTGGGAGACAGGTCGTCAGTGGCGCGGCGGAATGCGCGCTGAGGCCGCGCGCGCCCTCCAGCAGTACGCGCAGGGTGCGCACGCTGAATACGAGGGCCCACATATCGCGGTAGCGCTCCTCCAGCCATCCCATCGCACCGTGCCACGCCGCCCTGGTCTGCGGTTGCCGCTTCGCCAACTTGGAAGAGGCGGGCGGCAACGGCCTTAGCTGATCCCTCAGTCAGTCGTTTTGCACGGGCCGCATGTCGTATGAAGCCGGCCCTTATTTTTATCTTTTTTATTAACGTGGCTTAAGTTTAACTCATCTGAGCTTGCTTTGGTTTGGGTGATAATGCATGGTCAGCCAAGTGCGAGTGCAAGTGTCATTCTAAATCCGATATGGTGGACCCCTAAACATGGTGGACCTCCTAAGGTAGCGGACCAATTATTTTATGCACCCATATGATATGGGTATCCATAGAAAATCAATGAAGATAACTGATTGACGCAGATTGCCTCCTTAACAGTTAAGAGTTCACAAAACTGTGCCTTAAATCGGACGCACCCAGGTGCGCCGGAGACAAACGACGCCGAGATCGGGAGGGTTATGAACATTATTAGTATTGGGTTTATTAGTAATAGGAGATAGAAAAATTAAGGCAGAAACAGTTTAAGCCGGTTTCGGCTCTTCATGAGCAGAACGTCTGGGATGTATGATGAAGGATCTAGGAATCCGATACAATCATAATGATGGATAGTCATTTTTAAGTCCTTGTTTGGGGTTTTTATAAACAATCATGCTTTCGTCATGCAACCTTTTGTTTGATGTGTTCAAACGCTTTTGTTGCATTTTTATCATCTAGGTCCGGTTGTATACCCTTTACTTTGTTCGTTCCTCTTTACCTTCAGATATAAATCCTTTATATTTTAACGAACATCAAACTCAAAATGGGTAACCCAATAAAATCCACATTTGATGCTCTGTAACCTAGCAGAAAGTTAGTGACGGAGTTAAAATTTGCGGTTATGCATACATAACTCACGGCTTTCCCTCGGAGCGATAGATTTTATTCAAAGGAGCTATCTAAAGACAGCGGGAACCTTCCCGTATAGAGGTTACACGGTTTGGGGGTTGTTGTATTAGTCACATGTGTGTTAGGGTTTTGGGATTATCACGGGTAAGCCCGCAAACCGGGACACGGTACACGGGCAGTAGTGGCAGACTTCTTAAAAGGTCTACATGTCTATGTGGTGACCCTTAGGGCAGGCCAATATCCAGCAGTCTACATAGGCCTTCCTTGTCTTTCGGCTGTAATGATGATGATGCTGATGACCAAGTAAGAATTACATCCGTTTAAATTGTCAGGCAGTCATAAGATAAAACTGTTGTAGCTGCGTAGCAATTGTTCGTAGCACTGTTCAATTCTTGGCGTAGCAGGGTGCTACGAGATTACTGTGGTCGGTACTAACAATGCCAGTGGGAATCTTCGGAATGTTGTGTTACTCAAATATATATGTGACTTGTTGAAATTCTTCACCTCTTGATCATTATTCCTATATCTACGTCTTTATATACTGTTTAATTTAATAGCTTTTCAGTGCCATCAACTATGTCACCCCTTACCTATCGAACAGACTTATCTCTCTATTACTTTTAATGTGACAATCTGTAACCTTGTGCCATGTTCTGTTCAATAAATACGACTGCAAGTGGTGGAGGCGTCGGAGCGAGTAACGACCGTATAATTCTCTCCGCCAGGTGGCGTGGCTTGTCTCACGGGGACATTAATGGCGACTAATTCATGTAAATAGCTCTTCTATCGGCCTTCGAGGTTTTTTGAGACGTGTCCTTCTTTGATAAGTTACTGTGGGGATGATTGAAATTGAGAGGTGATTTTTACGAGATTTTACGATGGAATTATTGACGGGTTTATGTTTTTAATATTGCTTACATTTGATGTACCCGGGTTGCTAAATACATTTTGGTAAAGTATTTTAAGTCGGTACTCGGTGATATGAAAGAAAAGGGAGTCAGTGCCAACGTGACGGTTGACAGGATGGTATGGAAGAAGGAAACGTGTTGTACCGACCCCAAATGATGATATACGGAATGCAGTTGAGCAACTGAGGGTTTTTTATTGATGAACGAAGGCATTATAATAATATTTTCATCATCTAATTCAGTCAAATTATTTCCCTATTTATTATTTATTTTGACGTTTATTTTAATTCGCTGCTGTTAGTCAAACATCGACAAAACAATACTATCAAAAACTATAACCAGGTACCTACTGAAGTCTCCTCCACAAATTAACCCCGTATTGTCTTCTAACCAAAATAGTAGGCGCCTCAGCAATTCCATTAGTTTCCCCCAGACCACATCTTACGTCGCAGTGCTTGGGGATTCCCTCCTGCAAACAGACTTGTTTGGTCTATATTTAGGAGGCAATCTAAGAGGCATTCAGCCTCCGTGGTGGCCAGTGCAAAGGCGACAGGACCCCGTGGTCTCCACGTAGGTTTTAGGTCCCTAAGGGATTCGGATGTGGGATGTGAGATGTTGCGGATGCGGCATTTTGGATACGCACATGTCAGTCAGTGTTGCTATTGGGTCTAGTCAAAGATATTTGGGTTATGTCTAATAAGTGCCCACAGTCACCGTTTGGTTGTTTTTTTTTTTCCGATGTGTAGTTGGGTACAGATATATTTCATTTAAATGCAATTTGGAATCAATTTGATTTTATTTTATTTTGATTATACTTTCTTTGATTGTAATTTTTAATTTAGTTTAATTTTAAGTTTATTTTGTTTAAATTTTATTGAAGTTTTGTTTTGAAATTATTTTATTGCTTATTTATTTTATTGCAAGCTTTTAATTTTGGTTGATTTTATTTTTCTTAAATTTTATTGCAATTTGGAATTTACTCTGACTTTATTCAGACTTAATTTTAATTTTATGTAATTTTAATCTTAGTCTGAGCATGCTTTTTAATATATTTATTTTGTCACATCTATTGTAAACAAGTGTCAACAATGGGATTGACTTCTGTAACACAGATGTTTACCTAGCTCAGAAGTCAAGGTTTCAATTATTTTGGTATAAGCAAATATTGTAATTGTCAATAAAAAAATATTTGATTTGATATATGTAAAAACTTGTGATTGAAAATTGCCATAAACCTTCATTGAATAGAATACCCAATATATCTCAAAGACTCAACACATTTTGTCCTACCACTTTCACATTCAATCGCTGCGATTATATTATAACTCAATAGGCACTTGACCAGCACCTACCTTCTCTCCCACACAACATACTCGTTGTACATCTTGGTGCGCAAGGGCCGCCCTCTCATTATTTACGAAGGGCCGATGTGAAGTGTGTGACAACCGGCACGTTCGGACGCTAACGAGACGCTTTGTGACCATCTCCACTCTCTATGGTCAACAGTTGTTGATTTTTTTAATGGACAAATTATATTTGCTCGCAAATCCCAGGAGTCGCGTGGCCGCCTCTATTGTGAAAAGTGGTTCGCCTTTTAAAGCCGTAGGGGCACGCGACCCCGACATGCGATGTGAGGTGTTTCGCGATCGGATCGACGACGTGTTTAGAAAAGTTCGACGAGTAGTTTAAAGTCTTTGAATGCTATTCAATTGAGAAAATTTATCGTCCAAAGAACACTCGCAGAACTTTCTAACTAATACGTCATGATTCTTATCGCTACGTGAACATATAAACTCTCAGTGCTAGCTCATATGTTATCGTATCGACTATAAAATCGGGCAGACACTGCGAAACCGTTTTCCTCCGATTTGCTCTCACAATAGCTCATTTGTTATAACCTGATAGCGTAGCGTTATTACGGCCAAACAAATTGAGTCGAGCCTTCGCCACCTCAGACTAATGTAATTCCAGAGTGCGCGCACCCAAGAATAGATATTTAGAGTGGATTGTTTTCGACAGACCGTAATGAAACTCTGATGCCGGGGCCCAAATCAGTTTCGGAGGTGAGCCCCCGCAGGGGAGGCGGACTACATTGTAATAAGACGTGGAATAACCTAAAATAAACCGCCGAGCGAGCAATACAAAGATGGACACGGGTGGTGGCGGTGCGCGTAGTGCCGGGCCCCTTACTGCTTAATTTGCCTACCGTAATTACTGTCCTCTCGGGTTGGGGAAGGACCCCGAGGCGCGCCGACCCGGCCGTCTTCAGGTTATATTGCGCTGTGCGGGCGCCGCGTGTGTGCTTAGCAAATACTACTCCCTAGTCGTTAAGTATGAATACGGGTGTGGACAAAATGTATTAGCTTAGGCTGAGATTCGGACCGTGTTTGCTCAGCGATGATAGATTTATAGTAATTGTGTTATTAACGTTATGGGATAAGGGTTTTACGGGACTTAAGTAATGAACGCTTTTACCTAATGCTCGGATTTATAGTGAATTTGCACACGTGGTGCACAGCAATCAACTGAGTAGTTGAGGCGGAGTTGTGTTTAGGTAGCTTTATTTTAATACTGCGAAGGTTCACAATAGCATGAGCGTAGGTATAGATAGGAATTTTAATGTGCCTTATTACGGGGAGTGCTACGTACTTATTTATTTTAAGTTACTTCTTCTCGTACCGGTCCGGTAACGAGTAAAAATGCAAAAACTTTTCCCAACTCATAATGATGAGGACATACTTTCTTTTGTTTTGGCGCGGGCTCCAATTGAATAAAACATTTATGTCAATGGAGTCCATTAGGATTCGACGGAGTTCGGGAGTTTTTGTCCTTGTGTATTGCTTGCTCCGGTATTGTTGCTGTGTTCAATTAAGATTCAAAATAAGTCTCAATTAGGCTTTTTATGTTCGGCCATTAAAGCAAATACGCTGTATCATGAACCTTTATAACCTCTGTGATACAGTATTTCTAAATTAACTATTTTGTCAGAACCATCACACTTAGCCTAAGTATTGCTGATCACGTTCGTTTCAGCAAAAAAAACGCCGTTGCACAAATTCATTTTGGCGTAATGTTTTATACAACTTTTTACCCGTGTAAAAATTCAGTACCTTGGCGACTGAGCTCTGCTCGGGTGAAAATAGAAAAAATTACGTTTTCTAAAAATGAAACCTAGCTAGATCGATTTATCGCCCCCGAAATTCCCTGCATACTAAATTTCATGAAAATCGTTGGAGCCGTTTCCGAAATTCAGATTACATACATACAAATATATAAGAATTGCTCGTTTAAAGGTTTTAGATTCAAATTCATTCATTTTTAACTTGCACAGTAACAATAGACGGTGTGGTAAGAAATTAGAACTAACAATGACCATGACAATTATTATTCAGCAACGGATACCAAACTAGGCACAGCCCGTATCTTGGTGACCCAAACTTTACACATATTTTATAAGTATACGAGTCCTGTTAGCGCTACGTGGCATTTAACTTCAAAAAGTAAACACAAAATGGACAAAAAAGAGAAACACATTAATAAGGATAGTGCAAAAAAACAGTTAAGGTAAGTAAGTGTGAAGACAAAGGAAGCGAAATTAAGGTAATTAGGTATGAGAAATAAATTAAAATCCCAAATCTAATTAATTTTAAGTGTCACAATACAAGTGTCAAGAGACAATAACACCATTCTCTAAAACATAATTAACACTTTTACGGCGGCGGTTACTGGGATCATCCCGTAATAACCTTGTTAACCCTGGCGCACCGAGGACTTGGCTAGCCTTTTAACAACCGTGTACATGGGCATTAATCCGAAAGCTATCGACCATTGTCCTTTTCACACTTAGAGGTATTACTATCTTTTGTTTCGCGCGTCTCTGAGGGTCCAGTCCGGGGACCCGTGCCTTTTAGTGTGAGGTTTTCGCTCGCCTTAACGAAGGGAAGAGCAAAGGTCGTCATTAGGGCAAGCGCGGTGTAAACAAGGTCCGAAACGCCCGCTAATGGGCAATTCGTGCGTCCTTCTCGAGGTGACCCCAGGTCCGTCTCAGGCCAACGCCGTAAATGGGCTTTTAATTGCAATTTTGATAGAGCGCCCGGATTAGTTGTGTTGTGTACGTATTAGTGTGCATTGGGTTATGGAATACTGATTGGGAAGGTTTGCCAATTTGCTATGCTGAGGTGGCCAATATTTAAGCTCCTTAGTTTCAAATTTCCGTTAAGCTTGCTTTGATGGATGACGTATAAGACATAAGAGAAGCTTCATTCGTTTTGTCTATTTCTTTAACAACACGCAGACAAATTGCGGATTTTACGCGTCCATTATCCCCAAAAAGTAAGACACCCGCCTTATTCACCACACTATTAGTAATCAATCTTTGCTGTAGCCGCGACACCGCGCCGCGTCACCGCAGCTTGTCGCGACTTGCGACGAACGTGTCGCGCGGGCACCCGTTCTTGTTCGGATGTGAAATTTAATTTCCGTTGTGCGGGAATCTGTCAGCGGGGAGGAGGGGGTGGCCGCGAAGAAATATGCCCCGCTCTAAACTTTGTCAATTTGTTTGTGAAGCGAAATTAACTCGATCCAATCTGCGGTTCTCGCGACCCGCGGCATGATACGATACGACATTGGGACGCGTCATATTTCCTTTGGTAGGAAAGGTGTGGTCTGACGTTGGCGCTGTTGTAAAAAATAATTTTCGTTAGGCGGATAAAAGTTATGAGCAGAATGTTTTCTTAAAAAAAATTGGTTTACTTACTTTAAGTAGATACTTTCTTTCATAAGAAATGAGTTTTTTTTATGCAAAGGATTCATTTAATAAAAATATCACAGCTATTAATGTAGGCTTGTGTTCAACATTATTAATCAAAGGGTTGACCTAGCATAAATCTAACAAAATACCAGCTTCCTTAAAGTTCGCTACAGCAAATTAAAATGATGAAGTCGCTATCACAGGTATTATTGCACACATATGGCTGATGATAGGTACCTATTGCCCATCCTCATAAAGCAATAACCCTTCATCACAGTCTTAAATAAATTAATAAAGTTTAAAAATGTATAACATAAAGGTGGGTATCCACGTAACGAACGGTCCGTGGTTAAGTAAAAATTCGCATTCACAACTTCGTTATCCGTATCACAGGGCGGGTCCCCCGAGGATGCTTTATTAAAATATATTGTACACATGCCTTCATTTTCACATCCCTAGCTAAGAGTGGTAGGCGAAGGGTATGTTGCATGAGCGGAGCGATTTTTGGGCGTCTTCGACTTATAACACGTAACAACGTTGTTAGGTGTTCAGGTGATGAGTCTTTTGCCTTTAGCACTGACCTCAATCATACATTGTACACTGGACTTCATATTATCGATGACAAAATGAAGACATTTGATTATCGCCATTTTGGCGCTGATAGCAACGTGAATTAACGTGAGAGTCGCATGGAACTAATATTAGAGATGGGACACAGCTTTCGGTAAAATACTTTTATGGGTTTTATCGTTCGTGAGAATAATTTAATACGTAAGAGAAAAAAAAACCAGTTATTTTTATTATGATTAATTTTTAAGTAATAGAATAATTGCTGTAAAGGTTACTAAAAAATATTTTCAGTCAGATTGCAAGCTATAAACTAGTGGATAGCGTGCTAGTAAAGTTATAGCGCATTACTGTCAGATCAGTAAGATTTAAATATGGGGTTAGGCTAACAACTTATCCTAAAAACTATCACATTTGAGCAAGTATCTCCTCGCTCAAGTACACTAGTTGTACGCTCATCGGATTCGTGAAGGGAACATCATTTTTATAATAATAAATGAGATGGATAATCATTTACAACGGACGTATTTCTCGCTCTCATCGCTGAGATCCTATCTCTGTAGTGTTAAGGTGCAAATAAGAGTGGTATCGCATTCCAGCAAGGTGAAGACTTTAACTCTGTTTCAGATGCAGATAATAAATTATTTGACTTCAAAACATTTGTTAATATAATTATAACTATCATGATATTATTCCAGAATTAATTCCAGGCTCAGGAACGTGGTGATTGGTACAACAGAGAGGCCTGTGCTCAGCATTGGGCGAAGTCGGGCTGTGGATGATCATGATGATGATTCCAGAATTTAGTGTTACACATCGCTTTTGAACATATTATTACTGATTATTAGGCATTCAATACCTAACATTCATCACCAATACCAATATGAGATATTTAGTTCCAACATACTACGAGAAGTCAATACAGAAAATGAGTGATACGCCTTGCCAAGACTACTATTTTGATATTAGTGTAATTTAAAAATATCACTAATACTGATATATTAGTTACAGTATTATAATATTTCCAGTCAAATATATTAGTATTACCTAATTTTTAGAAAATCGGTAGTATCCTATCTCTAAATGTGTCAATTTTAGTTCCTGATACGCTCGAGCGGGGCGCTTTGAATCAGTACAAAAATCAACTGTCATTTCATATAGTATGTTTAGTCCAGCGTACTTGTATAATAGAGGTCAGTGGCCTTTAGCCTCGATATAACCTGATGGGGCCTTAAATGAATAGTTTTTTAGAAATGGAACATTATCCACACAACTTTTGACTTGAATGCCTCATACCCAACTCTAAGGAAATTAATCCCTGCCAGTTTCAATTGTCCTTATTAATTTCCTTTGCAGATGACTTCACCACTTCCAAATCTTCGTCTTATCTATCTACGTATATAGATCGCTATTTTTTACCAACATGACTCCACCTTAACCAACAAATAAATTAGTTATGCCCAATATTTTCACCCTGGATGTTATTCGAACCCGGTACCTACATACGCGGAAATTGCGAGGGCATATTTATCAGATACGCACCTATCTGAGAGGTTCTTTCTTACTCTTATAATAAGGTGCAGAAAATTTCCGATCCGCTGTACATTTGCATAGACGCCTTCAGAGCAGGTGACGCTCAGTAATTACATTCGCGAAGTTTCAGACGAAAGTTTATGGAAATTTGTAGTAGGTTCCTTAAGATATGATATTTAATAACAGCAATAGCTATATATAGGAAGGTGGTATGGTTGGCTTGATGTGGTATTAAAAGCAATATAGTTATTAGTTATTAATATTTTAAGTGATTGTTTGACAATATCAATATTAACACTGTTCTAAGTAAACATGTGACATATTTGTAGTAGTTTGAAAGAAATTTTCAACCATCTGCAAGATTATTGTTTTCTAACCAGTAATGCGTAGGTTCTAAAAAACAGGTCATAGAGGAAAACGGTGTATAATTACTTTAGCGGGAACTAATTCGGCAATGGTGAAGCAGGTATTTTTTTTAGGGGATAATCCCGGTGGGATTATCCCAAAAAAAAAAAAAACCTGCACTATTCCCAAACCACTGCAACTCCTGAAATCCAGAATCAACAGTGGCGACTACCAGAAAAGCGCCGAGGCAATGAAGCTCGACGAAGTCCCGGAGAATGAATTTAACTGTCTTGGATCCCGCAATGAAATTAATCAGAAAAGAAAATGGGTGAAGCAGGTTATTAGACTTCTAGTATTATCTTTTAGTTGCGCATGTTTTCTGTGAAAAATAAATAACGTTTCTTTCTTTCTTTACTGATAGTGCTCCTGAGGCCTTAGACAAGTGACATTCTGTCTTCGAAAGCGTGGCGATGACGATTGGGAAAACGTCAAAAATGTATGTGAATGTCAAACGCTATTGAAATGTCACGTGATCAATCCCTTACATTTTGGCATTTAGAAAGAAAAAGAAAGAAAGAAAAACGTTTATTTGCGCCAGGTACGACGCATACCATAAAAAAACAAAAGGAAACATTATGCGTCACAACCACGCATAACGGTCATCGCTTAGCATAATGCTGGGTTTCGACCATCGCCATCGCTGACGTCACTTGACACTTGTCTAGAGCCTCTGCTCGTGCGTTGTTTATTCTTCTTGTTGGTATTCAAACATAGAAAAATACTTTGAAATGTTCCAGCAGTAGATAGGAGATCACACCTCACACCATTTATTCATAACTTCGTCAATAGCCATAATAAACTCGAGATAAAACAAACATCCGAACATTTCCATCCGTATCTTAGTTCCTAACATTCAAAGACCAAATCAGGCTGATTATTAAAAGCAAATATTGACGAACAAATTAATAAATACGGAGTTTCTTTTGAGGAGATCGTCGCGGCGTCTTTAATTACGAAGGAAGCAAACAGTCTGTTTGAGAGGGAACGTATCTTTGCATACGTTCAAATGAAAGCTGAAGAAGTGTTCAAGAACTATGGGTTTGTTGTTTGTTTTAGGAGATAAATAACGATGGAGGTAGGGCTCGTGGATGTGGTACTGTGTGGTGCGGGCGTTTAGAGGTAAATTGCGTTTTGTTTGTGTGATACACAGGCAACGATATACTTATAGGTGTATCTGCATGTATGTAATAAATGTTCATAGCTTCGCTTGACAAGAAATTAATTGATTATTTCTAAATTTTCAGTTGTTAACGTGGTGGATTAAAGCGGTAAGTTATATTAATAATATCATTATCACAGAAATATTATAAAGGCGAAAGTTTGTCAGTGTGTGTGTATGTTTGTTACTTCTTCACGCTGAAACGGCTGAACAGATCTAGATTGGATGAAATTTGGCGCAGAGAGAGATTGCAGTCAGGAATAGACATTTTTATCCTGGGAATATGTTCCCTCGGGATAATTTTGGATATTCACGCGGGCGAAGCCGCTGGCAGAAGCTAGTACTGAAATAAATGTTACTGTTTATGTCAATCTGCATCATCCCACTGGGTCTCTCTCTATGGCTCCAAAGGCCGTCCCCATGACTTTCAGCACTTTATATCCAGGTCTAGTATGGACCACTAGTCGTTTGTTTTGTCCAAGTCATCCTGTCATCATCTACAGAAAATGTTATATGAATTAAATAGTACATTGTGATACAAGGGTGGAAAGTAGGTTATTGCAAACGAGCTGTCATTAACAAGCCCGAGCCGAAGGCGAGGGTTTTTAATGACACGAGTTTGCAATAACCTACACACCCGTGTATCACACGACGTTTTTCAATACAGTTGTGGGAAATAGTAAAAACAAGTCAAAGAATTAAATTTTATTTTTTCTATAAGATAAAATTAACATAAGTCGCCATATATCTTTCTCGAGATTTTGGAGGCAAAATTTCATCTTGCGCAGTTTTCGCCTCAGATAAAATATCGAGTGTAGTTAATTCCATTTCATCAATTGTACTTGAACTCATATTAAAAAAAAAGAATCAATTTATCACACAAAAAAATAAAATGCTCAGAAAATGGCGCGTTTTGTAACTGGACTTTATTTACAACGAAAACAGCCTATACAGCCTATTCGATTTTTACAAATGTTGATGTAAAAATAATTAGTAATAGTAATAATCTTTATTATTTAATTAAATTAAAACTGGTAATCAAACATATTAAACAACCATTTAAAAGACTTTTGAGAATTCAATGCTAAAACGTACGGAATCATTCATTTTTCCTCGTATAAAATCTATCCAACTTTATTCTAGAAAACTCCTTGCTACTAAACTTTTTTAAATTGACTTATATGTTTAAAACTAAACTGCAAAACTAATGATCGAGCTCGTAAACAAAAGTCACGACCGCGTAACAGAAAGATGCCTATGCGAAAGATTTAATTTTCTAATCATAATTATAGGCTCTGAAAGTGCGCCATGTTTAACAACTGTATTGAAAAGGTAATTTTCAGAATTGTGACATTAGTCCCGTCGATGGAATTGGACCGTTTCAGTGTTGTTTCATGATCTATACCCATATTATAAAGAGGAAAGATTTTTTTGTTTGTTTGTACCGGATAGGGTCCGAAACTACTTAACCGATTTAAAAATTCTTTCACCTATGGAAAGCTTCATTATTACCGAGTAATAAAGGCAATAACTTATTTTCAAAAAAATTAGAGACCCTTATGGATATTGCAAATCATGTTATCAAAAGTCGCAAAATTATGCCTGTGAAATTCATTATTTGGCGTGCGCTGAGAAAACTATTGATGATATATAAAAATTATGTACTACATGATTAAATTACTCATTACTACCTACAAAAAGAAATCCAAGAAAATATATCTCACTATCATAGTCAAGTCACAATAGCAGCTTTTGTGTTCTAAAATTTAATTAGATCGCCGGTAGAAACAAAAGTGGTTACATTCGTATTGCAGTATTAATTCTTATTCAAATAAATAGTTTGACTAATTGGAAGGTAGGGTAGGTAGGTAGGTAGGTAGGTAGGGTAAGTAGGGAGGGTTATGTAGGATTTTTTGCAGTTGACGGGAGCGAACCCGCGGGGGTTAGTTAGTAACTGATATTTTTATGCTCAAATAATAATTATAAGAAACCGTGAAGGTTACGTAACAGCACAAGCACATACATCATCCGTCCTCCACTAAATCAAATCCCGCACTCCATAAATCCATTAAATTTCTTCCAGTGCTCGCGTGCTCGCTTCCTTATCACTTCCAGTTACTCTCAGCGCAAGAGTTGCAAAGTTGGCTCGACAAAGGCCTTCAGAGGAAACCATTATGGATCTCGACGTCTCCGCGGCCGCTTCATTAGAGTCGAGAAAGAGTGAAGACGAACGAGGGGGAAGGGGTTAAAGGGGGGGGGGGATGTGTAGTCATTGGTGTTAGTTACTGTCTTTGAGTGTTGCGGCCGTATTGTTTTTTTATCTACTTGAAAATCGTTCCGTTTCATCTGCTGGTGGAACCTAGATAGGGTGATGTTCGCTGTAAATTACTTGGGCATTCTGCAATGATATAGTTTGATTTGGGCATTACGAGATTTTGTCTAGAAACACATTTTGAATAAAAAAGGCGGCCAAGATGCGTGTCGGACTTCGCACATTTAGGGTTCCGTACCAAACCGCAAAATTAATTTCGTTGTAATAGGAAAAATGAGGGAATTGCAAATAAAAAATTGATTTATCAATATATTGGTATTTATTAGTAAAAAATGTGTTATCACAAACATTATCACCAAATTTCAAGTTCATAGGTCACTAGGAAGGCAAAAAAATCATCGGAGCAAAATTTTGTAAAAAGAGCTGACTTCGGTGGTTTTTCATTCCTTTGTTTTCCGATATTTTTTAAAACAAAAAATACAGTAATTATCTACATAATGAGCTCTAAACAACGACACTCGATGGGGTTGGTCAACATTTTTATATTTTCCATACTAGTAAAGAGGGCGCGAAAAAGAAAAGGGCACCCGATCCCTGAAAAACCATTAAAAAAACAAAAAAAAAATGTATGACTTTGATATAGATTTGAAGACTATAGCTCCAACCGTTTGGCTGAAAAACCTGTGTGACATACGACGGACAGACAGACACGTGAGTAACAGCAATAGGGCTCCGTTTGGACCCCTCGGGTACGTAACCCTAAAAAGAGAGTTGAGTACCACATTTTTGTTTGGGTTTGGTATCTTGTAATATTTTGATAGGTTTTTCAGATAAGTACCTAAATATGTCTCGTTTCTGGTGAATACAATCAATCGATTGTGGTCATAAATAAACAACAGGCAAAGGGCGAAATTCTAAATGGGAACGAATTTAAAATAAGTATCTATTCTATACTTCAAACCTCTTATATCTGAAAGCCACTTAACTGTGATATTTAGTCAGCTAAGTAGGCCAACTACTATACCTTGTTGACAGGCTAGACCTTTGGGTTAATTTACTCTTCGGCTACTCGTTTGCCTAAGTAGCTCAATATTTATCTAGTTAGACTAGGCTGCTTGAGAACGCCACTGGCGAATGAGAGCCCGCATAGCAACTTTAGCTAAATGTTGACGAGAAAAGAAGTATTTAGGTGTTTCTTATGTAGAAATAGTTGACCGTTCCTGTTTAAATAGAAGATTTCTTATTAAGACTTTCTTAAAATATATTTTCTTTAAGTATAATAATATTTTTAATATTTGATATGGTATTTCCCATCTGGCAAACAAATACGAACTTTTATACCAACTTTACCCCTATTAAAAACAACTTTTGGCTATGAATTTACAAAACCCAGCCCTACGGCTCGCCCTAGGTGCTAGGTGTTATATAGAAAAGAAACTTTTATACGAAAATGCTTCTAGAACCAGGAGTTTGTATGACAACACACAGCACAAACTTGTTTATCAGTAAATTAATTTTTTTATTAAGCTGATGAAATATTGTCGGAAATAACAACAATAACACACATGGTGAAGAATTTCATCATAATCCAAAGTACACGTATAACAATTATAAGGCACCCTCCATACGGTCGCGCGACTCGCAGCGTTAAATAGCGTCGCGTTGATGCGTCGCAATGAGCGGCCACAGAGCGTCTTATTAGACACGTAGCGAGGCGTGCCTCCGGTGCTACATCACATGTGATGTGATGCGCAGACATGGAATGTACGTGTAATTTTATTATTGTTCGCTATCAGTGGCTTTATTAATTGTCCTGTAGTTTGGCTTGGGTGCAAGTCGTTTTTTTTGTCGCAATTATAAGAGGCTGAACGGAGATGACACGTTTGGCCAGACGAAAAAAAAAATTAAGTACTTCTAAATTTATTTTGATAAATATATATTGGCAACGTATTTTATGGCATGTTGGAAACGAGTAGGTGATTCTATTTTTACGCTCAGTTCTATTTATATCTAAAATATTATGTACGTTCTTGTAAAAAGTTAGCAACTTTTTAAGTGGTTGATAAAAGTTGGCGACAACAAGTCATTTTAACAATAACTTGTAAATCGGAAAATCTTGTAATCATATATTAATGAGATATGTTTACTTCAGTTACATTAAATCATACATAACAAGTTACAACTACCTTCCCACTTACGCATGTCCTGGAGAGCACTTCAAAAGTACCCTCAAGATGCATCCAAGTCGTGGCGTCACGTACCAGTGACAGATGGGAAATCGATGTCATTATGATAGATTATCCGTTAGGGCTACGTGTGCCTGATTGGCTTTGTTACCCGTCTTCGGCACCTGAGAACGTCCTCGATCTCGGCGAACTAATTTGACAGATCGATGGTCGAACGCGCGTCTTCGGCCGTGTGAGATGACCTTAATGACCCGTTGTTAGTTTTGAGATGTGTGTAGTTTGGAAATATGATGTATGTGTTCACTTCAATAAAGTGTGGAGATTTTATTTTTGAAACAGAATTTCTCATTTTTGTGGTGCTTGTTCTACACTATTATCTGAACGATAAGATATAGACTTTTACTGAACAAAATAACTTGCTACCTATATATCGCACCGTAGCTGCGTAGCAGGCGCAGTAAATGCCTACACTTTTATTACAACTTCGAGACAACATAAACCGTTGACGACCTACTATTACTTTTTCGTCTTTGATCATATAAACTATAGGCTGATATGGTAATACAAATTCCACATTCGACTATAAAAATGGCATTAGAATATCGTAACGCTTGATTGCATGCAAATTATGACATACGGAAATGTAAATTTTGAGTGCGTGGGTATAAGACACATCGAATTCTCTATGTTCACCCCACTGAGTTCACCCTTTATTTT
Source organism: Orthosia cruda (assembly GCA_964057195.1). Classification (NCBI taxonomy): domain Eukaryota; kingdom Metazoa; phylum Arthropoda; class Insecta; order Lepidoptera; family Noctuidae; genus Orthosia; species Orthosia cruda. The sequence continues at coordinate 23,772,536 of OZ059837.1, forward strand.
GCACACAAAAGGCTGGTAGCCAACCTAATGAACGGAGTTCAGGTCGTGGTGGTGAATACATTATTGCCCTTAAGTTTTATAGCTGTGCCTAGTTTTGGCTTCTCTGTTTATGTGGCGCTTGAGACACCTTAAGATATGAAATGTTGGCATGAGTTATTAATTTAAATATTTGGTGTATTAGCATAAGCAGTTTGGGTAGTTGTGCACTAGAGTACAGGTTTATGAAAATTCGTAGTTGTATAATATTTTTTTTTGTAAAAATGTGAAAGTTAATGTTGCCTTTTTCTCATGAACTCCCATGGGCAGAAACTGCAAAACACCAGCTGCAACGATGAAAAGATAATTTTCTCAAACATGCATGGAAATATTGTCATTATTTTCGGAAAAAGAACACGCGAGGTATCGAATTTACGGACAAAGAAAATCAAATCCATTGCAGGATCGTTTTTTGAATTTCGAACGTTTCAACGCTCCAGCAATGTTGATCAAACCCATTGCAGTAGCGTTTTTTTTTTTAATTTGGATCATTACAACGCTCCGGTAATGTTGTTGTTACTTTTAATAAATTTAATGTATAATATAAGAATAATGTTTTATTTCTCTGCATTCTTTTGAGAAAAGCACTATATATGCCTCGGCGGAAATGGCAATTGTCTGTCTCGTATTAGTGAAGTCCTCGCCTACTATTTCCCGGCCTTTGCAATAATGTACTAGTACAAAACACAAATTGTAATTTGCAATGGCAATATATCCGTTACTGTCCAATAAAGAAATGATACTTGTTTCAGTTTAAGTAAATTTTGTTCATATAAAATTTTTCACCAACAGTTTAACGAGATATTCCATTTAGCGTCATTGTCGTGGCTACATACTCGTAACTCTTCACGTTGCGAGTATGCAAATTAAACGTGTTTCATCTTGGCATTTTCACGGGGCCTTGTCACTGTCAAGCCCGTACGTCTGTTTATTAACTTTTTGCTAATTAGACAGGCCTCGGGCACGTCTGCGAGTATGTTGGCATTTTTAATTACGCGTGATAATTTTGTCTGGCGGAGCGGTGTATTGCGCCACTGTGCAGGCCGCTTAACGAGCATTACACCGAGCACACAATTAACTTCATTGTTGTCTAATTCTCGTTACCTTGAGTGTTTTTATTGAGAATGATAAGCGAACTCGCTGCACCAAAGAAAACAAAATACCACCCACCCATGAAGGGTCCTAATTGCCATTTAACGTGTACGAATAATTAACAGCTTGCAGGGTTAGAGTGAAAAATGTCACGAATCAAATTAAGCCAAATCAAAACAAACAAAAGGAAGGGTATGCAATGTAATCACTTCGGACTGTCAAACACACTCGCAGGTACGGCAGCTTACGGACGCATTTAAGTTAAAATTTTCACTCCCCAGTAGCTTTTTACTAATTCGCCAAGTGAAAAGGGTTCGCCGAAGTAATACAGTTTACTGCTTATTCAGTATTTATACGTTTAGGGGGCTGCCACTCGTCTCTAGACGTCGACCGATGTAAGGAAAATTTGTAAAATTTGCTGTAATTAGCATCCATCAATATTCTGTGAACCCTTTCTAGAAATTATATTGTACCTCTTTCATGAAATGTTTTAATAATGGGTACCTAACCTTCGGTATATACATTACTTAACAATGACAAGCTGTCTTCAAAGCTCTTATTAATATAGAAAAAAATATCGGTGTTTATGTACTAACAAAATATTACTACAACAATATTCGAACACGAATAATCGAGAATAAAATATTCACTAAACATATTCCTACAAATTGGTTTCCAATAACAAAGAATACTGTAATCGAGTTCGGAGCGTACTAAAGATGGTGGTATTATTAAAATCCTGCAAAGTTAGATAGGCAATAAAGAGTTGGAGACGACGAAGGATAGAGGTGCGTTGTTTACGGCAGGATAACCTCGCCGATCGCGCGTAATGTATTTATGATTATTGCCTCAACTTACGTGTAAAGAAATAGAAGAGAAAGCTTTAAGGTAATGCGGCTGTTTAAGGAGAAAGCCTCTAGTTTATTTTGCTGAGATAATAGAAAGGTAAACTGCTGAAGTCGTTCTGAACGCCTTTGTTTTAAACGAGACAATGTTTCAGCGAATAAAAAGTTTAGTGATGAATTTATAGTCGACACAATTTTCTTAACAGGATTGACAAAAGACTGCGTTATTACTGATTATTGTATTTGTGATGAAAAGGTCTTCAGAGACGGTATAGAACAGGAAAATAACTTTAATGAGACTAATCGGCAAAAAAAAATTGGCTGAATTGCAGAGAAACCAAAACTTTCCGAAAGCGCTGAGAGTTTTGGTACCCTTGACAGTCATTTGTTTTTGCGTACCTGTGATTTTTTAAGAATTTACACAAAGCTATAATTACTGTGTGCTTGTTTAACTAGGATTTTTTTGCAGCATAATATGTTATTTTCCTGGATTAGTAATCGGTCACCGAAATGTGATTGACACAATACATGTGGATGTGTGGCCTCAAAGAAACTGGAGCCATCAACAAACCAACACCAAGAGGGATATTTATAACAATAAAATCCCCTTACCGCTACACATGTTACAAGTTATGAACATAAATAAGAGACCCTCAGATGCCTTCACCATCACATTTCCGTTAAGTCTATAGTCAAGCAAACATTGTATATTAGCTGGCGATGCCCTAAATATTGAAGCTTCATCTTAATCCGTCGGTGGCGAGAGAGGCTTGCTCTTCTTAATCCATCACGTAACCGAGACTCAACGAGAAATCGTGTTACATCAACGAAAAATGTATTATAAGGGGGGGTATCCCCACGATCGGACAAACTTTGCTAATACCACCCCCTAACATAATCGCACAGCCTTTTACGAGAGGAATTTATGGGATGGTCCCGATTTCTTGGTGTATTTATGGAGAACGTGGCTCTCGTGTTCGCGCTGTGTTAATTAGGATGAGTAAAGTATTGGAGTGATGTCGACGTGTCGAAGAGTGTTGTTTAGTAGGGGGAAGATTTTGTAGTTTGAGTGGCGATTAAAGAACATGAGGCTGCTCTGTTGGGTTGTCTGTTTTGTATCCTTCATCTTACATTTTTGGAAGATAATTTGTGGTTTTATTTTATTTTATTTATTAGGTCTACCAACAATTGTTTACACTAATCTACAAACAAAAATAAAACATGCGTATAAACTCTACACAGTGCAAAAATTACTTATAGGTAGACACCATAATATGAACAAAAAACAATAATAAGTAATTATGTTAGCTGTCAGCTACATATTCTACAAGTGAACTTAGTAATATTACTCCATAATAGTTACATATGCGAAATATTAAAAGCATAATTTCCTCACAAAATTACGTACACACATTCCAAAAACATTCACAACAAATTTGTTAAACAGTTTAGAAATTTATATTTTTGCTTAGTTGCACGTGGGAGTAAAGAAAAAAAGAAAGAAAGAAAAACATTTATTGCCAATTGTAACAGAACATGATCAATCATCAACAAATTAGCTCTGAGGCACAATATTATTTCAGTATGGCAAAAGGAGCGGGCTCAGTATATGCTGAGCAGTGTAAAGCATGGCTATTACGCTGGTCAAAGCTGATTTACAGCCCGCCCCCTTTCTCATAACACTTTCACTACATTATAGTGATCACTGAGTACATTACTGTGTTACATTTTGTCACCAGACTAACCAATATTTTGAAATAGCTTTGTGTAATTTTGTGAAGGCTTAATAATATTGGGAATATTGGGGTATTCCAAGTCATATTCTCCAACTCAACTTCACCTCGAATTATCAAATTGACAGTTCAGTATTTATAGCTTATTATTTTTAGGGTTACGTATACTAGGGGTACGGTTACTTTACTGTACCCAAAGGGTAAAAACGGGAAGGGTCTCGTAGTCTTAGTAATAGGGATTACTAAGAATCCGGGGTCCGTCTGTCTGTCTGTTGGTCCGTCTGTCACCAGGCAGTATCTCATGAACTGTGATAGCTAGGCAGTTGAAATTTACAGATGATGTATTTCTGTTGCTGCTATTACACCAAATACAAAAACAGAATAAAATAAATATTTAAATGGGACCCCATACAAAAATCATTCTTTTTTTGCTGTTTTTTGCGATAATGGTACGGAATCCTTCGTGCTCGACCCACACTTGTTTATTTCTCATATTGCTTATCTACCTAGTTTGGAAGTCAGGGTATCATTAGTTTTTGCCTTATCGTGTATTTTTTATTTGTAAACAATTTTTGATATGGCTTGATGTATAATAAATTATTATTTTTTGCAGCTGACATAGTCTTAAACGTTATGGTACGAGGTCCTCAACAACCTTCGAACTTCAATATTCCTAATCGACAATTTAATCCTGCAATGTTCTCACATAACATTGCCACATAACACTCAACGAAGCTTATACACATATCCAACATCAAAAGGCTTCGACTGTGTGACGTAAGTAATTCAGACTAGCCGTCGGAGTTGCGAAGTCTTAGCGAGTCGGCCCCAGGTGAGAATGTGCTAGACTCAAGCGGCTAGACGCTGCCCGCGAGCCAATAATGTTGCATGTTAAGTTGGGGTATATAGGGCAGGTAGAGACCGCCAACAAGGGACAGTTTTTGGACATAAAAATTCGAATGACTATAATTTGCTTAATCACAATTAAAGCGCCGAGTCAATGAAACTCGATGAGTCCCGGACATCTTTTTTGGTAGATTGGCAGATCACATCAATCTATTTGAGTGCTTAACTAAATATCATGATTGTGGAGGTTGATCAGGGAAAATGGAAGTGAAGTGACTCGCTCAATAGGACAAAATTACACATAAAAAAGTCGCAATGAATATAGTTCCTGTTGCATTAGTAGATCAACACTAGGGACAGACGGAATTTAAATCTGTCTACAGATACAGTCTACAAAGGTCAAAAATCTAAATTTAAATCAAATAGTTTATTTCAAATAAACCTTAAGGTACTTTTCAATTGTCAAACAAAAAAAAAAGACGACTCTGGTTGCTAATTCGCAAGCGTCAGTAGGTCTCAATGGAGAAGAATTTGCAAGAAACTCCACAGACACTCTTTTCCATCAGTTTTAATTAAAATTTTGAGGTTACATCATTCTTGTTGAAAAATACATATATGTGAGAACAATGTTAAAAGACGTGCACGTAAAGCTTCTAGAGTAACAAAGAATTTAAATAAAAAGTACAATGACAGGCCGAGGCAGCAAAGTTATGACCAATCCCAACTGATGGCGCCCGTTCACGAACATGACGCATGGATCGGCACCACTCAGCTCAACCATTATTATCATCATTAACACATGCGCCACCACCAGGTGACACAAAGGTTACAAAAGTTTGCGTCTTAAAGTTACTGACGCAGTTTCATTAATATCATCATTGATACCCATACTCTTACTCATGCTCGCCACACCAAACACCTGTGTGTAGTTGACGTATAAGTGAATTCGACAATGCAGGAATAGGTACTTGTACAATATAAGTGGAGGACGCAAGTTGTGGCTTTGTTCTGAAAACTTCGCCGTATACTGATGTATCTTATTGCATGTGGCATCGTAAAGGTAACACTCACTCTGTATGTGTTCATATATGTATGAATGTGTGCTCTTATAACTGGAATAGCCAGCTTTGAATCTAAGATTTAAATAATGTATGATTTCTGTTGAAACTGATGTTATGATGAAGTACTTAAGAGCATTTTAATATATGCTCAAAGTATAATTCGATAGATAGGTTAAAATAGTTTTTGTGCGCGGTTTTAAAACCACACTAATGAACTTTAAGCTAACGATATTATTTACTCAAAATAAAACTTATTAACATTTAATAAGCCCAAAAACACCAACGACCGAAAACTGTAAAGCGTTCAGTTTATTCAACGAAACTCTGTTAAAAATACAAGAGCGAGAGAGAATCTACCGAAATTAATTATCATTCACAAAACTCTGCCGAGTCAGCCTACACGAAATCTTTACGCTTCAATTGAGCCAGTTTATGGCGAAATTAATTACTGGCTAGAGTGGATCGACTATAATAGTTTCCCGTCCGAATTATTATTGTGAAGGGGTCCACGGCCGACGAAATTGTGTCCGGACAAGAAAATTAGCGAGCGTAAAACAGGGTGTGAATTTGAAAATCAAAGAGCCTATGGAACTTGTCCCGAGTCCATTGTGATGGCCCATCATTTACATGGGACGCCACCTATACACAATTTGGTGATAACTCATTCGCAAGTTGGAACTTTTGAAGAGTGAAGGATGGTAGCTTTAATTACATGTCGAGTATAGAATTGTTGCATAATACATGTGGCTCAAGTCTCAGGGGATTGTGATAAGCGTGGTCACACAGAACAGATTAGGTAACGGTAGAAGTGCGAGTGTGCTCTAAACTTGAAGCAAGTAGCTTTATAATTCGAATGAAGAGATGGTTTCTGTGCAATTCAAGGAACAATTGCGGTATTGTATGTAGCTAACAGTACACCACTAACTACGCATTCTTTTATTTTAAGTTCAGTCAATTCATCCAAACTTGGTCTAGCAGACATCGTTGTCAGTGATATAAGACCGCCATTGAACCCATAGTATTTAGCTATTGTTGTACAATAAGGTATTTTATAACTGACATTTTAGCAAAATTTGATACAGATTTTACTGGAAATATATTCTAGCTAGAAATTGTTACCCAAAGCCTTAGTCTCCCTAATCCGTATTGTTCCCCGTCTAGCCTGAATCCCTGCTAGTGTAAAAGTGCGTCTCTCCACGGACGGCGTGGCGTCTTGTACCGCGATATATGGCCGCCGAGGGAGACCGCGCAGCTGAGATTCTCACCAACTGATTTATAGCTACGAATACAAATATCTTGGCAGATGAATGTTGAGATTGTGTAAAAAATCTGGATGTTGGAAATCAGAAATGAGAAGTGAGATTTGATATGATTGCTGTAGCAATCATTTGAGGATTGAGAACGTTATTATAAGAAGGAGTACCATAGCATGGTTACGATGAGAATAGGAATGCCGTTTAGACTGGGCCTAATGATTACTAAAACCAATCTTTGAATGATAATCCTAGCAGATAATCATTCTAAACACGCTCCAAGAATTCGATAGATTATGCAGTCACACACTCTCCCAAGAGGCTCGTTGACCTCTACCAAAATTAATATTCTTCTGCTCAATTTAATTACCTACTAAAAATTAAATACACCAAAAAACAGCAGTACAGGTGCATGGAACACCTCTAAAGACTGACGGCTCGAAAAACAACGAAGAAGCAGTGTTGGAAAGAATTAACTATGAAATATGCGCACCTTGGGCCTAGCGTGATTTATGTGAGGCAGATCTGCATTAAATAATGTTCGGTGGCGGATGCAGGGGAGAAGATGAACTTTGTATTGTTTTGATATGATGTCGTGCTAGTGGTATGATTTATTCTTTCGGTAAGGCAAACATACAATGTCGGTACTATCTGAAGTCGAAAATTATGAACTATAGTAGTATTTAAGGTCAGAAGAATACAAGAAAGAAAGAAAAAAAAAAAGGAATTAATTTTCACAGAAACTGAGAAAACTATGGAACTGAAATAGCACCTTAAATAATTAAATCCAATGCGAGAAAGAGAATTTAAGAAGACTAGTTGCGTATATTCCAAAAGAATGTGAAGCAAGGTGACGCAGAATTTTTAAATCCAATCTGTTATAATGGATTTTACATTTTTCCTACATCCCAAAACGCATATTTACTCTTCCTAATAAACCCCAAAAATATAATGAACAGCCACAGTGGTTTAAAGCCAGACGTTACAAAAGAAGCCCAGTTTGCTATGACGAAGGTAACCCGCAAAGCGTCACATACGACCCGCGTGTAATTTTATTATGACCTCGTTATGGTATTTAATGAAGTCATTAGCCTTGAGGACGACAAGGTTTTGTGGTGGGTTAACAGGCCTGTAGACAAGGTAAACACATTAGATGGGGATTACCTTGTTTGGTCCAGGTGTAATGTATCGGAAGATTTAGGGGAAAACGCATTAACTGATGTTCAAAGGAAAAATATATAAATGATAAAATATTTACATTTTGACTAAATATCTTAAAAGTTTTCAGTTTACTTAATTATTTATTATTCGAGACGACTGTTGTATATTATACCATATCATGAACTAGTAACATATAGGTACATTATGGTTACAACTTTTTAGAAATGTTGCTGTCTTTTTTTCATTTTCATAAATTTGTTGCTTCAGTAATATCCAGATGTTTGCGACAAATCCTGTTAAACCTTCCTTTGATTGTGGTTTTCTTTGTTATTTTTACTATTCCTGAATGTTACTAACATAGTTTTTAAGTAAGATGTAATACTAACACCCTATGGGCCTTGATGCCTGACGTTAAAATATTTTTATTTATTACTAGCTGTGCCCGCGGCTTCGCTTCCGTCAATTGCCTATTCTACCCTACTTGCCTTCTTGCCTACGCTACCTACCTATATTTTTTTTCTAGGGTCATTCTTTCGCGTGGAATCTTAACACCGCCATTCAGAAAATTACTTCAAATGCACAACGCCATCTATCGAATATGGAGTTTAACTGTCCGAGTAACTGAATTGCGTGTGTTGTGACAATTTTACTTCTTCAACGCTTTAAATTCATCTAACTTTTGATACAGTGAACCGATTGCGATGGAACAAAAACAGCAACATTTTTTTATGTATAAAGGTTATCTACATTAGTTACGTACATTTTACGTGACGCGTGCACAAAAAAACCGACAAACAGATAGGTAAACAAAAAGACAAAATTTCTAAAAATGCTGGCAATGCGCTCTGTTGATTATCCTTTAACACCCTGGCTATTCTTTTTGGAAATATTTTCGATGTACATACACGACTTTTCTACAGATTTATTATATGTATAGATTTATAAAGGGATTTCATACAGATATCATATACCTAATTTGTCACAACTGAACATTATGACTGTGGACTAAAATACTAGACTTGTAAAATGGTTCTTCGCATAATAACGAGCAAAAAGACATGCGATTACGCTATTTGTGGTAACTTAGCAGTAGATTAGCCTTACATTATCCGCCCTAACGAACAAAACTGTGGTTGTCTCTTTTGCACTTGTACTTACGAGTATGTAGGTGTTCCTATAGTAGCTGCTGTTAAATCCCGAATAACCGTCTTGGGATTCAAAACAAAAACCAAGCTTGCGTTTGATCTATGACTACTTCTGTCTTGTACTTTCAGTCGCCAGTTCGAGAACTGAAAGACAAAATCTTTGCTTGTTAGTTTCGGAATTTTTGCATACTAAACGACGCTTCCCAGCCTATATTTTTTACCCTACTGCCGAAGGAGGGTAATGTGTTTATCATTCTATGTATGTTTGTTCCTCTGTGGCGTTCTAGAGACCAAATGCGTTGGCCGATTTTGATGATTCTTACGTCAATCGATTCTTCTTAACCCTGCGAGTGTCACTGGCTACATTAAAATTGGAAAAGAAAAAAATTACGGTTTTTGGGCGCCATTTTGTGGGTGAAAGATTTTTTTTTGTCTTCCATACACATCGTGTGGGGTATCATTTTTAGATTTTTAGATCAGGTATGGTTTTAAGAGGTGATTTCAAAAATATATAACACTTATATGTTTAAATGTGCCTAATTAAAAAAAATAACTATAAAGTTGAAAATAAAAAAAGTTAATTATAAAAAACACAACTGCTTAAACAGCGAACTACTACTGGTAAGCCAGCTCGCGAATATGTATCTTCCGACTGCACAGCATGATTTTTTTCTTGTTTACTTCATTTTAGTGCGCTTTTTAAGCAGTCGGGTTTTTGATTTTTATAAATAACTTTTTTTAATAAATTAACGTTGATGGTCTTAAATAAAAAACATAAGTTTATAGAATGGACTATTTGCCGGAGCAGTTTCAGCGCCTCTTGAAACACTTTTAAGTCAATGTTAAAACTAGAAACTGATTTAAGTGAGTACTCGCGGCGTAAGTTAATTTCAGCGTGCGCTATCTTGCCGGCTCGGGAATAATGGCCGCCCGTAAATCCCGGCAGACAAAACTGACTCACCTGCACTCATTATATTTACGCCGCAATAATAAAACTTTCCAACTCGCTGTGAATATTGAATTCGTTGCGGCGAGGAGAGGCGGTCGCCTTACTTATTGCCGTCAGTTATGCAATATGCTCGGTAGGTTTTAATAAAGGCTCGACCGACGGGGCATTTTGAAAAGTTTTCGTTTCGCGAAGGCGGACGCTATTGCACCGACAATGAGCCCTGCTAAGCCCCCGTCGAGTTGAGTTGAAGCGTTTTCGTTTGACTAATAGCTGCATGTAAAATTTTTGTGCTTTTATTCGCACATGGTGGAGGGATCTAAGCCCATGCTAAAATCTGCCGGCTTTGCTGATGGGGTTTAAGTTGTCATTTTCTGCGTGGTCGAATGAACAGGACCCGCTTTGCCGAAAATATTACTTGCCTGATGGTTTATTTGTACTGTACTTTAACTACGCCATCTATGTACAGTCAAGGGTCAAAAGTGCAGTCATACTCTCCCAAAACTCAAATAGCTGGTTTTTGTAGAAGGTAAATTATCCACAACTGATTTAATATTTTGTTCAGAAATGAAAGTATATATTATTCCTACTAACCGCGACAAGTTAAAATTCTGCTGTCTACAAAAAAAATGCCTTTTCTGTTTTGGTACAGTGTGACTGCACTTTTGAGCCTTAGTGTACAACGTAGTATATATGGTACAGGTTTTAAGTTGTGTTAATCTAAAATATAACAACAATGTAAACAAGTCTTAAAATTCAACGTATCAACTTCATCCACTGTATTTCCAACACACTAAATACTGCTATAGTTTCGGTATCAAATATTTCTAATTGACGTAGACACACAAATGAAGCAGAAATAATCCCGTTCGCGAAAGTTATAAAGTTATAAAGCGTGGCTTCGCGTCCTCGCCAGACAAATGAGATCACGGTGCGTCGGTGAGCGAATGCAGGTAACGTGATCTCGTGAAAGAGGGATTCTTATAATAACGATGAACTACATGAATAATACGCCAGAAAAATATTACATCTTACTAATATGTTGTCACAAGCCTTGACCAAGAATTTTTGGGCTGAAAATAGAACCTTTAGAGACACCTTTATAAAACATTCAATATTGCTAAAACCACCGTAAATTCTGCCTTACACTCAAATCTAGACCAATCTATCACCCACAAAAGTTTGTTAACTTGTCTTACATAACTAATTTCTCTTAAAAACTAAAACATAACCAGTCAATATGTATCGAAAGCTTGACTCAGAACACAATACATGCCATTAGAGCCACACCTTTTCCATTTACAACAAAATGATAAAGCGTTAACTTTAGTAACAGCAGGATGCAATGATGCGGATGCATTATCGTGTACACCTGCAGGCGGATATTGCATTAGATGCAGCCACCAACACAGCTCGCTGTACACTCAAAGCTCTTCTTGTTATTCACACACGGATGGGTTGTGCAGACAGGTGGTTGAATAATTGAAAATTTCTTTTAAGATAGGTATTGGGTTTTGTATTGTTGAGATCGTTAAGTAAGTGAACAATTATTTACTTATGAAGATAAGCAAATTAAAAGTTTATTTTCTTTTTAATAAATCATGCTGCGTTACAATTTTAATACATGAATTGGTAGTTAATCGGTTTCCAATCTTAAATATGCGTGATACTGATTGCTTTGAGATTGTGTAGACATGTTATTATAAAACCTGAATGTTACTTTTGTCTACAAATAAATCAATTGAAAATGGTAGCAACACATCGGCTATTTTATTAACCGACTTCCCAAAAAGGAGGAGGTTCTATGTTCGACTTCATGTTTGTTTTTTTTTTGTGTATTTTAATTGTGGACCGATTTTGAAAATTATTTTTCTGTTTGAAAAAGTATGTTTCGAAATTGGTACCATTTTAATTTGGTGAAGATCTGATGAAAAACTTCGGAGATATACAACAGAACTCTTCAATAAATAACGGCAAATCTCTCGGGATTGCTGCAATCGCATATCTGTTTGTTGTTTATAACATTCCATAACATAACATCACGCCAGTTCGCTCTTAAGGGGTAAGCAGATCTCTCATTTCACTGGTTATGTTCAAGTTTCATGAAATCTATTCTGGCGAAATAGTTCCCTTACTAACTTGCCTATTACATACGTACAACTAAAAAGTGGAAAATAAAAATCTTTTTGAAAAAAATACTACCGACTTCCAAATACAAAACTACAAAGTGAAACATAACTTAATTTTTTGAAGTCGGTGTCTTTATTTCGTTATAGTCAGTAGTTATAGCCAGTCTCAGAACATTAACAACCTCCTGTCAAAGGCCCACAAAACCGTTTACAAACGCCCGTCTAGCCTCACACAAAGCGATAGCCTATTTGCTTACGGGCGTGTCAGCACACAGGCGCGTAGGTGCATCGGATTCCATGACGATGCCTTCAAAAGTTCCGCGTTCGACGCCGGGCCGCGGAAGCGCCGTCGCAGCCAGGAAATTGAAGTCACCTCTCGCATTCAGTATACGAACAATGCTTTGTGAAAGAACATCTAATTTATCTGCGAGTTGTTTTGAGGAATCGCTTCATTTAAATTGAATATCGATTTGTTGAACAATATTGTATTGTCTTAGTGGAACCGTTGGTCTTTATCTGCGATCTAATATTTATAATTACACGTCTGTTTCATGTGTTTGTTGGTTTTGAATGACAGATGTTAGTTTAGAACGTATTCGATTACTTACTTATTTGTAAATATAAACTTCGACAAATTGATGGCGTGTGTCTTAGTAAGAATTATCTCATCAGAATCTATTAGAGCGTCTTCTAACACTAAATTTTAAAACACGTCTAGACTGATACCACTCACGCTATACATCTGATATACACATTATACAAGAGGAACGATATGACAGACCGCAAGCTCAGGTGGAGCGCTACCACGCACGCCACCCATTGTAAATATTAGTTCGCGAAACTCATCAATTCTGCGCTCAAACTTAATAAAATACTTGGCGCTTAATTGAAAATGAATACTGCCGGCGTCGATGCGATCGATAAAATATTCCGCAGCCTTAATCCACGATAATGAAGCGGGCCGCGAAGGGTTGCTTCAAGGGGCCCACTAATAAATGTTGCGTCCCAAATTTAAAATCAAAGTGCGGAATAAATTTTGATTAAGCGATTAGCCGGAGCCGAGGAGGTGTTTGCTTTTCTTCGGCGCTCTATTAGTGATGGTACGGTGGTGGTGACGGGTGATATGGGATCGAGGTCGACACCTGCGGAATTAACAGGCAAAAATCTCGGTAGAAAAGAATTTATCTAAAGCGTGACAGAAATGAAAGATATTGCAGGAAGCGATGAAACCTTAAACCTTATTATCACAATTTTATTTTCGAATTCTTTTATAGCAGCAGTGAGAGAGAGAGAGAGAGTCGAGTGAGTCGTTTCTACAACAATCAAATTGAACACAATATCTAACCTTCGCACTATCAATAGCTACACCACTTCCATTTTACTACATAACAGTTCTATGGCTATCGAAAGTTTTAGCAACCTATTGTCGGGGTGCGCTTGCCAACTAAGTTCTCTCCAATTAGCCAGGTATGCATCCTCGACGGTCTTATTGTTAAATATCGGCTTTACAGTATCGAGCCAAGTCTGGCCTTCCGTTGGCACTTGAATCATGGTTTTACGATCACGGCTTGGTTTCCATATTACTCTTTTATTATTTAGGTTATTACTTAAGGCTTCACCGCTTTAGTGCCGTTCAAGTTATTTACTAAAACATACTCCTTAGTAACGGCTAGGTTAAAAGGTTTGAAAAAAAGAATATTTAATAATGATTCATGTACGTAATTTGTGAAACATGTTTTTTTAGTGTAACTAATTACTCGTAGTATTGCTTCAAAAAAAAATTAACAACACGATATTTTTTGCTACTTTTGGATATATATACTCTTCCAAAACGACTTGGATGTTTAAAAATATTTTACGTAGAAAAATTGATGCCTAGAATTTCTTCATAACTGAAATAACATATGTAAATCAAAGAATATTTTGAAAACAAAACTGTCCAAAAGGAGGTTCAATATCGATATTCTGGCTCCGAGCGGGCGCACGGCTAGTACTGCGTTAACATTGGGGAATATATACGTCTTAAATATTGGCATCAGATGGAATCTGGATGGAATCATTGGCTATAGAAACTTGCAGAAATGTTAACTAGCATCTAGAAGGCCTACAATGTTCACACATTCACAAAACAATCGGTAAAAGATATACAAAGGTTATATTGTTTTTTTTTTGTATATCTTTATATACAAAAATATAACAAGACTAAATTTAACATGTGGTACAAATGTTGTTTTCAGTGCTGTAACTATTCTTAGCAAAGGGCTATAAAGATGATTGGAAACCATTGTAAAAAGTCTAATTAAAAGAAGAAAACAAAAAAGAGACAAATGAGATTGAGAATATTTAGAGACACCCACATATTTGTGCCGTTTATGAGTTACCAGGGAAGCCGTTTGCGCAGAAGGAGCTAAAGCCAAAAAATTCGTCCTTGATTTTATAATATGCTTTTTTTAATAAGGACACTTTATACAACACGTTGTTTGATGTTGTTTTTGAACTTTTCATCGGTCAGTTCTATAACTGACTTATATATAATTTATATAAAATATATAACTTGTTATAAAAGCGTATATTGTTTATAAGAAAAGACTTACTAGTTTTAGTTAATCTGAATTTGGGTATTACAATTTCGTGCTTACTGCGTCTATTTAAATTATGGAAGTCGCTTCTAGTTTTGAAAAGCCCTCGATTTTTGCGAAACTACAAAATACATTTCAAAATATAAAGTAAAGGAAAGAAGTAACAAACATAGAAACACTCACTCGCAAACTTTCGCCTTTATAATATTAGTGTTATAATATAATATATATATATATATTGTTATTTAATTTTACTTCAGTAATTATTTCAATTTGTATGCACCTGCCATGTTATCTCTCCACCACCCTTGGTTGACTGGTAGAGAATGCCTCAGGCATTAAGTCCGCCTATGTACTTGTATGTTGCATGAAGTTTTAAATAAATATATATATTAATGTATATAGCATAAATATATATAGCACATAGGTTTTTATCCCGGCATAATATTTCCTTGGGCTGATAAAACACTTTTCACGCGGGCCAAGCCGCTGGCACAAGCTAGTATCGAAATAACAAGCACACAATCTTCAATCAAATCCAATTCCATACAGTCATACAGTTAATAATATTATTATTCACTAGCAGTGAACCAGACAAGCTCACAAACTCGGTATTCCGGTGCATCAGAACCAAATGCATACGACGCCACATTTGATAAACTGTGCGATAATTTACAGTTGAAATTCATTATAATTTTATTCATGGCTTGGTTTATTAGCCCGTCTGAAGGTAGATGTTACTCCGTGATCTACAATGTAATATGAATGTCTGGAGGTAATAAATGTGGTTGCGGATTTTTAATCAGGTCCTGCGTGGAGATTTAGACAATGTTTACTTACTTACTTAGTTACTGTAAGTAGCTTGTGATCATAGACAGCGTTCTTCTTATGAAACAACATCACCCGGGATGTGAACTTTTGGACGGCTGAACCGATTGTAATCAATCATAGCTAAGAATACCAAGAGAGTTCTTAGCTATGTTTGCAAAGTCACCTTTCAATTAAAAATGACTAAGTCAAAATCGGTTCATCCGTTTGTGAGCTATGATGCCACCGATACACAGACATACACGTCAAACTTATAACCCCTCTTTTACTGTTGGGGGTTAAAAGTAAGGTTTAACTTGCTAAATGAAGGCATAAAAACATTAAAGACCCAAAGAACGCCCACAATAAAAATTACAAGTCAATCGGAAAGATTTGCAGCAACTTCTAATAAGATTATCTACTGCTGTTGTTATCTTTGTAACAGTTTAGTGTAGAATCAAACGCCTTGTCCTCGGTTTCTGAATTCAGAATTTTAAGTTAAGAACTTGTCAAACTCTACTAAAGTATGACAAGTTCCTTCTCATGCTAAAGTAGACTTTGGCAAGATAACAAATTCAAATTCAAAAACCGGTGAGTTAGTTAAGAAGAATTATCTAAAGACCTTCTTCAACTTACGCAAATATGCATCCTTAAAACCCTGCCACCGACAAACATTACAACAATAATCACCAAGCCCCACACTTGAGTCTCCTCGCACCCGTCTGACATGCCCTCAGCTCAGCACTAAAACCCCGAGTCATACGGTTAATTACCGGATGAGCAGCCCTCCGGTGATTTACGAGCTAAGAAACCGAATGGGTACTGAGATATGTTGTATTAAATTATTGCTGGCTGGAATGCAGTTGGTGGTTGGTAGTCCGGATTTGAATTTAAAAATAGAATTAGAACCGTTGATTCTTACCTTAATCTAGGTAATAAAATTGTATAAAATGCAAAAACTATTTTTTATTTAATTAATTAATTAATTAAAATACGTACAGGACAAACGTTTACAAAATACGTGTACAATAATTTTAGGGTTGACAGTGTACACAAGTTGGCAATATTAGAGTAGTTCATATTTCAATAGGTAATATCCACAACCTAACTGCTTGAATCGTGAAAGATTTGTCAAAAAAGGATGAGGAATGCTTAATTTAAATTTGGAACCTTTTTTTTTAGGAAACTGGTTTATATCTGAAGACAAGGAATGATTACCGCAGATACCTACAATGTGAACGGGGTTTTCTCAAGCGTAGACATTTTTTAATGCTCGGAGGTTTTACGAGTATGTTGTTTTTGAGGACAGTAAGTAGAAGTCTGTAGGAGGAGCTCGTGGCTTAATAATAACAGCCGCACTGGTCGATCGTCAAGGTTAAGCAACGTTTGACGAGGTCGGTCCGTGGATGGGTGACCATTTCAACATACCGAGTTTCCTCCGAGCCTCGGAAAGCACGTTAAGCCGTTGGTCCCGACTGTCATTTGAAGATCTTTGACAGTCGTTACGGGTAGTCAGATGCTTGAGATCTGACACCAGTCTTGCCAAGGGGTACCGTGTTACCCAGTTACTGGGTTGTGGAGGTTAGATAGGCAGTCGCTCCCTGTAAAACACTAGTACTCAGCTAAATCCGTTAAGACTGGAAGCCGACCCCAATATACTTGGGAAAAGGCTAGGCAGATTGAGTAAGCAGAAGTCTTTCCTATGTCGAATTCACACTTTGTTTTTTCATACTCTGGCAGGAAATTATGACAAAGTAAGAAAATAACGCACCTACTACCTACTAGTCTATTCACATTAGTTCTATCAAACATTCCCATCAAACGAACCACCTAACTTTGAATACTTAAACATAAAGTAACATTTTCTTTCCCTAGTGAGCAAATGTTAGCAGCGTACGGAGGCAGTGTTGATTTTAAAATGCAGTCTCATTACTCGTATGTAAGTTAGTGTTACCAGACTATATTAGCTCGAGGCAACTCGCGAGAAACGAATTCTTAAGCCGTGTACGGTTTCTCGACGGTGAGATAGGGGTAAGTAATTTGAGAAACAATTTGGAAAGGCAATATTTCACTTGTATAAATCTACGAAGGAAATAACGGGATATTCACGGAAGATACAAATACAAATAATCTTTATTGACATAATTTTTTACAGCAGTTAATGAAGCCTCTGACTCCCGAACTATAGGCGGATCATATCCCATTAGTAAGAAAATAAACGCAATTCCCATCATTGACCTTTTCCGGGAAAGGTTTTTGAGCACTAAGTAGCTTGATACGGCAGGAGTGTGTATAAAAATACCATGAAATAATACAAAAAATGTGCGTATACGTGATAAAACTGAACCTTCTAAAACAAATTAAAGAATTAGAAAGATTCAAAGTTAGAAGTTTAGAAGTTATATCTTTCTTCTCTCTCATGTAACAAAATTTGCCTGATGGTGACGCGTTCTTGAAATTTTACTCTCAATCTCGTCTAATTATCGGAACGTTGCCAAAGAAGTTTTACTTCAAATAACAAAATCAAATAAGAAACATGAATCGTACAGTTGTGTCAAAATATTTTCATAGCAGTCCTAAAGCTCTTTGCCAAAAATCTTAGATCGCTAAAGTGCATAAAATATACACCAAGCTTTTGAACTGTAACGACTGCACCAAAAAGCTCTGCCTCGTTCCACCCCGTGTGTATCTCACTTCACTCAGGGGTACTACACCTTGTCTAATAAGTGCCCGCACTCACGTTAATGAGTTTACTGCATCCTTAGCTTGAAGTTTTTAAAAGTGCACCTTGCAGCAGTGGCGCCCAACCTTTTACCTTGGTGTCGGCAATTAATGGCAAGCTTCCATGCTTCTTGGCTGATTTTCAACTTAAACACAAAATATTTTAATTGGTTTTTCATACTTCAATGAGTTTGTTGTGTTAACGTTTGAGCTATAAGATTGGTTGAAAGGAATAAATATTTGTGTTTCTTGGTTTTGCTTTGACAAAGTTTGTGAAACACCCCATTCGGGTTTAATCTTGTGGATTATATGTGATCCTACTGATTATGAAATCAGAGTGGGCCTTGTGATTGAGTTTAACGACACAAGATTATTATTACAATCAAATGCATAAAAATATTTTTATTATCAATATTTTTTTTTATAGTTTTTCAAGAACATTCCCGAAAACACTAAACCATGTCTAACGACTACCATTCTTAATAACACTTTATAACAAAAACAAAACATTCTTCATTCAACCCGTCACTGCTACCGGGGCGAAGTAACAACGTTAGCCGGTCCATTTCTCAATTTTACCCTGAACAACCCCTTTCTTCTTCGGACGCTCTGGGTACCATGGGGTACTACGGGGTACGGGAACAACCCTCCGAAGCCCGAAGCGTTTCGCAAGCCGCGGCATGCACGTTATTTTATTGCTTTCCGAAGTATTTCTTCGTTTTAAAATGTTGAGAATTTTATGTGTGTTGATTTATATGTTTTTAGGGTTTCTTGTTAAGTGTTGCAGTGTTTTATCTTTAACTTAATTAATGCTAGATTAACTTGTCGAACACTTAAAATGGAAGCTGTTTATTGAAACCTTATTTTCTTTAATTTCGAGTGCCTATAGTTTGTGTAGGGTTTATGAAAATAAAATAGTTATTTATATTATCTTTGATTATAAACGATTCAGATGAAATTCTTTCGATATAATGCTCAACAAAGAATTAATAAGCGTATAAAATAAATAAAGAAAAATAAATCAAACAAATAAAATGCATTTAAATTTAAAATTCAACCTCTTAAAATCGCCAGTTCCCACATCCGTCCGCTGAAACTCAGCTTGCGTTCATTGTGGTCGCATCCGCCTCCTCGCGGCATTATATTAAATTTTATTATCGCCCTGGACTAAGTAATGGGAATATCGTGTAAGGAGCGGCCGTCCGCAGCCCCGGGGCGACATAGGGGGCGAAGCGCGGGTGACGGGGAGCTTGGTGATTAAAATTTCGACTACCGTTGATGACACGCCAGTACTGCGAGAGGAAGGATTAATGCCAGCTTTATGAGTAGATTACATTACTTCGCAGTACGACGGCATTGTAAGTGTTGAGATTTCATTTGTTTCGTCACGATGACATCGTGTTCAGTTGGGATAGGGTTAGATTGTTTATGTGTGAAGTTGACATGTTAACTATTTTGTTATTCAGTTTTAAAATAACTTTCACAAATTAATAAAAGTGGACTGTTCGGAGTCGGACCCGAGAAGGGCTGATTTGTGCCTATATTTTCCATCGTGGTGCAAGGATTAGCCAATCGACAGAAGTCGATTGCTAACCTTATGGCTGCGTCGGCCTTTTTTATTTTTTAATTGTAGATAGGCTCGCGCTTGACCATAATTTCTCAGGAATTTAACGCGATGAAATTTCGATTGTTTTTTTACCTATTTCACCCGACGTTTCGGCCGTGTTGCAACGACCGTGGTCCCGGGTAGACTGGTGTCTCGGTGTACTGGCTCCGTTGGAGCAGAAAATTCTTCTTCTACCCTCACATTTCTACACACAACACTAACCGTGTCCTTATTCTGTAAGTTCGCCGACTGCACAAAACGAGGTAATGTTTTTTGAATCAGTGGATTCCATGCCGCGGATATTTTTAACCGTCATCCCGATTGAACATTTTGTGTTTTTTCATTTCAATCGCTTCACGCACAATTCTTGAATAGAAGTGGCGTTCCGTGGAGAGGACTTGTGGACGATGAAATTCGATCCAGTGATTGCTGCCGCCTTCTAATAGGTGTTCTGCAATCGCCGACTTTTTGACCTGACGGTTTTTTACAGCGGCGATATGTTCTTTGACCCTTTCAGCTATAGTCCGCTTAGTCTGGCCTATGTAGGAACTACCGCAGCTGCAGTTGATTTTATAAATACCCGGCGATTGAAACGGCATACATCCTTTGGTGTGCCCACTATGCTGTTCACCTTTTGCCCCGGCGTGTATATAGTGTTTATGGAGTAATTCTTCAATATCGAGCCGATCTCCTGATGGTAAGCGATGATGAACATTTAAAATTGTATTTGCCATCGAAACGCTAAGAAGAAAAATTTACGACCGCCGCGCGCCGATGGGAATGGATGTACCAGGCTTCTCCGCGACTCAAGCCATTGTTCCCTATTGTAAAGCTTTTGTTAATGTTTTTTATGTTCAAATGTGTCTGATAATTGGTGTAAAATGTGTAAATGCCAATAAATGATTATGCAATTTCTCATGATCGTTTGTCTGTAGTAGACTCTCATTTGGTCCGATGTGCGGGGGGGCACTGGTTAACAAAGCCAGCCTGGCTCTGTCCAAGAGCACAGAAGCTTCCTGGGGGCTTCCGAGGATTTCTTCGCGTTGAAATGCCACCGGTCTTGCATTCCAGGATTACGTGGGCGGCTGTTTCTTCGGCGTTAAAACAGCCCCTGCAAAGTGGGCTGTCTGTGGCGCCTATGTTGAAAAGATGTTTGTTAAGGAGGATGTGGTCCGGTAGTCTGCCTATAATTATTTTTAGATTATTTCTACTTAGGCTGAAAAGCGTTTGTCTGTGTTTTCAAACGTATTCTTTCCCAAATGGTTTATTTAGCATTGAACACACCGTTTTTATGATGCCATCAAATTTAATAACTGTTCCTGTTCTCAACTATCTTCGACAGCCCTAATCTCATTAAATTAATAACCCAACAGCAAACCAATAAAATAAACATTATCAACACAAAAACATCCAATATATCGCCACTTAGAGGCATTATCGACAAAAAAACTATTCCATATTTCGAATTACGACCAAAAAAGACGTAGTTTCGACTATAAAAACGTCTAAGAGGGTCTCAAGAAAACAATAGAACTACAAACAGAGGTATTAGATGTCCAGACGAAGTTGTCTCATAAGCTATAAGCGCGGTTCAATTGTTTATCAATTGCCCACTGAGACGGAGATTCTAATGTTTATTGGAACTGTCTGTGGCTACGGATATTGTTTGTAGTTCTTTTTTTATATCGTAATATGAGTATATCTAATGATTGACTGGCCTTAAATCATACCTACAAGATACGTGAATAAGAGGTTCTACACAAAATGACATAGGTAATTATCAGCAAAAAAAGTTTTTACAAAAATATATTATAGACTTCCAAATAAAAACCACTATAATTTGAATAATAACTTCAATTGCGGAAGTCGGTTCTTGATTTTGTTTCTTCGTTTTTTGACACTGATTGCCGAAATAGAATTTATTTTTTACTTTGTAGGTAGTATTTTTATTTGGAAGTCGGATGTAATTTTATGTAAACAACTTTTTATTTTTCACTTTTTAATACCACAATGGTGGAGATTACCCGAATAACATGAAAATTGAGCACAACCAGTGAAATTAGAGTGCACCAGGGTGAACTGTACTCATCTGCGTACCACTTTAGAGCTTACCGGTGTGATGTTATGTTATGAAATGGAGTAAAAAATAAACAGACATGCGATTGCAGCAAACCCGAGAGATTTGCCGTCATTTATTGAATAGTTATGTTGTACCTATATCTCCGAAGTTCTTCATCAGATCTTGATCAAATTTAAATGGAAAGCAACAGCTTTCAAATAAAAAAGAATCATCAAAATAGGTTCACCTATTAAAAGTTCTGAGGTTCTGAATGATCCCACTTAAGCGGTGGTAGGCTCCGCAAGGGGCCGCCTGGCTCGCGACCACCATCCCACCGGAGTCCGGCGCCAAGCAGCTTGCTGTGTTCCGTCGGTGTGTGGGACTGCCAGTGCCTTTGGGGGAGAAGGAGGATGTCAGTTGCGCTGTTCAGAACCGGTCTTGGTCTCTGGGCTAAACTTGCCGGGTAACTCATCTTGGAGGGTAGCGGGATCCGAAGCACGGTGCCAGCCGTTGGCCGACCGCAGTCAGTAGGGGGCCCAAGTAGCACGCCAGCCACGTGCCAAAGGCTGCCCCGCCAACTCGCGAAAAATCCCGGTATGCTCCACCGTGCCAGCTGGCGACAGGATGGGAGGACCCGGTGGCCATATCCGGGGGGGTTCGGGCGTCCCCGCAGTCTCCAAATGAGTTCCCCACAGGTTGGGTTAGCTCCAGTGTTCCACTTGGTTCACTGAGCAGCGCCTCGACAGTTTAACTTCTTCCCCAGCAACTTTAAAAAAAATTAAATGACCAAAGTGAAGAAGAATATGGTGAAACAACGGCTGTACTTCCTCCCACTAAAACTGCACTTCACTAACATCAGGGGGTTGCACTCTAATCTCGATCCGGTCCACCACCACCTTGAGACCGAGAAGCCGCACCTGTTTTTCCTAACGGAGACGAAGATAACAACCCCGTCGGACGTGGCGTACCTCAACTACCCGGGTTACTCTCTTGAACACAAGTTCAAGATGCAAGCTGGGGTCTGTGTGTACGTCCGCGATGACATTTGTTGTCGTCGTCTCCGTTGCTTTGAGAAATCGGGTTTTTCTGGCATATGGCTACTTGTGGACACTGGCATGGAGAAGTCTCTCTACATCGGCGTCTACCGATCGCACTCCGGTGACCAGGAGACGACAGCGCTCTTTAACTGCCTTATGGAGTCGGCCGACATGGCCCAGCAACGGTACCCAACAGCGAAGCTTAATTTTCTGGGGGACTTTAACGCCCATCATAAGGAGTGGTTGTACCCGTACCGGAAAACTGACCATGCCGGGTTAGAGGCGCGCAAGTTTTCTCTATCGCTAGATCTAACCCAGCTGGTGAATGTGGCAACGCGGGTACCGGATGTTGACGGCCATACACCCAATTGCTTAGACCTACTGCTGACAACTGATCCGTAGAGTCATTCGGTTTCGGTCTCAGCCCCGCTGGGAACGTCTGACCATTGTCTGGTGAAATCCGTGTCGACTTGCTCTCCTCCAGATGAGAGTCCTAGAGGCACGAGGCGAGTATGGCGATACGAGTCAGCGGACTGGGACGAGATGCGGCACTTTTTTGCGTCTTATCCTTGGCGGCATGTGTGCTTCGCCTCGGGTGACCCCTCGAGCTCTGCGGACGCGGTTGCGGATGTGATTCGGCAGGGAATGGAGTATTTCATTCCTTTCTCCGACATTCCGCTCGGTCACAAATCCCGACCCTGGTATAATTCAGAATGTACCCACGCTGAGGCCCAAAAAGAGTCTGCCTACCAAGCCTGGGTCGGGGCCCGAGATCGCAAAGTTAGAGCGCGTAGGGTTCGTGCGAGGAAAAGAGCTTTTAATTCTGCCACCAAGTTCTGCAAGCGGGTTTTGCGTCGGGCACGTTTTGACCATATTGGACGTATTGGGGCCAAGCTGGCATCACACCCTCCGGGTAGTAAACAGTTTTGGTCCCTGTCTAAAGCTGTTGAATCGAATTTCTGTCGTCCCACTTTACCTCCAATGCTGAAACCTGATGGGTCGCTGGCTCACTCTGCAAGTGAGAAAGCAAATTTATTTGCATCTCTGTTTGCTAGCAATTCACGTCTGGACGCTGGATCCAAGCAACCACCTACTGTCCCTCATTGTGACTCTTCGATGCCGGAGATCGCTGTGCACACCAAAGAGGTCCGAAGAGTATTGTGCAGTCTAGACGTGAACAAGGCCAGCGGGCCTGACGGCATTCCAGCAAGAGTACTGAGGCTGTGTGCGCCCGAACTTTCTCCTGTGTTGACACGCTTGTTCCGCCTCTCTCTTGTAAAAAGAACGGTACCAAAGTCCTGGAAGCTTGCAAATGTGCAACCAGTGCCCAAAAAAGGCAACCGTGCAGACCCTGTCAATTACCGTCCAATCGCCATTACCTCCATTCTGTGCAAAGTTATGGAAAGGGTACTGAACAGTAAGTTGCTGACCTACCTTAAAGACAATAATCTCCTCAGTGACCGTCAATATGGCTTTCGCCGGGGACGGTCTACTGGCGATCTTCTTGTGTATGTCACGCACTGCTGGGGCGAAGCCATAGAGAGACACGGCGAAGCA
Source organism: Orthosia cruda (assembly GCA_964057195.1). Taxonomy (NCBI): domain Eukaryota; kingdom Metazoa; phylum Arthropoda; class Insecta; order Lepidoptera; family Noctuidae; genus Orthosia; species Orthosia cruda. Next base: position 23,797,149 of record OZ059837.1, read on the forward strand.
CTTGCTGTTTCGCTGGATATCTCGAAGGCCTTTGACAGGGTCTGGCACGCAAGTCTACTCAGTAAGCTTCCTGCGTATGGCATCCCCGCTGGTTTTTGTAGCTGGATATCAGATTTCGTTTGCGAACGGTCGATCCGAGTAGTCATAGACGGCTGCTCCTCTGACCTTATGGCTATTGATTCCGGAGTTCCTCAGGGGTCTGTTCTCTCTGCAACTCTTTTCCTGCTGCACATCAATGACCTTCTTCAGCTTGGTATTGTTGGGTACGCAGATGACAGTACTGTTTCAGAGAGATACCTGTCCAGCGCAAGAACCAGCGTGGATGAAGTTCGTTCCTTGAGAGAGACTATGGTAGAGCGGACAGATTTGACCTTAAGCCTTGTCTCCCAGTGGGGTGATGACAATCTGGTCTCCTTTAACGCCACCAAAACACAGGCGTGTCTTTTTACCGCAAAAAGGAGTCTTTTCGATCGGGCGCCTATTTTTCGTGGTGCGTCTGTTCCAGTGACTGATCGGATTGAGCTCCTAGGCATGGAGTTGACATCCAGTCTTAACTTCGGCGCCTCCATTGAGCACAAAGCCCAAATTGCGGCCAAAAAACTGGGCATCCTAAATAAGGTGAAGCGATACTTTACGCCTGGACAGCTCCTAACCCTGTACAAAGCGCAAGTCCGATCCTGCATGGAGTATTGCAGCCACCTTTGGGATGGCTCAGCAAAGTATCAGCTTGCCGCGCTTGACTCGGTGGAACGCAGAGCTAAGAGGCTCATCGGCGACATTGAACTGGTGGATACCAAGCTTCACAGCTTGGCTCATCGCCGCAAGGTTGCCTGCTTGTCGGTCTTCTACAGACTGTGTTTCGGTGAGTGTGCTCAAGAACTCCACGACCTCATCCCACCAGCCCCCTTCTACCATCGGACATCTAGACGCACTGCAAGTTACCATCCTTACCTTGTTGCCATTCCACCAATTCGCACCAAGCGCTTCCAAACATCCTTCATAATGCGCACAGCGAATGAATGGAACTCACTACCTGCGTCTGTATTTCCGAACGAGAGAGTAAACAGGCTCCTTCTGGGTAAGCTCAATCCATCGTCGACTCTGTCTCTGTCACCTATGACTTAGACTAGAGTCAAGAGCAAACCCATCTTAAATAAAAAAAAAAAAAGGTAACACAATTGAGAACCTCATACTTTTTGAAGTCGGTTAAAAAGAATCTAGGTTGACAACATGACATTTCGGCGGCTCAAATCAATCTAATACATTTTGGACGCTCTGACAATCATTATAACTAATAGAATGCTACTATATCTGTGGCTTAAACCGACCAATATTATCACCATAGAACAAATATAAAAAAAAAACAAGTGCAACGATATAGGGATAAGAAGGCGGTCTACCAAGACGACCCTGTCTTCCCTCTACCAAATTATTACCTAAATATGATTTACTACGAACCTCGATTCATCTAAATTTCTTTCCTGTACCAATTCGGAGTCACTTCTTAATTATTTCCCAATAAATCGTGAACACCGACTGCGCTGATCTCTGGAGTGTGAACGTTTATTTAAGGGCTGCTATATTTTTTCCACCCTCCCCGGTTCACTTCGTTATATTTATTAAAACATCGCCCGAGATTACAAAGAACACGATATTTTTTACACTGTAAGATGTGAAAACCAATTAAAGAGATAAAAAGGGAATCTAGAGAGGTGCCTGCATTAATTTCTTTTTTGCGGGGATTATTTTAAAATTGCATTATATTCTTGTTAAGACGCCGGTGGCCTCCGGTTAATGATAGTAGTACCCCTTCCTTTTTAATTGCCCCGGGCTATTGCGAAATGAGTAATCTAGAGGTGCTCGGCCGGTATTCGCGATAAAACTTCGGAGACTTTGAGAGTGGTAGACTGCTAGATAAGTAGGGCTAGGACCGAGGACTTGAATAGACTGTTTCTAGGATTACATTAAAGAAGTTAAGCTCGTTGTAAGATTATATGTTTAGCAGTTGTACTTCAAGAGACATCAATCTGCCTAGCCTTTTTCCCAATTATATTGGGGTCGGCTTCCAGTCTTACCGGATTTAGCTAAGTACCAGTATTTTACATGGAGCGACTGCCTATCTGACCTCCACAATCCAGTAATTGGGTAACACGATACCCCTTGGCAAGACTAGTGTCAGATCTCAAGCTTCTAACTACTCGTAACGACTGTCAAAGATCTTCAAATGACAGCCGGGACCAACGGCTTAACGTGCTTTCCGAGGCATGGAGTAATCTCGACCGACCTCGTCAAGCGTTGCTTAACCTTGAAGATCGACCCGTGCGGCTGTTATTATTTAGCCACGAGCTCCTCAACCTTACTTCAAGAGACATAAATTATCTAATTAAATTTTGATGAACTACGCCGTGGTTTAAACGGAATTGTACTGCACGTTTATTTGCCGTACAATGCTGGGATCACATGGCACACGGTATTTACACTACACGTTTTTTACAGATCAATAGCGATATGTTGCTATCTGATCCCAGCATAATATGAAAAAAGTTAATTCAAAAAATCTAAAATCTTGTCTGCTTTAGAAGCGAACTAAATAGACGTAAGCAAGAAGAAAATCATGCTGTGCAGTCGGAAGATACATATTCGCGACCTGGCTGACCAAACCCAGGTGTATCCGACTGAACAGCATGATTTTCTTCTTGTTTACGTCTTTTTACTTTTCTTCTTAAGCAGACGGGTTTTTAGATTTTTTGAATTAACTTTTTTTATTTATAACTTTTTAGATATTTTTTTTTTCGAATTATGTATATTCAAACATATAAGTATTATATATTTTTGAAATCACCTCTTCAAACCCTATATTTTGTTACGCCACAAGATATGGGATAGAAATTAAAAAAAATTGGGCCCTCACAATATAGCGCCCAAAATCCGCCATTTATCTATTTTCCGATTTTTATGTATTCAGTGACACTCGCAAGTTAAAGACATCGATAGACGTAAGAATCATCAAAATCAGCCAACGCGTTTGGTCTCTAGAATGCCACATAGGAACAAACAAACATACATACATACAAAGACTGATAAACACATAACCCGTCTTCGGCCGCCGGGTAAAAAAGTGCACTTCAATGCCGTGTGACACACGACTAAAATAAAAAACCGATGTTTAGAATATTCAAAGCGATTATCCTATGAAAAATATATTTATTTTATGAGTGTCGGAAATAAAAATATATTTAGTAAACGCTTGTCATTTTGCCGCGGTAAGGTTACAGGAGCACGTCACGAAACAACTTGGAACTCATAATAAAGATATAATAATTTCCCACGCAGATATAAATTGTGCGTCGATACCAATGTCTATGGTACATAATTCTGACACGGACCGCTCAATTCGGGGGCGAACTTCTAAAGTGTTCGCTAGAAGTGGTCACGATTATAACTGGGGCCACGTTAATCTGTCATTACGGTATTCGAAAACAACCTGTAAGTCTAATGTAGTAAGATAAAAATCAAATGCAAAGTTAGGGTTGTCAAATCCCGTTGCGATTACGCCACTACCAAGTTTTGCATGCACGTTTGAACAGCAATAACAAGCCTTGTGTCTCAGTCCATAGGGTGTATAGTATGTTTTTGGTAAGTCAGTGGCGGTTTATTAGTCATCGATGGTGGTGCGATAGGCCGGTGCCAGGCGCGAGAGTCGCGCACGCATACTCTGTCAACACTACATAATGAACGCGAGTTACACAACGCACGTGAGCCTAAATGTCGCTACGCTTCCGCCAGTAATTTTATTGTAATTTGTGCGTATTTATCATGTGAAGTGAATTATGGCTCTATTATTATTTTCGAAAACTATAATTTTATAGTTACCGTAAATGATATTGAATTATTGTTTAGTTGGAGACCTCAAAAATAAAAGCAAGGTTTCTCGTTTAGAAAAGCAATACACACAACGACAAAGTTGTGCGTGGCACCAGAGAAGACTGAAATAGTACTGACAGACGAACTGTAGGTAAGAAACTGAAGGAAAATTGTATGCGAAATGCCCTGAAATCTTTGTGGAGGCCCGTGGCATAGTGGTCATCTTAATCATCAAGGAGATTGAGATCTGTAACACAGGGCTTCCCTAGTACGGACTACAGTCTCTCACAAAGGAGCTTCTTGCAAAGGTTTTAATATAGTTCTTAGTATATAGATTTTAAGGCAACCTTTGTGGAGAGAGATTATTATACATACCTATACCTGTATATTTAACACCGTAAAACTGATTCACATCCGTACACTTCAACGTAAGGTTCAGTTGAAAACCAGCGTCAGGCAACTCCCAGTTGTCTGGCATTTTGCTGAACTGGACCTTTTTGGCGCAGCCGCGGGGCACACTATGTATGTAAATGTTGTAAAATTAAGTTTTATTTGTACCTACATTGTGTGTATCTGTGTGTGCCAAATAAACTAGTTTTCTTTCTTTCTTTTCTTTCTTTCTATAGAAAACAATAAATTTATTTATTTATCAACTAGTATGGTATTTTCCAAAAATAAATAACCTTGTCGCATTGCGTCCAAAACAATAACAACACTGTACTCCATCACTAAACCAGATTCACAAAATGCAATCCCGCATAAATAAATAAAAATACCACTAAATTCCTGTTCACCTGACAGATGTCACGTGATACAAAAATTAAGGCTGCGCCACAAAGAAAGCGGAGCGAGGAATGCTAATTACCGCGGATATTTATACGACTGCAACCTCAGTCGTTCCGTGACACCGCGGGGACGACGACGAAATAAATAGCGCTGAGATTGTACTGCAGTTTATGTTGGGGGATTTGATACTTTACTAGCTTTTTTTTTCTGTGGCAATTCTTGCATAAAGAAACAATAAAGGGGAATTATGGAAAGAAACTGAAAGGATTGTTTGGCTTGTTTTTATATCAGGAAAGACGATCAGCAAGCTAAAACCGGCATTTTATTTAATTATTGCTAAGGACCACTTTCAAAAGGAATAAATTAAAAAAGAATTACGATTTCGAAGTGCTGATGTAACAGCGTCATGAAAAATCCAAAATAAAATAATTGGCATTATGAAAGACCCAAAGGACCATTTCATGAGGTAATATTTAAGACCTAATTTACAAGACGAAATCTATTGAAAATATGTAAGATGCCATAAAGCTTTTTCTTTATTTATGTTATATAAAACATATTATAATGGCTTTCATTGAGTTTTCACTCACCGTTGCTAGTTAGTAAGTATGATGTGATATCAAACATGAAAAATAAAAAAAACAATTATCACAGGTTCTATCATAGTCATTTTTGCGAACCCAAATAATAAATAAAATTATTCATTATAAAATATATTTTGAAACAAGCTTTTTTCGTATTCTTCTCAGCAAACCCTTTCATTTGAAACCCATATCATGGCAGTGCAAAAAAAATTACTACTCCGCCATCTTGGGCCGTCCGCCATATTGGATTTAGAATGAAGTCACTAAGCTAACCATGCATTGTCATCCAAACTAAAAGTGTATGCAAAATTTCATCTTAATCGGTGGAGGATAACTGCTTTGAAATTCAGTAGCAAGATTTGACCCGAACATACTGACTTACATACATACATTGCAAGTTAAATAAAAGCTTGTAAAAAGATTTGCAATTTTCTTTTCTTAGTCTTAATTACTCAAACGGATACAGTTAAACTACTTATTATAACTTCTGACGAATTTATGAATTGTGTATTATAAAATACTCTCGGATCTAGACACTTCATCTAAATAGGAAAAAAAAATACCATAACGTTCAACACAAGAAATAACTTTAGCTTCCTTATTAAAACAGAGGTTCAAACTAGACGACCTTAACTGTACAACAGTGCAACATGCACCACAATCACTGCTGCACGTTACCTTACAATGGCGCAATGGCGCGGTTTTCAAATACGCCATCATTAGTTAGCCTTCATGGGTAATTAGAAATAGATACAAGAACTTCTTTGTTACCGAAATATGGATTAGTTTACTCTTTACTGTAGAGTACCTATGAAGCACGAACTTTTGGTACCTATGTTTCTTCTTTCTCTGGCTTTATCTACGCCAAAATAGGTCTTTAGTAAATACCAATAAATAAAATACTGAAATTATCCTCAATCCGGGATCTAAGTCGTACCTGAAACAAAATAAATAAAACTGTTAGTACACATCATTATAATAAACCCAAATAAATAACTCATGGTAGCAATTTGACTTGGTTTAGAATAGTTTACAATAATAATATTCTACTCTAAAGGCGGTTACAGACATTGCGAGGCATGCGCTGCGCACGCCTCGCAACGCAATGCTTTGATTTGAGTTGTCGTAGCACATGCCTCACCAAGAATATGATCGTCCACACATAGCGAAGCATGCGATGAGCGCCTTACACCGGGCATGCCTCGCAATGTCTGTATCCGCCTTAAATAAGTTTAGGGTTCCGAATGACTGAAAACCCTATTACTGAGACTCCACTGTTCGTCTGTCTGTCTGTCACCAGGCTGTATCTCATGAACCGTGATAGCTAGACAGTTGAAATTTTCACAGATGATGTATTTCGGTTGCCGCTATAACAAAAAAAATATATAAATATATTTTTATATATCTAAAAACACCCCGCTATACTAAAAACAGAATAAAATAAATATTCAAGCCGGGCTCCCATCAACAAACGTAATTTTATTGCCGTTTTTTGCAATAATGGTACGGAACCCTACGTGCGCGAGTCCGACTCGCACTTGGCCGGCTTTTTATAAAAAAATATAGGTGTCAGATAGGTCTTACAAAATAGTCCAGTCGTTACTGGCCACTACTAGTAAAAAACTCAATAAAACCAGTACATATTGTGAAGAAGGTAAATGAAGAAAAAACTAAAAGATATCATAATTGTTTTTACAGGTTTTAGGAACAGCAATATTTTGTTTTAGATCTTATATAATTTAACCTCTTTGAATGTTTTTTTTGGTCTACCATAATAAATCAATCGATTCATTGAGTCTTTAGTCAACTGGACCCACTTAGTATTCATCCACGAATCGTAATGAATGTTCGAGAAAAAAAAATCAAGTGAAAAAATTAAATCATCATCATCATTTCAGCCGAAAGACGTTCACTGCTGGACATAGGCCTCCGCCAAGCGTCGCCACATTGACCGATCCCGTGCGTCTCGTATCCGGCGGATTCTCGCAATCTTAATCAGGTCATCGGTCCAACTAGCCGGAGGCCTTCCAAAGCATCGTCTGCCGGTTCGCGGTTACCATTCCAGAACTTTTTGGCCCCATCGGCCATCCGTTCTGTGAGGACGGAGGCCTAGTGCCACTTAAGTTTCGCAATTCTTTGGGCTTTGGGCTATGTCGGTATCTATGGTTCTCCTGCGGATATCCTCATTTCTAAAAAAACTAAACTCCGAGCTTAGCCCTCTCCATTGCCCTTCGGGTGACTTTAAGCTTTCTGATGAGGCCCATTATGAGCGACCACGTCTCGGTCCCATAGGTAATTACTGGCAACACACACTGATCATAGACTTTTGTCTTGAGACACTGCGGTAAATTGGACGAGAAGATACCGCGCAACTTCCCGAAAGCCACCCAGCCGAGTCGGATACGACGGTTGACCTCTTTCTCGAAGTTAGACCCACCTAACTCGACCAGGTATACATAATCGTCTTCAACTTCGAGTGTAGAGTCTCCGATGTCTATGTACATTTTAAGACCCACTCTTTCGGAAGCTCTACTGAGATCGTCGAGCATTGTACTGAGGTCCTCCATGGTCTCAGCCGTCAGACTATGTCGTCGGCAAACTGAAATTAAGTGATGTATTCGCCATTTATGTTGATGCCTAGCTAGCCCCCTCCAGTCCAGGCGTTTGGAGAAAATTATTTCAACTTTATGATATGCATATTATCTTTAACGAATTGCTAGAACAGCAATGCGCCTTTTTATTTGCCATACAAGTAAGTACAATACTTTGGTTTGACTGTAACCGGCATGGTTAAATTAATTAAGCATCTACCATAAAAATGAACAAAACCTCGTTGTCGAACAAGGCTCCACGGCATGAATTCCATTACAAAGTTGCTACAACATCGAGTAATTTTATAATCAAAGCGTGCAAAACCGACATCGTAAAGCTTTCAGGATGCTGGGAATCCCTAAAATAACAGAGATGTGAGCTCGGAGGCGTGGCGGCCGGAAGTGGGCTGCGTTTGGACGGCCGGAACTTGCTATGGCCACATCCGCGCCAGCCAGCGAATAAGTAATGCACCTATTATATTATTACGTGGTATTGACAGGGTTAATTTGGTACAAGTGTGTCTTTGGTATGGCTTTTCATTTATGGTTAGAATTTGGGGAAAATGTAATTATTAATTGTAGAACTTACTGTTTCCAGAATGTAGTGTTCTCTACTTCTAAAATGTTTTGTTTTCTTTTGTGGAAATAATATATAACAAGTTTCTACCAGCGATGAATAAAAGTACCATATGTCCTATTCCATGATATGGTCTACCTGTGTCCTAAGTTTCATCCAAACCTGTTCAACTGTCAGACGTGAAAGCCCATTTTGCCGAGTTTAAAAGTTGTCTTTGACACTCAGCGATAATGTAACTATATTTGTAAAAGAAATTTGATAATAGTATCGGTATTTTCAGAGATAACATCATTTCAGAAGAACGACGCCCACTGCTGGACATATTTCTCGCCAAACTGATCGGTCCTGTGCCTCTTGCAACCACCGGTTTCTCACAGCCTTTGACCAGGTCATAGCTCTACCTAAAGGAAGGCCTCCCAACACCACGTCTAGCGGTAGGCGGAGATAAAACTGTAATGTATACCTGTTGAACAGAAAAAAGCCCAACAACCATCAATAACAACTAATTTACAATATTTTTTCGTAAATAATCACCACTACACACCAGCAAAGGCAAGCCCGCGCCATCCTGCACCATGCAGCGCCAGGCACGGCCACTGGGCCACCCCACGTTAATTGATTCACCAGATAACACTAGAATGTCACTTGATGAACGCGATCATGTTTATATCGCAACCTTTGTTGTTCAAAGTGATGTCAAAGTTATTCGTATGAAATCTAGCATCTTTGAAAAGAGTAGTAATATGTAGTATTGCAGATGGTATCCTAAACATTCGAAATTTAGTAATTCGTCATAGCAAGCTTTCGAAGTTCCGTACATAGCGATAATGAACATTCTCAATTAAATATTTCGTCATAGCGTACTTTATAACTCACGTAAATCGTACATAGCGATAATGAACATTGTCAATTAAATATTTCGTCATGGCGTACTTTATAACTCACGTAAATCGTACATAGCGATAATGAACATTGTCAATTAAATATTTCGTCATGGCGTACTTTATAACTCACGTAAATCGTACATAGCGATAATGACGATTCCCAATTAAATAGTTCGTCATAGCGTACTTTGTAACTCACGTAAATCGTACTTTTAAACTTTACGAATAGAATGCACTTGATGAGGTGGGCGCATGCTTATAAAGGTAGGCTTACAAAGGTAGCATTACAAGGAAGGAAGGAAGGTTTGTTGCATAATAAAGGTAGTATGATTCGATACAATGAAAATGCCATATTCCTACAAAGATCATTTAGAGTTGGACAATCCAGAAAAAAAAAACACACAACTTATCTTAAAGTCAGCCCTATTTAAAATACATATAGATCTGTTCTAAAATAAACAATCACTTGAATTTTGCATTTTTATAAGGAATCTCGTGATTATATTTTTCAGGGGCCACCCGTGGGCCCCCCACGTCGTTTGATTCAGAAGATAACGTTAGAATATCACTTGATGAACTGAATTTTGCTATGTAATACGTTGCGTGCGTTGCGATGACGAGTGCATTCTGGTTGTAATTGAAGATAAAGACCTGAGATTTTGATGGAAGATAAGAAATTAATACTTAGATTTATTGCAATGGTTACGTAGAGCATTGTAAAGTTGGATAATCTAGAGGTTTATTGAAGACTGGTTTTAGCCTGCGGCAGTTTTTAACCCCTGACGGAAAAAAGAGGGGTGTTATAAGTTTTAACTGTGTATTTGTGTATTGGTGTATCTGTCTCTGGCATCATAGCTCCTAAATGGATGAACCGATTTTGATTTAGTTTGTTTTTTTTTTAAAAAATGACTTTGTTGAGAGTGTTCTTAGCTATGTTTGTTTAAATCGGTTCAGCCGTTCAAAAGTTATGCGCATTTTAATCTATGAATCTGGGTATTTTCGCAAGTTATCGCTTTACTTTTTCTTCCAACCTATTAAGTGGGGTATCAAAATGAAGGATTTTTAGAGGTGATTACAAAAATATATAAATGTTAAAAAGACATTCGAAAAAAAAATGGTACCTAACAAAAAAATTGCAAATAAAAATCAAAAACCCGAATGATTAAGCGAACTAAAATGATGTGAACGAGAAGAAAATCATGTTGTGCAGTCGGAGGATATTTATAGTTTTGGTCAGAGAGCTTGCGAATATGTGTCCTCCGACTGCACAGCATGATTATCTTCGTGTTCATATTTTTTTAGTTCGTTTAAGCAGTCGGGTTTATTTTAATTTTATTATAAATTTTATATCTTATTCGTTGTTCTGTGGTAAAAGGTCTATGACTCCTATCTATTTTACGTACACAACATTAGTTTGGAATAGAGGTATATAAAACTAATTGTATCTGGTATTCTTAATATATAATCTGTATAAAAGTCATAACATATAAAAATTAGTTAGAGTTAAATTGCTTATTAGTCTATTTAGGCTAGATCTATTATTAAGAACTTCAGTTTTTTATTAATATAGAAAAAAATATTATCGTTGTCATATATCGAATTTAATTACCAGAAAACGTGAGATTCATTTTCACATAGAATCAAATAAGTAACTTTCTTAAGTAAACAATGACTATTTAAACCTCGAAATCAACACGATCTATTAATAATCTTTTTAAGGGATACAGAATCCCATTACACCCGTACAAGGCCCTTTAAAACGATCGATGTACCAGAAGAGCATAAAACAATGCCCCTAGTAATTTACGAGTTCTACTGGCTTCGGACCTCTCTTTACGAGAAGTAGGTACAACTCCTGTTGATAATGCCGGGCTCTTAAAATGAGCATTAAGATTAAGGGAAAATGTTATTGGGGTGTAATGGGGAAGTGGATTTTTTCTATTTAAATTTTAAGGTGGAATCTGGGCATTTTTATCCAGGTACTGGCAATATTGTTATATTTTGAGGATTTGGAATATAAATATACTTATAGGTATTTTAATGGAAAACATTTTTAAACAATTGCGATTCAGCTGAAGTTTAATGAAAAAATAATTGAGGATACAATTAATATAACGACTACTACTTTTTGTCATCTATTATTTTTAAAACATTTTTAAACAATTGCGTTTCAGCTGAAGTTTAATGAAAAAATATACTTTTTGTCACCTATTATTTTGGTTGACAAAAAATACGCGCGGAAACCAAGATCTAAATTCAATATAAGTTTGAATTCGCCAACCGGTATCATGTCTTCTCTGTGTGAGAAGAGGTTTTTGCCCTGCAGAGGAACCATACCAGGCCGATTTGTCAACTAATTAAAAAAGTACGCCTGTGAGTAGTTGTGAGTCACATCCATGTCACATCAATAGTACAACGGCTGAGGTTCAAACTCAAGACCTTTCATTAAAAATGTACTATTGTCTGTGAGTTACACAAATCAGACGCACAAACTCACACCACAATTTACAAAAAACAATTGAAAAATGGTGTTTCAATTTCGCCATAGGCGTTCGAAATATAAATTAAAATTAGGATAGGCGGCGTGCTCCGCAATAAAACGCAGCTGCGCTCCAATCAGATGACGATCTTGATAAACGAGCAACGTGAGATTGCACTCTTGGAACCTGGTGGAAAGTGAAAACCTATTCCGTTTTTTTTGCATATTTTCGTTTGGAGAAGCGGAGATATATGGAAAGATTTGTAGACAATAAATGGGCACAGGGCAAAAAATACCTAAACTTCTAGTAAATTGGTTGAGTTTTTGTGCATGGTACACCGTGGTGAAATAAATATGTGAGGAAAAATAAGAATTTCATTAGTTCAGAACCACATATTTTAGAGTGGTTCAGAGGAACTGTTAGTTGTATTGCTGTAGTCCATTCAACACCGACGGCCTTGTCAATTAATCCAGTCGACCTCGAGAGTTACATTAACGTTTCAGGCAATACATTCAAACTAAGTAGTACTTGAAATGCTTTTAAGGTCCAATGAAGTCCTATGATAAAAGCTTTTCTGTTCGTTTGCCTAAAAACTTTACCGCAAATTTACAAGATAACAAGATCGCCAAGTCATCGTCTTTTAACCATCGGATGTTTTGTTTATGAAAACTAAAGCTCATCTCGAGGACACTATTATATATTTAACGGATTCTAATTTAACGAACACCGTAGCAATCTAGGACCCTGTCGCAACCTACAAAATGACGACAGCACATAAAAAATACACGGCAATGACAGAATAGAAATAATTACTTCGTATCCCGGGCAAGGCAGCCGCTCAACTGAAAACGTGCGCTGAAAAATATATCCATCCCATTTTATCGTATGGGGGTTTCAGTAAGCGAGAAAGGGACAGTACCACGTTGCCTAAATAAAACATAACGGCTGAGAACACGAGCCATATTGCCTCGGTGGAAAAGTTTTAAAAAGTTTTCTTTGCGGACCCATTACAAGTACGTCGACTTTGTATGTGTGTGTGCGCTCGATACAAGCGGTCGATGGTCCTGTGATATGTTAGAAGACACGCTTGTGAACAACATTATGTTCATACACGAGGATTTGTAGAACAAAATCAACAACTTTTACGCCAAAATGTATACAGAAAGTTGAGAGAAAGAGAAGATTCTGGGAAAGCCTTTAATTATTTCATCGTTCAATGTTTAAATAGCTTTATTACATAAGGTACAAAAGTAACAAAACACACAAGAACCAATTGGATTCTGATAAAGGCAATAGAGAACAAACTCTATCTATTCATCTTCATACTTCTGAGAAACTTCCAAAAATGAATTCCCTATGAAAAAAAGGCTAAAAGTACTCAAGAACAAAGTTTACATACCCGCTGATTAAATTCCTCCATATTCATAAGACCTAAATCGTCGCATACATTATTAAGATAATACATGAGACGCTAACGTATTTTCATTTTAAATGTTAATCCATTGAAAACGTGACCTCCAACAGGAGTGTGTATGTGTGAGTGGCCCTGGTTTACGCACACTACCAAGGAACAGTGTACACGACGAAAGTAGGTTTATTTCCATGAAAAAGTTTTGAAAATCGATGGCTTTAGCTCCTACGCTCGGAAAGTTTTGCGCCATATAACCATAAATACAGTGTACGCCCGTGTTTTGCTCGCTGTAGACATCGACCTACTGGTATTTTCTTCTAATAATTTGCAAAATACTGTATTATGAATATTTTCGTATAAGAATTTTACTTTTTACGCGTTATTACAACATTTTTTTCTCACGTTTTTTGAGTCACGTGTATGGAAACATGGGAATGTGGTGGAACATGTTTTTTTTTTGTTTTTATTGCGTTGTTGTTGAAATTACGTTATGAGGAAAAAAGTTCGAATTTGATTTCTCATTTTTTTTATTTAAATTTCTCTCCAGCCGGTTTTGCAATCCTTTAGAAAATGATTGTGTAATAATTACAAGAATTGCGAATTTCAAAAACGTGTCGTTTTGTTGAATTGCTGTTGTGAAGCCATAGTCTCATGGTTTCACAAGCGAAATGTGTTTTGTTCGAAGTTAGTGGTCAAGGTTTTTGTTCACGCTGTGATGTTGGGACACAAACAGAATTTCACTACTTTTATTTTGTTTTGTTGTCGATTGCGATAAAAACGTAAAATGAAAACATTGCAACAAAATTTGGTGTAATTGCAATTCACGTTTTTAATAATTGTTTGGCTCATAATTTCAACTGAAATGTTCAGTTGAATTTTCCAGAAAACACCCCAAAGATGCCCCCACAAAGGGTTATAAATATCGTAAGAATTAATACCCTAAAGGATAACCAGCATGACGCATTGTTGCGGCAAGCACCATCTTGAAAATATCGCTTTGATATATTATTGTTTATAAATAATGACTGTTGGACCCTCTTAATTTGATTGTGGCGTATCCCTAGCTTATTAACCGTCCGGTTAATATTTCCTTATTGGGTTGTAATTAATTTTGTTAGGCAGGTGCTATGCCCGAAGCTCGGGGCACCTTAAACGGCCATTATCTACCGCATTATTTTGTCGTGGCCAATTTGTTTGAAGCCTTTGACGTTTGTAACGAACAGTTAATTAAGTTCGATGATGGTCGATTGTTCAAGAAAGGATTTTGTTTAATAAAATAATTTGAGGGTTTGTGTGGATTGTTGGATCGGAGATTGTGTGACACCTTTCTTGGTTGTTATGTTTGTTTATTTTATGCGGTTTTGTTTACAATACCTTTGAAATGCTGAGCACGTCTTTGTTTATGGGTTTTGTATTTAGAAATCGAGTAAATAATAGTCATGCTATATTATTTGTTTGGAAATGGGTAAGCCTTATAAGAATTGGGCAATACTTGGTAACAAACATTGGTAAACAAGCTTCAAATCCTGATTTAATTAATAGATAATACTTTGATATCTACTGCGTAAATCATGACAGAGGAATCAATGAAAGATACACCCAGCCAAATGACATAAAGACTAAGCTACGAACTTTAACAAAGAAAAAAAACTCCTTAACGACTCCAAGCGTCACAACACAGCATACCAATTACACGCCCCCCAATTACAAACTAAGACCAGCCAGCAAACAGCAGTCCAAGTTGTGTCCAAGGTCAAATTAGCGCCATGACCCCCAACTGCACCCTCAGCCTGGACCAAGTACCAAGTAGTTCCGAACAACTGCCATAACTCCGCAGGTTCTGAAACTGGGTGACGGACTCAGCCGGCCGTTGACTCCGAGAAAAAGTTCCCTTTAAATATCCACAAGTTTAGTTTAGCAACTCAAATTTAGTTCGGCAACAAACACAACAAACAACAAGTCGGAACAAATCCGGGGAAGTTGCGCGCGAGTCGCGGAGCGGTTCAAGTTCGAGGGGAACTCGTGTGATGCGCACGTGGGGTAGGAATGTATGACGGATGTGTGTCAATGAAAGTGTAAAATTGTGTTAAACGCAAAGTAACATTTTAAATAAAAAAATAATCTACGTATGTATATTATTGATTTAAATTTAAACTAAACAACTACTTATATGCACAATAGGAGAAAGCAGTAACATTGCAGAAAGCTTTTAATTATTTGTAATAATAACTGTATTAAAATTTTGAAACTGCCATGAAAATATTCAAAGTTAATCATTATGAACCGGAATCTTACGTATGCTGCTCGTAGGTACAACGTTTAGTCGTTATGCTAAAATTGATAAAGAATATTTATAAAAACGACCTCATACTGAACTGTGCAGCAAAAACTGCATATACCATCAAATATTACATCACATTTACGTGGTTTCTTTGCTGCGCTGAACGTAGGCGATCCGGGTCGTAGCACGGTGCTACGAGCTACGGCGTAGGCGGTGCCAAAAGCTAGCCGCTACTTTACTACGCCGGGGTGTGAGGCATCGTATCGATTGCCTCCCCTGTACCCTTAGCATGACCTAACTAATTTTATGACCTTTAAGGATAATATGTATTGATATATTGCGTTTTAATGAAGTATATAGGTAAATAAAAATTAAATCGTTAAAAATGATTAACAACTTAAATAATTCATCATTTGAACGATAAAACCACTAAATCGTAGTTGAAAAAATCATTACTTAAGTCGTAATATTTTTATCCATAACTGAAAAAAATAATCATCTCATCGTAATAAAAATCGTATACGTATTACGTAACTGCGCATATCCTGTCTCCGACTGACCGCATCCTTGCGTCGGAGACAAAGTCCTGTGCAGGACTGGCGCGTCGCCGCTGCGGTCCGCATACCGCGCATGCGTCCTCCCACCCCCGCCACCCCCTACCCGCAACACGGAAAACTTTTCCCCGACATAGCTATAACTACCCGCTTCACCCGTCGGCAACACTTTTTGCCCCCACCGGTGGTAGGGGGGAGCAAAAGTTTTGCCAGCCCGGTTCGGTACTCCGTACACATCGCTCTTCCACTTTTTCCTGTATATTGAAATGGAGGTGCGGAGAAAAGAGTAGAATTTAGAAGCTGTCGTACAAATTTTAATGAGGAGTGAGAAGGTGAATGGTATTCCGTGTAACGAGCACCGCGGCCTTTGTATGGACGTTTTAATATTTTAATACACGCCGAAGTTGCGACGCGAGACGTACAATTTGACAAAACGCGCGTCTCATAATGAGGATGTCATTTGGATGTCAAATGTCAAATCATAATAGGTAATTTACGGAGCAACAATTTCTAACACAAATTGATGAAAGTTGTGGCGAACGATCTTTGTAGTAATTAGTTATGTATAAGCAGGCTTACCTCAGATAATTGCAGCTGACCGTTTCCGGCGGTCACCTAGTTAACGCTTATCACAATTAGGCGAGCCACCACTTCATCACGGCTATTCGATAACAAGGATCCTGGGTGAATGATTAATAACTAGAACCGCGGTTTGTTTGCATTTGGACGGTCTCGTCCGTCGGCGAGAGTAACAAACTTATGAATAATATGCCGCATAAGTTGAGCGTGACTTAAGGATGAATCGATTTTCTTGAGCCTTCGCCACACGGCTGCTATCCTTCCATCTCGATTAATTGCATGGTTTATTTAAAGAGGAGCCGTCAACAGTACATATTTGAGGTCTGGGAGTACATTCATCACGGGTCGGGTTGCACCGTCTGACCCTACGTTATCTTGCAGACGCAGTGACGCGACCCGAACCTCTTGGTGACTGATGACTGGCCTTAATTAAATTGTATGAACTATCTTTCTGTTGGTCTGTTTGCTGGTGCAATTAGTGAAACTGTTGACGCGGTGGTGCTATCCGAATTTGGAACGTATTTATGTCCCAAGTAGATAGTCACTGAACTCAGTAATTCTACTGCATTAACCTAAACAAAGTCGTCACCACACGACACATCTAATTTTATAGCACGACTGTTGAAAAACTTTTCACAATACACATCGCCAGTAATGGAATGACAGTCCTAATTCACGGTAGGTTTAGTTAACGTCTAAACCAACTTTACAATTCTGCCGTAGTTGCGTATTCTGTCCACCTGAAAACCGCCGACGAACTCCGACGTCGGCCGCATCCAAAATTCAAGGTATAAAGACAGACACGGGCACATGTCCGACAGATGTACTCAGTTCCTGATGTGTGTGAATCAAAGACTAGGATTTGGTTCCAGTATTAGAGCGGGGATATTACTGCCGGCGGCCTTAAATAAACAACCGCTGTGAGGCCATGTTTGCACCGAGTTTTGTGTACGAAATTTAAATGGAGCTCCTATGGACTCGGTGAATAATTATTATAAATAGAGTGCAGTGTGGAAACAGATTTCTATACATCTCTCTCATGTAATCGTTAGTTACGATGTTACTAAGTTAGATTATAGTGTGACACAATAAATAATATCTAAAAATATTAAAACAAGTACTTACATAAATGTGACTTTGTGGTACCGAAAATGGTAACACGTAAATGTACATTATTTTACAATGCATGTCCTCGAAAAGAGCGTTTTCCAAGCAGCCAAACTGTACGGAAAGTGTCACTTTTTAACCGACTTCCCAAAAAGGAGGAGGTTCTATGTTCGACTTCATGTTTGTTATTTTTTTTTTTTGTGTATGTTCACCGATTACTCCGTCAATTGTGGACCGATTTTGAAAATTCTTTTTTTGTTTGAAAAAGTATATTCCGAAATTGGTCCCATTTTAATTTGGTGAAGATCTGATGAAGAACTTCGGAGATATACAACAGAACCCTTCAATCAATAACGGCAAATCTCTCGGGATTGCTGCAATCGCATGTCTGTTTGTTGTTTATAACATTTCATAACATAACATCACGCCAGTTCGCTCTTAAGGGGTAAGCAGATCTCTTATTTCACCGGTTATGTTCAAGTTTCATGAAATCTATTCTGGCGAAATAGTTCCCTTACTAACTTGCCTATTAGGTACGTACAACTAAAAAGTGAAAAATAAAAAGACTTTTTGCAAAAAAATACTACCGCCTTCCAAATACAAAACTACAAAGTGAAAAATAACTTAATTTTTTGAACTCGGTGTCCATAACGCAAAAAAATGGTACCTACGAAAGACACCGACTTCAAATAATTAAGTTATTTTTCACTTTGTAGTTTTGTATTTGGAAGTCGGTAGTATTTTTTTGCAAAAAGTTTTTTTTCACCAGTGCTTTTTATTTTTCTGTATTTTTTTTAATTTTTTACTTTGTCGTCCGCCAGACGCATAGAGTTTTTATTATTTGAGAAAAGTTTTACAAATTAGTTAACTACAGATTATCATTCAAATAGAAGGTAAAATATAACTGATACTTCATTACTCGTAAAGGCGATTTTAATTACGCTAGATTTAGATTTATTCAATAAATTAATTTTTAATATTCATTAAATATGTTTGGAAGAACGTATATTTTGCTCGTGCCTTTTTGCGTCATGACGTGACAGCTATTTGCACATGCGTAGTAGAAATGCCCGAGGACCAATATTGAATAAGCCCGCCTTTTTATAAATTTTTTGCTTGGTTCAGATATTTTTTTTTATTTCCTCGCACAATGCATAGAAAAATGTACTCGCTTCGCTCGCTCGTAAATAAATATGCCACTCATCGGGCATCACCTAATAAAAAATAACTATTAACGACTTCTACATAATCGATCAATTATATTTCGAATTCAACGCCAGACGCGTACGAGCACCATTTAAAAAGTTACAACAGTTGAATTTCGAAAATAGAACACGATGTTCAAACTTTGCTTTCAACCAGTTTGAGTAAAAAACATTCGTTACACATCGAATGGGACGCACCAATAAAATTATTTCCAATCGATGTTTTGGATTCAATTTTCTTCTAATTAAAATTTATAGGAGTTCGACTTCTGTCGACGTCAATTTTTAACGAATGGCAATAAAAGTCACGAAAGTCTAGACGATTTTACGTGTATGGTTTTCTAACTTTTACTATAAAGCGCTATTTTTATTTCAGTGGAAAAAAAATATTCGAATAATAAAAAAGCCTGTTCATAAAAATGGTTGTTTGTTTTTGAGTAATAAATAACTTTGTCAGACGTCAGTCATGTCCGTTCAGAGTGTTGTAAAACAAAACAAAAGAATGTAGCGACATTTAGTTCAAGACGGGGCGATAACTCAGACGGAGCGCGTAGCCACTCGCACAGATTTATTGGTGCAATTGACAAAGTGGCAAATGGCCCATTAGAAATTAGGAGTTCCTCGAGAAACGCGCCATGGAAAAATGTACAGCAATATTTCCCCTGTGTAAGCAAAATTGTAAGCAATAAATAATATCCGGGTGTTCTTGTGTCGCTTGTACAAAGTTAATTTGAAAAAGGTTTTTGAAAGAACTGAAAATTTATTTGTTTTCTGGACTTTTTGAAGGTTTATCTTTACGCACTAATTCGTATGACTTCATCAAAAGATAAAACTATGAACTGTATTTAGGGTATTTATACTGCTAAAGAAAATCTTATCTTCATAATACGATATCTAAAGTCCATTTTCTTAGGTAGGTAATCCAATAGCTACATTAAAAACCTTTTATACAAACGTTCCGCATAAACACCGCACTTTAACCAATAAACCGAATAATCGTCCAATAAAAAATAAACAGATAATCGAATACAATAGTCGTAATAATCGAATAGAGGAAACTAATTCCGCGAATGTTTTCAGTCGATAGCTTACGACATGTTTATCGTCATTGAGTAATAAAATGAGTCTAATGACTCGGGAACTCGGCTCTGCCAGGATTGTCTCTCTACATCATATATGGGTCAATAAAATTTTATGTTCAGTTAAACTTTGTTAAACGCTTCGTATTTTTCTGAGGGAATTAGGAGCCATTTCTTTTTCAATACCTTTACCTATCTTGATGATTGGATTGGATTGGTTTTGTAATATACGTTATCAGAGATCTATTTACAGATATTGCACAATTAGAAAAGTTTTCAGAGTTTTAACAAAATCAAAGTACAGTTTTCTGTATATTGCAGTCGTGATAAATATTACTTCATCAAAACTTTATTCATATGACTACTGTGAAGCTTTTCCTAGAAATATTCCATGCAACGGATTACCTAATGTGTATAACAAAGGACTGCACACGAACTCATGTCTCGTTTTATTTAGAAGTGCAACTGTTACACGATGTTACAATAAAACATCATAAAAGCACTAACTCCAACAAATTCGAATAACTCCATCATTCGCAGTACAACTCGTTTATTATTCGAAATTTTCTCACCTCTAAAATTCAGAGATTAACACAGAATTTTGTAGTCACCTCTATTTCAGCGGAGTAGGGTTCTAAATTCAATTTTGAGGAAGGAAAATTCGCGGTATCTTTTTTAAAATCGTGTGCAAACACATCAGCGGGTGTTCAGTATAAAAAGATTATCTAGTAAGAGCGGAAACAAGTAAACAGATTATAAAAAAGACGTTCCGTTCCCGCGCGACCCCTCCGGCTGTATTCATACGGCGCTGGAAATGTCTTTGTATAAAAATATACTTTTTGAGGATTTTGTTTTAAGTTAGTGGTTTTGAGCTAATGTTTGTCGTGGTTTTTGTGTAGGGTGATTCATTTAAATATGTTATCGTATAAATTAATTTCGCTTGCTATTTTTTTCTTATTTACTTGGGTAAAACTGGCGCAAATAGTAAAGCTAGCATTTTTAATCTGTGGAACAGTTTTACTACCAATGTCGCCTGCGTGCCCTGAAATCTTTGAATATTTGTTGTAGCCAAAAGACATGTAAAGAAAGGCAACACCTTTCGAAAATGTCTTTGTACTGTTCTTTTAACGGCATCATACAAAGAGTAGGTAGCATATGGGATTGAGCGATAGTGTAGTTTTCCACCAGATCTTTCATAATCGGATTAATTCCGCCAGAGATTACCTCTTACAAATAAAAACTGGCCAAGTGTGCGTCGGACTTCGCGCATTTAGGGTTCCGTACCAAAGAAAAATCTGATTTATCAATATATTATTATTTGTTGTAAAGCATACGTAATAATAAACATTATCACCAAATTTCAGTTCACAGGTCAATGGGAAGTTAAAAAAATCTTCTGAACAAAATTTGTGTTACAGACGACGGATAGTCAGACGGGCATACAGACGGACAGACAGACGGAAAGACAGACACTTGAGTTACAGCAACAGGGCTCCGTTTGGACCCTTCAGGTACGGAACCCTAAAAACAAACAACTCCATAAAATGTGTTTAATATCTTCACAACCATTAACCAAAAACAATGGTCAACAAAGAACCTCACTATCCCAGTTTTTACCAACAACCCGCTAGTTCCCTTGAACACAGTTTCCCCTTTAGATCCTTCTTTTTGTATCCACTATCTGTCGGGTCCCGCGGGTGCACTGCGTTTGTGTCTCAGTACCCCTCCCGACCTGAACTACCCCGCCCTGCTACCCCGCGCGGTCGTGCGTGTCGATAAAAATAATTGCTTCCGTCACCCTGAATTACAATACAAACAGAGGTTTCTTGGAATAATTTCCTGAGGTAGAATAAGAAATTTCATTTATTTACTTATTTTATTCAGATTTTGTTATTGCATAGTTCATCAAAAAACTATGATGGTCAAAGTCAAAATCAAAGTCAAATATTATATTTATTTCAACAAGGCCATTAAGCGGCACTTTTGATCGTCAACAATTCAAATTTACAATTGATAAAAACTGAGTCTACCGTGCATTCGGAAAAGTAGCTTAGTAGGCACTAGTGTGAAATCTTCTTAATATTATAAATGTGAAAGTTTGGATCGATGTGTGTGTGGATGTATGTTTGTTATTCAATCACGCCAGAACGGCTGAATGGATCTAGATGAAATTTGGCACAGAAATAGATCACAGCCTGGAATAGCACCCAGGCTTTTTATCCAGGTATTATGTTCCTTTGGGATGATAAAACACTTTTCACGCGGGCGAAGACGCTGGCACAAGTTAGTAAATACTATTTATTTGACGATGTATTGTGAAAAACTGTCTGTTAAAATTTTCTTAAGTATCCTTTAGCAGTTTTTTGCATTTTTAATATATCTCATTCTTTACTTCTGCTAATATTATAAAACGTGGCAGTCTGTTTGTTTGCATGTTTTGGTGGTCAAAATGTTTGAAGTGTGCTTTCCCGTCAACCACATCATTACCTACCATCTGATGATGATGTTATGAAAATCGGGACATACGAGTAGTTAAGCTATGGCGATGAACACAATTTAAGTAGTTTGTTCCCGTGGTATAATTATCGTTCACGCTGGCAAAATCGTTGGCAAAAGCTTGTATTTAATATTCACTTACATACCTAAGCTAGCTGTGCGAAATTAATATCTTAAGTGGAAGTTCTCAGCAGTTAATCTGCGTTCATTCTCGATTTGCTCCGAATGAAGGCGCTATCGACTGGACGGCTCACAATAGATGCACTGGACCGAGTTCCAATATCCGAGCCGGTTTTATAAGGCATTCACAATGCCCTTGCGTTGTGGCGATATATTTTATAGTTTTGTATGAAATTTATTGATTTTCAATGATATTTCCATACAAATACTTAAATTAACAATGGCAATGATTAACAAAATAATCTTTTTTTTTTTTTTATTGCTTCAGAAGAACCATTCTCCTAGGTACAAACCGATCACATTCCATAGCATTGTCATTAAAATTGAAAAACTTCTAAAATTACTTTATAATTAAATTAAATTATTTTTGATGTTTTGCAATTTTAATGATATACTGCGAATAATTCACAAAACTATAAAAAAAATACTTTCTAATTATCAGCTTAATCATGAAATAGCTTCAGGTACAGCCATTGTAAAACCAATTTCAAAATATCAATACAGAATCCATTAACAAATTGCCAAAATACCAAAACAAAAGAGTAATCAAGATGAAACCCAAGTTTTCTAAGTAATCGTCTTAGTTTCTAACAAATAAGGCAGAGAACACACGTGAGGGTTCCCATTCAACAAGTCAGGCATTGTGGGGACGATCAATCATAATCACAGGCACTTTCAGGCTCTTTCACGTCGACTAATGGTCCACGAAATGCGTTTAAAATCTGCGAGTGTGAACGCATTGGAAGGTAACCGCTCGGAAACGCACAAAGCCGGTGTGGGATTGATCCATCATGTGTCCTCACCTCAAACGATACGCTTTTTGAAATGTGGCGTGGCATTTTCCGTTTTCGAATGTATTTTCTTTTTTTGTCATAAACGGTTCTGTTTTTATATCAACAACTTTTTAAAGGTAATGAATGGGTGTTATCTGAAAGATTTTTATCGGACACTTGTATTCGAATTAAATAAATACATTTTTCGATGAGTATGTGTACCTTACTTTATATGACAAAGCACCGTAAAATTCACATGCCCTTCAAAACACGACATTATTACCATAATTCTTTTCCCTCAAAAAAAATGTATTGTAAAAAGAATTTTTAATTTAACAATCTTTGACATCGTCCCGCCAATCATTCGGCAGGCAGCTCCATTGTACTCTGTTCCGTTATTTTAATTTTTTCCTCGCACAGGAATGTCTTTGAAACTTCAAATGACGCGTGTAATATGGAGGTCTCTGTTCGTTTGATGTAGAAAGATTAGGCCATTTGTGATGAGTATTTTTCACTGAAATAAAAGCGAACAATGGGTGCGTCGATAAGCCACGGATCCCCTTTGCGGTCTACTCTGTTTACAGTGGCTTTTTTGATGTGGCTACTCTGCTTTATAATGTTTAATTCGCTTTGATTTTGAATTGAGGTTTTCTTTTTGGAATATTTGTGAAGTTTCTTTATTTAAGTGGTTGGAATATTTCAGATGATCCTTATTTAATTTAATTCTGTTTTGCTGCGTTAACCTAACCTAAACAGCAAAACAGTATTAAGAAATAGATTTAGCCCCTTCTCTAGTCTCCTACATGCTTCGGAAAGATATTGTCAAATTTTGTGATAGAACGCCGAAAGTGCGACCACCAGGCCATAGATAAATATATTACCCAGTTTCTGGGCTGTGGACGACGACGTAGCTCTACGTAAAATGTTTGTATTCAGCTGCATATATTTATACTGGAAACTGACCTCAACAATGTTGATATAAAAAGGTTGGTACATTGATTTTTTGGTATATTGCATCTGAAAAAGGTTTTATTTCTCTAATAAAAAAGCAGTTCTAATTTTAAAAGAACAAAAGAACTCCCAACTTCTATTTTTAAATAACAGAACTACACCAAAACAAGACTCGACGCTACCAGAAATAATTATCTCATAACGAACCGGACGGCCACGCGTCCAAGACAGCGAACTGTCCGGACCAATACGACGGACACTAAGCAGAAAATTCCATTGCGCCAAAGTTTTGATTGTCCCCGGCAGATGGCATTCTTGCCGACACATTCCTGGAATCACTGAAGAGTATACGTTTTATTGTGGTCATATTGCAAGATGAACGCTTGGGATGACCGGTGGTGATGATGAAAATTTGTCTTTCTTGAAGAAATATATTTTTGATGGTGATTGGTGGAGATGGATATGACATATAGGGATTTGATCAATGAAGGAAATCAAAACCCTTTATTAATGTCGAATAACGCGTCTAACTCTGTAGATCAGATGCACAAATATTGAAATCGTAACTTGTCTCTCTGTGATGTGGAAACTGATGGAAAATTGATCCTTTTCTACTTAAGTGTAGATTGCATCAGAAAGTTAGGACGCTACAAAAATTATGACCATGCAAAATCGACAAAAAACTACTAAATCAATTACCAAAATTTCATTAACCCATCCCCGCTCACGTCTCAATTTAACCAACAATTTGCCAACGTAAACAAAAGGAGCAAATGCAACTTCCGACCCTCGGCCATTTTTATCCCTTACTAATTGTAATTTCATTGATAACACAGTTTACAGTTTGACCGGTCCATTAGACCGTAACAAGGTGGCGTCCGGCCTTACGGCTGTATTTATAACCTTTAGTATAGTTTCGGCAATAATTTCATTAGAGAGGCACAACTAGAGGCCGGACAAGACAAATGGTAGCCATTAGGACCCTAACGACTGCCCCCCGTCAGCCCCTGAACTTTTAACGACGAGAATCAAAGTAAATACGAAACGTTATCTTGCCGATTTGGCGATCATAACTGGTAGGGTTGCTAATAGGATGTACGCAGGTAGATTGTATCTGTTTTAATTGATGCTTAATGTACGATTTAGTGACCCTTTACTGGACTTATCGGCCTTTGATTTTGGACTGAGTATCAATTGGTAAAGTCTCTTTATGGGCCTCGCTAATACTGCTGTATTCATTGTTATTGAAAGCTCGCCATCAAGAAGATAAACATTTAAGCCATTTTAATGAAGTCCTTTTGGATTATTTTCAGCTTCCCTTAAATTTGAGAAGATCTGTTTTTGGTAAATATTATTTTGTAATGCATGGCCAGTAGAATGACAAAATTATTTCTACACAACATGACAAATTTATTTCTACACAACATAACAAAATAACTCCTTATAAACGGAACCCTCGTTTTTATTCAACTCTTAGTGCAGTCTCCCACGGGACGAGGCGGCCAAATCAGTCGCATTCGCAGCGGCTTCGCGACTCCCGCTTTATTGTAACGTGACGGCCGTCATTAAGGACCATTCGTGGCCAGCAACTTCTTCTGACCGTTGTGTGTGGAGATAAGAATGACGGGAGTAACAAATGTTAGCAGCTGTCTTGTTTGTTTTGTGGTAATGGCAGAGTATGTGTCTCATGTCGTTGGTAGAAGTACTTGATTAAGAGTTAGTTTGATTTTTGCAGAATTTTTTTACTCATTCAACTGAACTCATAGCATTTATTTCAATTTAACAATGTATTGGCACTTTTGAGTGTTAAGGTGTCGATCAGTGAGAAAGATGAATGATGTAGAAGCAGAAGCGTAGATCTTTACGGAGAAGAACGTGGAAGAAACAACATGGGCACACTCTTTGTAATAATTTTGATAAAATATCTGTTACATCATTTCATACTTATATTATAAATTGAGAACGATGAAGGCACGTTAAAATTAGAACTGCCCAGAGTAAAAATATACAATTCAAATATAAATGATTAAAATGAGCCGCAGGAGCTAAGAGACGACCAGACCCAACTAGCAGCAGCCGATCATGAATATGACGCTTGTATTAGTATTATTCCCTTTTGAAAAGATTGATTAGTTCATCAATAAAACTATGTATTATCGTACTCTCAAACTCTTTACAAGATAGTCAAAACAATATGTCATTACATGTCGAATTTGCTGATGTATTGTTCTCTCCAAAATATTATATTCCTGCTCGAAACGAATACCACTGCGAAAAGTCAAGTAGGTATCCCCATAACTCCATAATCCCAAATGTCAGTCATAAGAGCACTAACACACGGAATAATGTTTATCGGAAGCAACAGTGGCACGTAATCCCGTGAAGACGAACCGAGGGCCGCTCTTACGCTCATTACCTCCAGCCCGTGTGATGGGGGCCTAATAATGTACATGCGTTCATCGATTAGTGTTATTAAGGGAATACGTCGTATCTTTGGTAAGACAGGGGCACACTAGCAAGTTATGTAATTTTTCGGATTTAAAGGACATTGGCATAATTTTCAACAATAATTATGACCTTGTCTTACCGAAGTTACGATGTGACAATGAGATAAGCGGTTGGGTTTGGTGTATTAGTTTTATGGACGTAGAGGCTATGTTCAGAAACTCCACAACTTATTTTCAGGGACGCCGCAAGTACGATTGTGGTGTAGCTCGTTGGTTTTGTCTTTACAAGTGCAACCCGAGGTAGAGCAAAGCTCCATTTTTTATGAAAATCATCTGCCTAGCTAGCCTTTTTCCCAATTATGTTGGGGTCGGCTTCCAGTCTTACCGGATTCAGCTGAGTACCAGTGTTTTACATGGAACGACTGTCTATCTGACCTCCACAATCCAGTTAAAGGGTAACACGATACCCCTTGGCAAGACTGATGTCAGATCTCAGGCTTCTGACTACCCAAATGACAGCCGGGACCAACGGCTTAACGTGCTTTCCGAGGCACGGAGGAAACTCGGTATGTTGAAATGGTCACCCATCCACGGACCGACCTCGGCAAGCGTAGCCTAACCTTGAAGGTCAACTCGTGCGGCTGTTATTATTTAGCCACGAGCTCCTCATATAACTTTAATATATTTTATGAAAATATTAAAGCTATATTTTTATGTTTACTGTGATTTAGTTTTCTGAGCCTATTAAAAGCTAGCAAAAGTAGCACGTAATCCCGTGAAGACGAGCCCGAGTGCCGCACTCTTTACGCTCATTACCTCCTGCCCGTGTGATGGGGGCCTAATAATGTACATGCGTTGATTGATTAGTGTTATTAGGGAAACATGTGTCTAGTAAGATGAGTGGTTGGTAGGTATATTGGTTTTGTGGAGGACTTTTCTACCGAACCTGGGAATAACATTTCTCTTATTAAACAGTATCTCTGATAGTGGGTTAACTATGGAATTTCTTGTCCATTATTCTCCATAAGAAATATACCTTTGCAAATGGACAACTAGAATCACATATTTTTTTTATTTTTTTTTATTCTTGATAGGCTCGTGCTTGACCACTATCTCACCTGATGGTAAGCGATGATGTGGTCGACGGTGTAACACGCTTGTCTAGAAGTAACCTATTCACTCTTGACATAAAGGTTACGAGGTACGAGGTTGTAGCTATCTGGAAACACAGAGTCCGGCAGGGAATTCCACTCCTTAGCTGTACGCATAATGAAAGTATTTCCAAAACGTTTAGTGCGTATGGCATTTTAACTGTAAAACTTGATATTTAGTTTTTCCTTTAGTTTTACAAATAAAAACCAAGATGCGTAAGCTTGTAGTTTACATAGGTACTGTTAGCACATAAAGGACGATAAATTTGCTAGTTTCATCATATAGGTTTTTAGTTGTTCCAGGTCCTTTCCCTTGGCAGATACAATATTTTTCATACTTTCATAGATTCAGATATCTATAAATAGCAAGGTAATCTAAGTGTGCAATACATATAAAAATGAAAAGTCATTCTTGCATGACATGATTAGTAGAAATTTACTATATCAACATCTCAATACAACACTATTTACAAGCTCATGTCAAGATTACCAACATACCAACACATCGTCGGATAAAATCCCGTCTGCCGGGATTAGGGTGGATGTTCATAAAACGCGCGCGCTCATATTACGCGGAGTGTCCGCCGGCCAGTTCCGACAATTTGTTCCTTCACCCTACGCCGTTGATGAGTATAAGTTATTATGTGTACAGGCTGTAGAGAAGACAAAAAAGAATAAACAGAAAATGTATGTAAAAAAAATCTTCTTCTTATGCTTGGGGCTTATAAGAACACGGTGTCTTCATAAATAACGAACAGAAAATGATAGCTACCACGAAAGATCAGAATTTAATCAGCGTATTTTTTTCCGAAATCGATTAGTAATACGTAGGTACGTCACGTCCTAAGCGACCACTGATAATTAGCGCCGTGTTGTAGGCCCTTCACGCACAGCATTATGCTGATTGGAAGCCTTCTTGCCACAACCATGAAATGCATCTGCTTTTTTTTATTGTGTTTACTAATTTAGTTTTAAGAACTACTAACACTATCGTTAAGAGTTAGTTTAAGCAAAATATACTTCTACTGTTTTTGTTCTTGTAATCTGCTAATGTTTGTATGTCGTTTTGTAGCAATTAAATACTTTCTCTTTCTTCTTCTTCTTATGAGGAATTATTTATCATCATTTCAGTCAAAGAACGTCCATTCACAAAGAACATATTCACATCAAGAATTCTATTGATAGACATAATATAATGTGGCCTACATTCTCTCGTACCGCCACGTCGACATCAATTAGCTTGATAAATTTGAAAATTAAATTACCTTAGCTATTTGACCCAACTAAGCCATCTTCCACTACCAGATATAGTAGATAGACAGTCTATTTTGTATTCGGAATCTAAAAACCAAAATCTATGTGGCTACTCTTTGCTCAACCTCACCCTGTATCTCCTTATATTTCATACAGCAGATATTGAAGTACAGACCATAACGTATTTAGTTAACGAGAGTCATCTCGTCACAGCCGGGGTGTATTGAGTGGGAGGTTCACCTCTGCTGTGATTATTGTCAATACAAGTTATTGTTTCATTAACAACGGATTTATTAAAGATACATCCTTATTTATGAACGTGTTTGTTAGGTGGTGTTTTTTAACAATAAGCCCGAGACAGTCTCAAAACAAAAAATGTCTATATTATAAATGCCTTACCGAAATCTCAAGACTACATTTTGTCTTTACAACAATAATTTGCGCACTTTTTGTAGAGTATAAGGTCACAAATACCTAACCAACACACAAATGAAAAAAAACACGCAGTAAAAACAATTGTACAAAATATTTACACAAAAAAAAAGAAACAAAACAACATCAACCCAATCGAAAAGCTTACGATACACGCTTCAGAAATCATTAACAATATGACTCGTACGAATCGAGGAGACACGGACTAAACGGAACACACGGCCCGCTACTTTTTATTAATTTACGAAATAAAGTTATAATCTTGTTAGCGGGCCGCTCCCATTGTGTCGCGTTACCTGGACATTGTAATAGGATCAACTTATTAAACACTAAGTATACAAACATCAAAAGCATTTTTGCAAAGCGAAAGAATGACGCTTTCGTTAAGAGGATTTCTATTTTTGCGCTTTCATTATTGTATACAAATATTTTTTCGTTCGTAATTCTGCTTTGTTTGATCAGAAATATTGTTGTTATTACATTACTCTCTGTTGTTAATAATAAACGATTTATTAGGAGTAATAATATAAAACCTCTCTCGGAGTCGGTGTACCGAAAAGCAATAAACATGATAACATCGTTCTGCCATAATGGTTATGGGGCAAAATATTTGAGATCCATTTACCAAGGATATTAGCCGATAAAGAGGTGCTTGAAAGGCAATGGAGCTACCTTTCGGACCCTTTGGGAGGTTCTCAAGGAGCGAAGGAAGGTGTTGTGCCCCGTCCTAAATACGATCTAATTACGAAATAGTTTCTCTTCTTGATTTATAGATTAAGTTGTGAACGGCGGCGGGTCGCACACGCGGCGCACTGGTATACCACTGACATATTAAAATCCTTTCGCATGTGTGTTTAGTTTATACTGTTTATTATAATTTGAATGTATGGCAACACATTGCATAATAATTTCAATAAATTTCTATAGAGACGAAAAGTGACGTAAGGTTTGAGGTTTTATTATTATCCAAAAAACGTATTTAGAATTCTTATGTAGGTAGTAGCTATATAAGTTAATATTGTGCAGGTATTCAACGTAATTTCAAGACCGACATTATACCCAAATTACTTAAGAATATAATCTCAAATCAATACAACAATTCAATATAACCAGAGCTGTTCATACAAGCGGCGGTATCGAGAGGTGTTAAAGGAAAGACGGGACAATCTCCGAGGCATTATCGGATTCCGCGGGTGCTCGGTCCACAATGGATGTTTGGCCGATCCGAGCTTACTATGTGGGCCCACTGCTTTGTACCAAATCACTTCGAGTAGATTTATGGCCCAGTGTCTCCATTACCCCACTCTCCCCCATATAAATTGTAGAATAAGTGTTGCCATATTTACTGGTGACGTATTGCTAATCGCCGGGGCCTTCTGTGCCAGTGGTGAATAGTAATAATTAATCTGGTTGTCCGATGACGAATTTGAATAATTTATATCGGTAATTTATTGGTACGAGGTCCGCGGATCAAAATGAGGCGGTGGCACATGTGCCGCTTGTGAAGGGATCTGAGAAACTAATAATTTTCGTGGGACAAAGTGACAAGAGATAATTAATGTGAAGATTTGCAACTATGTAGGTATACCTACTAGATATAGTGGCCTCCGGTAAAACAGACCAACCTTGTCTTTAGAAAAATATTTTAACACCTTCATATTCAATCTCATGTACCCCTCGTATTTAGCACCCACCCCGTAACCGTGGTCACGCTATCGTATTCAAAACAACCAGAACCGGGTCGTTTCGTCACGTCTAATCAATCGTCCGAATCGACTGACCGTTGTTGGTCAAACCAACCGCGAAAACCTGATTACCAACCGATTGGACAGACCGATGACAGTTTACCAATGGAATGTAATTACTATACCTTCTAAAATGTACCTACATTTTACTAATGGGCCGGATTATTTGGGGGTCCAACACCAAAGTGAATTTGTAATAAGACCCCACAATCTTAAGACTTGTGTCGGCCTCAATAATTTATTTACTTTGATGATGTTCGCCTTGAAATGCGAGTAAGTTTCGAGTTTGGGACTGTATGAGTCAAATAGCGACCTGAATTTATTTGCAAATAATTTATGGGGACTGAAATATGGGCTACTATAATATTGGCTACCTCTAAATGTTTTGCTGAGTTTGATAAAACCCTTTTTATTTCTTCAGTACACATAAGCCAGAAACAACATATTGAAAAAAAAAAACAAACGCATCATCGCTTACCATCAGGTGAGAAAGTGGTCAAACGCTCGCCTATAAATAATAAAAAAATACTGGCCAAGTACGAGTTGGACTCGCGCACTAAGGGTTTCGTACCATTATCGCAAAAAACGGCAAAAAAACATGTTTGTTGTATGTGAGCCCCACTTATTTTTTATTTCTGTTTTTAGTATTTGTTGTTATAGCAGCAACAGAAATACATAATCTGTGAAAATTTCAACTGTCTAGCTATCACGGTTCATGAGATACAGCCTGGTGACAGTCGGTCAGAAAGACAGACAGATCGCGGAGTCTTAGTAATAGGGTCCCGTTTTTACCCTTTGGGTACGCAACCCTAAAAAGCAAAATAGTTAAGTATACTTATGTATAATAATTTAAAACTTACCTAATTGATCCATAAATTGACAAATAATTATCGTGTTCAAGGATTTTACGTTCTAAGTTCACAGACACAAAATGGAATTTCTAATCACTACAAAACTCATCCCTCCATGTTGAAGCAACATTGTACTTTGATTCATTTGCAGCAATAACGTAAGTGGTGGGATAAGTACCTCTCATTATCTTCCATACACGAGCAGATGGATTCCTTGTTATAAATCCTCTGTTAGGGTAATGTGAAACATCAAGTTATTAAGAATGAAACACATATTTTTGCCGGTTTGTTTCATCTATACTAATATTATAAAGCTGAAGAATTTGTTTGTTTGAACGCGCTAATCTCAGGAACTACTGATTGGAATTGAAAAATTATATATTTGTTGGATAGTCCATTTATCGAGGAAGGTCATAGGCATAATACCATCAATAGGAGCATAAATGAAAATGTTGCAAAAACGGGAAAAAAAAACCATTTTGAGAATTACGCGCTGCGAAAATGGTGTAAGTTACGCAACAATCATGCATGTAAGGTAGGGTAGATGGGTTGGTAGGTAGCCAGTTGACGGGAGCGAAGCCGCGTGGAACAGCTAGTGTTATATAATAATAGTATTAAAAATATAAATATTTAAGTGTTTATTTAGGTGCACATTTCAAGCTATTATTTCTACTACATAACTTGGCATAATACCCCGAAAGGTTATGTATGCACTGCACAATTTGATTCCGCCTAGCCCTTTCCATCATCGGACAACAAGACGTACGGCAATGCGCCATACATGATAGACATCCCACCCATTCGTACAAAGCGTTTTACGAATACATTCGTTGTGCGCACAGCTAAGGAGCAGAATTCCCTGCCGAAATCTTTGTTTCTTGATAGCTACAACCTGCGGTTCTTTAAGTCAAGAGTGAATAGGTTACTTCTAGACAAGAGTGCTTCACCGTCGACCACATCATCGCTTACCATCAGACGAGATAGTGGTCAAACGCGAGCTTATCATTAAATAAATAAAAAAACATAACCGTCAATATATTTTACCTAAGCCTAATTAAAGGAGCCTTAAAATATTGAAGTTGTAAAACGACTCAACTTTGCATTCCCTGTCTTTAATCCACTTAAAAGGTGTTTGACTTCAAATACAGCGAAACTTTATCATTTTCCACTCTAATTAGTATGTAGTTAATTAATGGCGAAATTTTTCAGTTTGCTTAGCAACTTTCAGAGTCCCCTTTCGGTAGCTAATCAGCGCGGTACGACAACACAGATGTGTACGACTGCTCAACTCAACTCCATATACTTAATTAATTAAAAGAGTACTCGAGTTCGAGCCAGCTCCCGTGCCATCCTGTTTACCTGTGCCAATGTTTGCACAACTAACGAACTACTTAATCATTATTTATTCGATTGCCAACGAAAAGTTACAAACTGTCCGAAGAGCCCACATGCATATATTACAACAACCACGCCCACTTCGACTGTCCTTCATTATAAATAAATCAAAATTCAATTTTCCTAACATAATTTTCAAGACCCAATTTTAGCATTATCTGATTAAAATGGGGCCCGCACATCCGAATAACCGACGGATAAGAAAATTGCATTAAACCTTATTAACCTTTTTAATGTGTAGGTGTTAAGTAAATTTGGATGTAATCGGGGTAAGCCTTTTTTTCGGGGTAGGGTTTGCGGAGCTGAGAAAAAATGCGCAGGGATTTATTGGCTTGTTACCGGGATTTAAAAAAAGGATCGTGGCAGACGGGCCGGGAAGGCAAGGAATGCGTCCCGGAGTCCGGACAGGGGTTCCGGCCTTCCATGCTCTCGGCGCGCGTTTGATGGTTTGAAAAAGGCCACCCTTGAATCTCGATGCTCATTTTTGTGATCGTTTTGATTTTTCTCTTTTTATTTATGTTGGCTGCTAATTTCTATTTCATTGAGTTGTGAGTCATATTTGCTGCATGATTTTAACGGTTTATGGCGTTCTAGGGGACATGTTGTACCTCCCAAAAAACCACTAAGTTTTTTTTTGGGAGTTTCTTTATTTTCTCATTGAGCATGGTAGGACTGTAGTCGATTCAGTCTGGGAACTGTACAACAATTTTCCTATGGCTGTATTTTTGAAGACTATGGTTTTCTACAATTTTTTGTTTCACATTTTCTTTGCTGATACGATCAAAAATGCATACCTAAAGTCAGTACTTTTTCCATAATCCGTCTGTAACCTTTATAAATTGTTTCTGTCTGTAACTCGATTGCTCATCAAGCACTTTAAGTGACTCCTCCCCGATCCTCTCGAGACTCACTCGAGGCTTCTTAAATATTCACAGACCGTGATTGTCGATCGCGTCTTTATACTGACAGACGTTCGACTTTTAAGTTATCCCTCAAGCAAAAACTAAGTAGGTTGAGTACCTACTATTTACCAGACTAGTTTTAGCGGTTTTTGGACATTTTGACTTGGGCCCGTACGTATTCCGGATGGTCATGCTCGACTCAATCTCAAAATTCCACAACACACAACTCCACAAGTCTCGAGTTTGACATATGTTTCTTCAGCTTGACATATGTGTACTCAATAGAGCAAGAGCCTAGTTCTTTCTATCCAAGCTGTGTGGTAGGTATTGAATCAAAATGCAAGTCCAAATTAGAAGTACGAGAACGTTCCAAGTACATGCTAACTGTACTCAATTTCACTGGTTTTGTGTTCAAAGAGCGCGTCTAAGCCAACCAATCACAATTCCATTATGAGTCGAGCATGAATCAAAGCTGTTGGAATACCTGCCTTAATGTTTTTTGTGAAACCTAAATTCTTTCAAATATAAAATTACTGATTCCCTTTTTCCGACTGTCCTCTACAAAAACACGTTTAAATTCAAGTCACAATCTCATCTCAGCGACAATCAATGTCAAAAGCCGGTCAAACTTAAGGAAAGTTCGAGGAGATTTTGAAAAATTTGGACTAAAATTAGAATGCAATCGTTGTTAAAAATACAGGAACTACCCTTCAGGTAAAAATAGGTGTCATTTATTTGCACTGCTGCAATAAAATTTGTGAGAAGTGGTGGCCACCACTCGCCACTGGGCCCAGTGGTAGCGGCCCCGACTTATGTGTCGTAGATCGTGAGTTCGAACCCAGGCAGGTGCTTTACTTAGTGTAAATTATTTCATCACCACCGCTCTTAAAAAGGTGTATGAAAATATCGTGAGGAAACCGGCATGTCCTAGAACCAAAAATTCGAAGCACATGTCTTTGAATTTTTGCTGACACACAGCCGGTTCACATCCACCAACCCGCACTGGGCCTGCGTGGTGGAAGGATGCCTGTGTCCCAGCAGTGGGAACATTATAAAGCTGATGATGAATAATAGTACATTATGGTACAAGTGTGTAAAGTTGGTGATTACCACTGAGGCGCCATTGAGACCCGAGCCGTCAGGTGAGGGTCTTAAGAGAGCCAAAGACGGTAATCATCAATACACACGTGTATCATACGACGTTTTTCAACACACTTGTGAATAAAATAATACAAAAAAATCATTTCCAAGAGTGAAAACGAGTTGTGAAAATTTTTTCGCAATGGCGGGCAAAGTAATCAGTTTTCCTATGCGCGCGCATCTAACAATGGCGATCGGCCATAGACTAAAAAGAATGAGTTTTATTTTTTTGGCTTTTCGCCTTAGATGAAGAACTTTCGCGGATAGCGTTTTAGCCACGTATAAAATGGGGAATTTCAAGTTTTCTTTATTACAGACAAAAACAAAATTCATATTTGAGTGAAAGTTTTATTTATTAAACACGTACAAGTTGAAATTATCTATTTAAATACGGAGATGCATGAAATGTGTTGCATTTGTACTATTGAGCAAGATCTTTTTTGTATCGAAACTTTTTTGAGAACAAAGCAACTCAACCAATAAATTAAAAAAAACTCTGTAACTCACTTGTGAATAATAGCAATGAAAAAGTCACAGTTTGATAACAGGTGTCATTATGTGCCTAATTGCGGTGAAATTAGAGCCACTTTATGAGCAAGTGTGTTGAAAAATGTATTATCAGTTCTTTGTATGTATTATGATTCAATAAAAGATCTAGCTATTCACATTCCCTATATTTAATATTCAACAGCGAATTCAAAAGCAACCACGAAAATAACCAGCAAATTGAAACCAAATAAACAAAGTCGGAATACAAAAATCTCGTCGGTAACAATCATGAATATTTTAAAGGAAAAAGAGAACTGACTTTTTACTCCTTTTCCCTGTACGTGACGACTTGGGACTGGCAGAAATAAATGAGCTAAATTAATAAGAAGGGGTGGTTAGTTACAATTACGTTTTTAAATGTAAGCAAGCCGGCTCGTTGTTACGATTTGATTTTTCTTGTGCGACACGCCATTTGTCGAGCCTACGGTGGTGGAGGATACGGTTGTATGTGTTTTTTTTTCGTTTTACCTACATATATAGCGTGTAGTATTTTTACATAAAATTCACTAATATTTTTATGGATTTGGTCCGGAAAAGGAATTAGTTTTGTAAATTATAACTAGACGAATAGATGAAAATTATGAATATTATGAATTTGTATTGTAAAATGGTACTGTTATTTTTAATTCTTTTTCCGCAGAAAGGGCCGCCTGTTGTATGTTTGTTGTTATTTTAAGGTTTCCGTATGTAATGTTTTTACCTTGGTGTACAATAAAGTGTATAATAAATAAATATGTGAATAGTATTAGAAAGAATCAGATAAAAAAAATTTAAATCATCTAATGAATTGAATATAAAAGACAGAAATAATACAGCATAAATAAAACTGGGTAAATATAGCATAAAATAATTAGATCCCCAAGACGGTTTTATTCAAAATATTCCATAAATTATACAAATAGATTTCTTATCAAAGCATTTTTCTTTACCGATGTAACAATTCGCATTTACATCCGTTTACAAATTCACCGTTATTAAGCTTTGATTTCGGAAAAGCAAAGGGTTAAAAAATAAAAATCGCGACCCTCCCGCGAAAAATCGGGCCAAGGAGGGTTAGAAAAAAAAGAAATACCGCGCGTTGTTTTCTAAAGACGAGGGTAACCAGGTAGCGAGCCAAATGAATTGCAAACAGCATTATTATTTCCTTCAGGAAGTCGTATATATTCCCGGGCGCCTTTATTTTAACGTTTCTTGCTTTATTCATTTTTTTTCTTACCCCTTTTTTATTGCCGACAAGCTCGTAATATATTGTAAACGCACAGCGAGTGCCGGCTGTAAACAACTATTACAACTTAATAGGAAAACGGGGTACCAGTTTATGGGGTTTTATTTTTATTAGTATTTTTTTTTAGGTTGTAAATTATTTTAGATTTATATTGCGAATATCAGAATGTGAGTCCTCAAATATTATCTTTGTTTATGATTTTGTAAAGTGTGTTAATTGAGTGATGACGTTAAAAAAAATCGTTTAAGAAAATACAAATTATTCTTGACTAACGTGGCTGAATGATATTTTTTTTGGTTCCATTTAAATAATAAATAATTAAAAAATAAATAAAAATATATTAAGAAAGAAACAATTTTTATAATGGATTAAATAAGATTGAATTTGAAAAATTGGGTTTAGAAAAAGCAAATAGATTTTTTTCGTGACATAGCAATGGTACAAATTATACAACACAAATATTAGAAATTAAATAATCAAAAATAATTATACATATAAAAAAAGTAGTCTAAATATGTCAAACAGAAAAACAAAAGTAGGTACATTAAAGTTAATTACGAGATACTTTAATATGAATCAAAATAAAATATATTTAATTCAAATTAAAAACACAATTCAGATAATAAATAATAATAAAACAAACATTAGAAATTTAATAATCAAAATAACAGTCAAACACAAAAAAAAAACAGTAACAATAGATAGGTCAATCAGAAAATTAAACAATAAACTGAATCACATTAAACAATATGATGAGATAAATAATTATAAAAATCAAAATAAAATAGAATTAAAAACACAATATAGACAACATTGTAGAATAGCATTAAAGTTATACTAAGAGCAACAAATTAAAATTAAAAATTATGATTTCCATGTAGCAGTAAAAGTCAAAATCAACAATGACATAAAATTAAAATCAACGTTTTAAAAACAGCTGATGTCATATTCATGTACATAATTTCTTTTTCTAAAGATAAATCTTATAACACACTAACACAATACCTCTTAACCATTATAACTACCAGTAATTAGGTCTAACAAAGGATCTAACCAGAGATAAGAACAAGTACATTTCTTGGGTGAATAGTTTTGCTCGTAAAATCCGCTATAAAAGGGCGGTAACGGCCGATTATAGCCTCTGTAACGGCAGACTAATAATGAATTGTCTTTAGTATAATGTCCGATCGTGATTGTACTACCAGCTATAAGGCTTTTTGTTCTAGATTAATAGGCGAAAATTCATAATTGCTTCGTTAAATTATCGCTCGTTTTGTAATACCTTCCCACATTTTTGTTAGAAAATATGTTTTTTATTGTTCATTTATTCTGCACGATTTTTATCACCATTCAGATTTTTACAGGCATCAGGCAATCAGGCATCAAATAAATACACTTTTACGCAAAAAAAACAGTCTTAAATATGTAATAAAAAAAATTGCTGGTACTTGTTTGAAAAAAAGTTAATAAAAAAAAACGAAAATTACCGACTGCTTAAGAAGCGATTTTTTGAATTAACTTTTTTTATTTATAACTTTTCAGTCAACATTCCAATTAGGTACATTTAAACATACAAGTGTTATATATATTTGAAATCAGTTCTTAAGACCATTTATTTTGATACCGCACACGATGGGTTTGGAAGAAAAAATAATTGGGCTTCCACAATATGGCCCCCAAAAGCCGCCATT
Organism: Orthosia cruda; assembly: GCA_964057195.1. Taxonomy (NCBI): domain Eukaryota; kingdom Metazoa; phylum Arthropoda; class Insecta; order Lepidoptera; family Noctuidae; genus Orthosia; species Orthosia cruda. Next base: position 23,836,313 of record OZ059837.1, read on the forward strand.
TTACAATTTTAATGAAGCCAGAGATACCCGCAAGGTTAAGAAGAATTGAGTGAAGAATCATCAAAATCGCCCAACATGTTTATTATTGAGAACGTTACATAGGAACAAACATACATACATACATAGATATACTGATAAACACATAACCCCCCTTGGGCAGTTGGGTAAAAATCAGGTTGTGTGTGAATCGGCTTTACTTGGCCGTGATATTAAGTATACTAGACGAGGGTGTAAACACATTGGATGATGATGACATGTGGATACATTTATTTATAGCAGTTACCTAGTTTTCACTTGTATATTTGTAAGGCTACATTGAAATGCCACTCGACAGTACATTCAAACCATACCTACATTAATACACGAACATTGTATTATATGTTATATATGGTGGCCCAGTGGCTAAGACCTCGCCTGTCGTGCTTGAGGTCGTGGTTTCAAATCCGGGCAAGTACCAATGTGACTTTTTCAAATCATATGTACTTTCTAAGTTTATCTTGGACATCACAGGCAACGGTGATGGAAAAACATCGTGAGGAAACCTGGACTTATATAGTTAATGTAACTCTGAAATAGCCAAGTGAGAGGTCTGTGGGATTCCCAGAGGCGGCTTAATTAACTCGACACGACGACACCAGAGGTGGCCACTCCTCACAAGAAAAGAAGAAGAAGAAGATCTAGGGGTCTTTAAGTCAAGAGTGAATAGGTTATTTCTAGGCAAGCGTGCTTCACCGTCGACTATATCATCGCTCACCGTAAGGAGAGATGGTGGTCAAGCGCTAGCCAGAACACGAAGAGACAATTAAAATTAAAAAAAAATCCTTAATATTTTTTTAGACCTGGGTTTGACCGTTGACGTTTATTTCACATGTTGTAAGCGCCCACTGACGATGGAGCACGCTTGCCTAGAATGAACCTATACAGTCTTGACTTAAGGTTGCCCTAGTCGACGACACGAACTATTTTGTGCACGGGGTTAAAATGGCTATATCATCCGACAACACGTGTGAAAGGAATAGATGCTGTAATGAGCAGTAAGAAGCCCGCGTACGAATTAGCACTTTTGCAAGTTTGTACCGAAATGGATGATGATTTATGACGAAAACGAGCACACGAAATTGTATAAAAAGACTTTTGGGAATCTAGATATCATGAAAAAACTACTAAATGTATATTATCAAAATACAATTAATTGCATTGTTGAATTACTAATCAATCCCTGTATGGAGGCCGTTTTGCAATTTTCCTTCTTCTTATGGTATTTATTGCCGCCCAAAGATGCGTTAAAATTAGTGTTGAAATATGGAACTTTCGACGCTCATAACCTTAATTTTTTTTTTACTTTTTTGTTTCCATACAGAGCTAGATAATGATGAGACAAGTTTATATAATATTTTTATTTGGAAGGTACATCGTCAAACAGTGGAGTAATCGCCAGACAACGTTTGTATGGAAGAATGATCGACTACTGTAGCCTTAAAGACCCTAGCTTTCAGGAAACACAGACATATTAAAGTAAAATAAAAAAAATGGCAGCCAACAATCCTTGTAAAAAAGTACAACACACTTCAACCTACGACATTTACACATGTACCAACAGATATCCCGTGTACGCTATTAGTTATATTTGTAGGGGGTAATAAAGCAGCGAACGGAGCCAATAAACGTAGATTATCGGGAGTTATGATGCGATTCACGTTAATGCGACATGACAACAGGCCCCGGGCTGCGATCCTGTAAGCGGTGCCAGAATAATGGAATAACGTCACTTAAGACCGTATAGAAAACAATATTTTGGTGGATATTTTAATGAAAATATTCATATGCGCGGTTATTTGTCATGTGCAACACTATCGATTTTTTTAAAGCGATGTACCTACTATTTAAGGTTAGTTTTCTAAATAGAACATATAAAAACGGAGTTCTTAATTAAGTTCCAGTAAGAGTGGGTCTTAGGATGAACATGGACAAAACCAAGGTGATGTTGAATGCCCATGTTAAACCCACTCCTATCAATTTCGGAGACTCAAAGTTATGGGCGACACTGGAATATGTGGGCGACTATATCTACCTGGGACTAACGATCCAGTTGGGAAGGGCCAACTTCGAGAAAGAGGTCAACCATCGAATCCGACTCGGCTGGGTAGCGTTCGGGCAGTTGCGCGGTATCTTCTCGTCCAACTTACCACAGTGTCGCAAGACGAGACTCTATGTCCAGTGTGTGTTGCCAGTGATGAAATATGGCTCTGAGACATGGTCGCTCACAATGGGCCTCATCAGAAAGCTTACAGTCACCCAAAGGGCAATGGATAGGGCTAAGCTCGGAGTTTCCTTGCGTGATCGAATCAGAAATATAGAGACCCGCAAGTCAATTCTTCGGGCTATGTCGGTAACCCTGGTTGGTTACCGACATAGCCCGAAGAATTGCCAAACTTAAGTGGCAGTGGGCAGGGCACATTGCTCGCAGAACGGATCTGGAGGGGCGACCGTGAACCGGAAGCCGTTGCTTTGGAAGGCCTCGCACCAGATGGACTGATGACCTGGTGAAGGTTGCGGGGATCCGGTATGCGACACGCATGGGACCGATCAATGTGGCGACGCTTGGGGGAGGCCTATGTCCAGCAGTGGACGACTTTCGGTTGATATAATGAAGAGATTAAAATGGTGAAGGAAAACATCGTGAGAATGCCCTAGAATCAAAAATTCGAAGACGTGTGGTATCCACCAATCCGCACTGGACTTGCTTGGTGAATTTAGGCCCATTCCCTCTCTCACAGAGAGATGGCCTTGTTCCAAGAGTGGCAACACTAAAACACTGATGATGATGAAGAGATTCGGAATTCTTATTATAAACTTTCTAAATTAAAATTGTGAACTTTTATTATTTCTTAAATTACATGCCATTTTCCCCTTTTACGACTTTTAACCAACTTTTCGAAATCTGTCAAATATTAAGCTCTGTTGTGTTTGATATCCAATTGATCCCCAGAAAGAATACGGGGAGGACCTACCACTGAATAAACAGTTCGACATCGAGTCAATGTTGACTTTGCCCCGGTCTCCCCTATTCGAATAGCGACAATAAATCGTATAAATAAATTAGCTTTGTCAATCTCCGATGATCTTGTTTGTTTCGGAATGCAGTAGGTAGGTATGTTAAAAAAGTTAAATTTTCGTTGACAGAAATTACGGTGAAATAAGAAAAAATATCTGGGATACCTACTAATACTTTTTCAATGTTAGTTTTTGTCATGGGTAAATACTTAATATTATAATGTTTTTAGAGTTCCGTACCCAAAGGGTAAAAACGGGACCCTATTACTAAGACCCCGCGGTCCGTCTGTCTGTCTTTCTGTCTGTCTGTCAGTCTGTCACTGTCTGTTGAATTTTTCACAGATGATTTATTTCTGATGCCGCTATAACAACAAATACTAAAAACAGAATGAAATAAATATTTATGTGGGGCTCCCATACAACAAACAACAACTTGCCGTTTTTTGCGATAATGGTGCGGAACCCTTCGTGCGCGATTCCGACTCGCACTTGGCCGGTTTTTTTAAATGAATAAAGTATAAAATTTTTAGCTCAGATTTACTTCAACAAACATAAACACAATTTCCCAATCCGTATCGCCCCTTCCAGCACACAAAAAAACACTACACTTTTTGGGGTGAAACGGGGAAATAAAGATATGGCCGTGGTCGCAAACAGAACGATATGTTGACCGTGGCTCGTAAAAAACACGTTAACATCCATTCAGGTTTATGTCCCCTATTTGCGCGCAACCACCGGCCAAGGGTTACAAAGTAGCTGATTGCTGGCAACCTAGCGTGACCTTTTGTGTGTTTTGGACGGAAAACTGGGTAAAATACTGAGATATTGTGTTGCTTTTTAGCGGATCTCTGTTGTTGTAAAAAAAACATGTGTGTGACACCTATGGACAAATAATGGTCAAATAAAATAGAAAAGAATAGGTATTTCTTTCCATTTAGAATATCTATTATGGAGTTTCTTGTGCATTCTTCTCCATAACAAGCTACTTTGCCGAATGCACGGTAGAATTAACTTTTATTACTTGTTAATTTTAATTTGTGTTAGACGTTTAAATGTGCCGCTTATTGGCCTAGTTGAATAAATATATTTAACTTTGAATATAAAAAATATATAAAAACATATTTAGAAAATAATAATTAGTCTGCTTTTTATTTAAATAAGTTTAGTGATTCTAATAACTCTTTTGTTTGAATTAATCTTCGATCACTATTTAATTTTTTTATTATCATTACGTCATTTGGAAAACCAAATTCTCTAATATTATTATTTTTGTTTCCGATATATTTTTCGCCACACACGAACAGTCTTTTCTCGACAAGATAAAGGAGAATCTTCGAATTCTTCGACGACGCATTGTTACATTGCGTTCTATCTGAGGTGCTCAAAACAAAAGTTTCTTACAAGTTTTATCATGGCGCCCCTCAGGAGAAGGGGTCCTTTGACCCATTTTTCCCGAGATGATCCACTGTAGCCGTAGCTAAGAAGGTTTTATTGCATGAAGCTTGGTAAAATAGGTGTAGGCAGACTGAGTGAAACTTGAAACAAAAGAATGCTCTCAGCAACCTTACCAACATAAAAGTTCTTAGTAACATAAGTTGTAAATTTGTAAGCTAAACAGCTGTTGTTAAACCCTTTTAATTTCTTGTAAGAAGTGTATTATGAAACGTCTAGATCAGTAGTTGTTACTTCTTGTTTAAATGAACATTTTCTAGAATAGTTTTGATAGACGATACGGAAATCTCTACGAAAAAAATCCAGATGATTGTGCGCAACCCTTAGGCTTAGTTTTTAGATCCCTAGTTAACTCAAGCATTGTTTAAATACGAGTATGCTAACCAAAAGTTGCAAATTTCGATAAAACGCGTTTATTCGTCAATTATTAGTCAAAGAAATGGTTAATAATTAACTCTGCACCTTATTTGACTAATTGTACTAACAACTGACGAAAAATTGTGTTTTACTTAAATTTGCAACCATTGGTTACCATATTTAACCATTGGTTAGGTTAACTACGGATCAAAAAATGGGACTTAATGTGCAAGTGTGAATTGCGATTATCCGGTGTATTTTATACATAGATATAATAAACAAGGTTGTATGATTTTTTTCTGAATCTATACTCCATTTGAAATAACATTAGAAATTTTTACAAACTCTCTTTACAGTCCGTTCAACCGATTTTGAGTTCTATTCCGTAAATGTAAGGGTGGCATAAAAAGCATAAACCTGTTACCAAAACCAACTGTTTAATACAGCTGCCATTTGTCATATCACCAACGCAATAGAAGTCAAAATCGGTTGAACGGGCTGTAAAATGCGATTATTTAAATGTCTAATGTTATCTCAAATGGAGTTTATGCTGATGTTTGTATATTTTTATTCTTAATCTAATCAGACTATAATACATTAGACTATTTTGATAGCTAGTCCTTCAATGCTAAAAGTATTTTTATTTGTCGTAGGAACCCCCATAAATCCAAGATGGCCGGTCACACATCCAGTCACATCGGTCCTCGCTTATTGAGTTATCGTAGTTTCTCCACTATCGATTGAACAATTTGGACATATCTATGAGGATACACAGTACCCAGTTATTGTTATATGTCACGGATAATAAGTGAAATGGACTGATTGTGCCTGTTCTATTTTATTTCTCTTTGTTCTAAGAGACGTCGGTAAATGTGTACTGTCCTCTTATTGGAATGGGGTAAATTGGGTGAGTTATTTAGGGTTTGTCACTGTTATTATCTATTTATTATTTAATTTGTGTATTTTTTTTGGAAATACTTTCATTATTTACGCGTACAGCTAAGGTGTGAAATGCCCTGCCGGAATCTGTGTTGCCCGATAGCTACAACCTCGGGGTCTTTAAGTCAAGAGTGAATAGGTTACTTCTAGGCAAGCGTGCTTCACCGTCGAGCACATCATCGCTTACCATCAGGTGAGATAGTGGTCAAGCGCGAGCCTATCTATAATAATAAAAAATAAAAAAACTGTGATTATTTTTGCTACAGAAATTTACGTGACCACAACTCAGATCTAATTAAGAGCAACTGAAACTTGATTTCAAGCTTGCACTTACGGCTTTTTATCAAGAAAGCAACATCCGAATTCTAATCCAACGTGAACAAAATTTAGTCCAACAAATTCTACTTAAGCAAGTAACTTACTGAGAGGTTATTAATCAATCAAGTGAAATACCTACCTGAAGGCAGATCAAGGCGAAGCGAATTAGCTGAGGCAAACAAGACTTAGCCGTCCTTCGATCTTATTTATTTTCTCCTCTATAATTCGCTTCCGACCCCGTTTAATGTTGATTACATTCCACTCCCAAGGTTCAACTTTGAGATGGAAATAACTCGTTACTTCTATTAAGTAATTAGTCAGTATAAAGCGATGCTTAAGTAATGAAGCGTAATTATAAGAGAGGACACGTCTAAGAAGAATAATTAAATCAATCATCCTTTCCCCGTGGTGTATAATCTTTTCACTGAAATTAAGTTTGAATTAAATACTCTTAAACGAATTGAGTCGCTGCTTTGAACTCGATAGCCTTTTGGAATAGAATTTGAGATGTTTGCGGAGTTCGCATCATCTCAACTTATATTGGATTTCGTCGAAAGCAACTAAATAAAGTCTTATTTTGGTGTGTTTTGATCATTTTCGTACAACGTACTTACAATGTTGTTGATTGCTTGCTTCTGTAAATCTCATAGTGTGGAATTTTCCAACATTTACGAGAGATTGTGTGCCTAAAATTATTAGGTTTTTTTTTTTTTTTTTTGGGACAATCCCACCGCACTATTCCCAAACCACTGCAACTCCTGAAAGCCAGAATCAACAGTGGCGACCACCAGAAAAGCGCCGAGGCAATGAAGCTCGACGAAGTCCCGGAGAATGAATTTAACTGTCTTGGATCCCGCAACGAAATTAATCAGAAAAGAAAATGGAGGAGTAAGAAAAACACAAATTTCCACTTCCCTCCATATCAAGCAGGAGACAGAACAAACAAGACCAATAGGCACAAAGGGTCGTTTACAACTGGGATAAGCCCAGTTGCCAAGCACCACGGATAAAAATTTGCATTAATATTAATGGGTCCTAACATTGTGGGCTGTTATATTTGATTCCAATAATAGGTATGGCAAAAGCGCAAAAAATTAGAATACTTCGTATCTATTATATTCTTAAAACTAATATCGAGGTTGCATGTAAATAATGCCACCAGATTAAATGCTCCTAGCATTGTCTTACCGTTAGTTACCTAGCAATGGTTAGGGAACTAAACTTATTTTATGGTATCATTCTTTAGGGTTTCGTAATCAACAAGGAACCCATACAGTTTAGCCATGTCCGTCTGACCGTCCGTCCGCAGCTTAAATCAGAGACTCTTAGTACTACAAAGCTATAATTTGTCATGGAATACAATAATCACGCTGACAAAATGGTAAAATAAAATTTTTTTTTTGCTTTTCGTACACGTAAAGTGGGGATGTTGTTTTTTCCTCGTCTATCCCATGTTTTGGGGTATAGTTGGATAGGCCATGCCAAAATAGGGTCCGTGAAAACCATTTTCGATTCAGGGATCCATTTGCATGAAATTAAGCTTTAAATTGCTAACTTTTGTTAGAGTTAAGTGGACAGCTAATTGGTTGCTTTTGGATATGTGAAAAATAACGTCAGTAGAATATATAACGAAATTAAAAGGAAAACTATCACAGCTAAGTAGGCTTTACAAGTTTACGAGTAATAGTCGACAAACTTATAAAATGTAACTGGAAAAGTAAAAAAAAAAAATACGTTAGAGCAATGTTCGGTGCTTAGAGAGCTTGAGAGGTAAAAATACTGAAGTTCATAAACAATAATGTTTATGAACTTCAGTATTTTACCTAATTATGTTGGTGAATTTAACTGTCTGTACGGAACCCTCGGTGCGCGAGTCCCACTCGCACTTGGCCGGTTGTTATAGTCAGGGGTGTTAAAATTGCCAGTATTCTTTTTTTAAGCCGTTCATCAGTTATTTCCCAAACCTTGCTAAGTTAACATACAATATCACTAAATATCAATAAACACAATATTTTTACTCATCTCAAAATAACATTTGATTGGTAGAATAATTTAAAGCGATCGCTCTCCCTCGGGATGCGGGCTGGAGCAAACTTTTAAAGATATTATCCTGAAGGGTTGAGGCCGAGCCGCGCGTCCTACGTGCGCCGGAGCGCCATCTGTCTTCAGCCGACTGGAATTTGTTTATCTCGTAGAAATAAAAGAGTTTTAGGATTAGAAATTGTGTTTCTCTTATGAAATAGGTAAAGATCAAGCTGCTTATATTGTTTCTGTAAAGCCTAGGCTTACCAAACTTCGTCATATTATAAATCAAATTATTCATTAAAAACTCTTTTTTAAATCAAGCTTTTTTCATATTCTTCTCAGCAAACCCTTTTATTTGATACCCATATCACGGCAGTGGACATAAAATACCTAGTCCGACATCTTGGGCTGTCCGCCATATTGGATTTAGAATAAAGTCACTTAGCTAACCATGCATTGTTATCCAAACTAAACGTGTATGCAAAATTTAATCTTAATCGTTGGAGGATAACTGCTTCAATCAAAATTCAGTTGCAAGATTTGACCCGAACAAAATTACATACATACATAGGTACATACATACATACATTGCAAGTTAAATAAAAGATTATAAATGTTGTAATAAGCTCCTAAAATCAAGATTTTACATATCAGTCATCGTTATATTTTTTTGTCGCTCCAACAAATTCATGAAAGAAAATCATTCTTACTTTTGACGTATTCGCTTGGTTTTTACTATATTCTAAAATAATTTATTTCTTAATCCTGCAATCAGTAGATAGACTATGAGCAGATAAAATGAAATAATTTTGTAGCTTTCAGAGCAAAATCCCCCTTGGGAAAATCACCATAGTGAATGAAGTGCAATCAATTTCCAAAACATTATATATATGTTTGGCAATTTACATCTTAATCACCTTCACTAGTAGAGACTTGTCCAAACACCACTGATCTCCATCTTTAATCACTATCAATTTCCAACCATCAAACAATTGCAGGAAAATATTCATAATTTTTCTGCAACAAAGTCTACCATGTAAAAAACATAGGCGTCACTGAGGACCAAATCAGACGGTGATGACATTATGCAAACGTGTCGCAGTAACCATAAAAATCAGGACATTATCCACAATAACCGCGTATCGAAGCAGGAACTGGACGCCCATAAATTTATCATTTTCCACTGCATAAAGCATAAATTCGAATCATTGGTCCTTCCTTAGGGGTTGAAGAAAAACTTTCTTTATGGTTGGAAGTACACTATATACATTGTGAGTTTTATTTTTGTTAAAAATAAGTAGTGGAGAAAAAGAAGAGTTTTGCTATTTTTTAACCTAAGAGATTTTTAAGGTTTTTATGATAATTTAAAAAAAAATCTTAGGAAAATAAGATTATGAATTTCCTAAAAATAATCAAGCGCTAAAAGTTTCAAGTACACAAAATTATATTTAGGAAAACCTCACACTGCCAACTAAAAACTCACAAAATACTTTTACAAACTCAAAAATAACTCAAGCACGTAATACAGAATTGAAAAAGGAAAAAAAATATTGAATAGGTCCACACCATTGACAATAGAGTCCTCGCCTTTAGCCATACACTTGCTATTTCCATACCCACTTGTCACCCGTATGCCTCGGACGGCGAGGGTCAAATCTACATAAAAATATCTACCCGAAAGATCCATATTTTAAATTTGATTTCAGAAACTTGGACAAATGTTTGCTATTGAAAATTGGAGGCGATAGTGACGTGACAGAAATTCAATGCGACAAAGTTTCGGTGCATAATAAAAGATGGCGGACTTATTGAATGTTTTGGCGCGAATATGGCTCTGTGTTTGGGGTCTTTATTAAATTGGACTGCTGTACATGTAACTAGTTTGAATAAGAGAGCTATATTGGAGTGTTCTTTGTGTTGGTCAAGCAAATAGGTACCTAAACTTATAAATAGATCTAAAGTGTCCCTTGCTTTTGACAAGCAAGTTTTGCTATAGGCGCATTCGTTACTTTCAAGTTGCTTTCGTAGTGATTTTATTGTAGGTTATATGTATAAGTGTTGTCAAACTTTTCACATGGTCGGTACACGACTGACAAAAACCGCAAGCGTACCGAAAATTGTTACCACTTGCTATATCCTCAAGCAACTCAAAACGTCGTCAGAGAATTCATCCTCACACGACCCATCAATACTGCAACACCCAAAAGAGATGCAAACAGCCACTGGGCAATACCTTACATGAGATACCGCGTACCCAGTAAGTAAATAGTCATGTCTCAATGGTCGCTAATAACGGAGAGAGTAGGCGCGTTTCACCCGGGGCGTAAAACTTTGGACGTTCGTGTTCTTGTATGTACTGTGCACAGTACACATCTGTGCTGGCCGCAGACCAAGTTCTGGTACAGTGTTGCGGTGCTGACGTCTCCCAGATATGTCATATTTGAAACCCACCCCCTCTGTACTCCACCCCGAGCTGTGACACCCCCGCACGCCGCATCGGACATCTTCTCGTGTAATGCGCCGACTGATTGTACTTGTACTTGGATGCTGTGGTCTTGATACTTGTGAAGATGTTTGATGATATTTCAAAAGGATAACAACTGAAGATTTATAATAAATATGGAAGATGTGCTGTTCGCTTTACGTTACCACTTACAAAGTTTAGGTAGGTTATAACCTTCCCGAATATCTTCTTTATTTATAAACCATCTTAAAATGCCAGTCTGAGAGGCTTTTAACTAGGGATATCAGCAAATAACACAGCCAAGCTTTTCCTATGGCTCCAAAACTAGATGTATGTCTGCTCAATGCAATAACACACGGTCTGGTAAAGAAGAAGTAGGTAAGGCTATGGTCTGGTTTATCAAACAGTTATACATAAGGGGTATTTCAAGGCAAATATCAAAACCTATCGTCCGCCGCACAAGACGATGAATGAAACGAGTTAGTCCGCCCACTCTTGGCAAGCAAGTTTTCTAACGAAGACGTCACATATGCTGCCTACAAGTTCGCGCGAATATTTGTATTCGAGACGTTCATACGTACGGGAACACAAATAAGTGTGTACCTATCAGTGCAAGCTGGCAATGTTTCTTGTGGGGAGTAAATAATGATGAAAACGTCTGACATTAGATGTTTTTTTCACATACATACCTATGCATTATTATATAGGTACCTATTTTAACATGTTTTACACCTGATTCTGATAACAAGTTTCCACCATCGTCTTAGAGAGACTAAGATGGTGGTGGAAACTTGTTGTTTTGGGTTTTCTGCATTACGAGATATTATGGTCGTAAATATGTAATTATATAAACATATAAATACGTTTAAAAAAAACAAAAACGATAGACCTTATAGACCTCGCATAACAAGAATAATTTAAAACCACCGCTAGAAAGATTTAAACCCGCACACCATATTAATTCATTCCCAAACACAATCAAACAAAATCATTGCGAACCTCACCCAGTGAGTTGGTGGTCCACATAACTACAGGGTGCTCTCAAAGGAGCTATGTGTTTGATTTGGACCCGCTTACCCGGCCGGCAACAAATTGTGTTCAAAACTTCGCCCGCCTAGTAAAAACCTTTCACATACTCTCTTTGCACTACATTTACTAAAATAACGGATAGACATACGGTTTTAGTTGGGTTGATAGTTGGTTTCTGTAGCGGTAATTACGTATTTGATTGATTTGGAAAATGTAGATGTTTGGGCATGCGTTGTGAATAATGATTTTGTAAACATAATGATTGCTGGTTAGTCCTTGTTGTTTTGCTGCTGGGCAGATTCTTTAATAGACACATGCTGGTTTACATTCTCGTAAGTTTGTACTTATTTAAGAAACTTACGAAAATGGGATACCTAGGCACTGAGCCTTTTTGCTAAAATTTTGCAAATGCAGCCACGCGATAATGGCCAATGCCGTTCTTAGGGTATTAATAGTACATTATTGCAAAGGCCGGAAAATAGGCAATTGCAGGTCGAAGGCGAGGACTTCACTAATACGAGACAGGCAATTGCCATTTCCGCCGAGGCATATATAGTGCTTTTCTCAAAAAAAATATACATTTAATTTATTACAAGTCACAACAACATTGCTGGTGAGTTGTAATGTTCCAAATACAAAAAACGCTCCTGCAATGTATTTGATCAACATTGCTGGAGCGTTGTAATGTTCCAAATTAAAAAAACGCTCCTGCAATGTATTTGATTTTCTTTGTCCGTAAATTCGATACTTCGCGTGTTCTTTTTTCTAAAATAATGACAATATTTCCATGCATGTTTGAGAAATAGTACATTACTGCAGAATCCAGTAAGTAAGCCTTCCTGGCCAAGTATGACTTAACCGGACCGAACCGCAGGTGAGGTCCGGTTATATACGAGGCTATAGGATGGCTTTCTTACTGGTTGAGGCTTGTATAATTAAAATTATAACAACAAATTCGTTTAATTAATATTGAAGGTTACATTCATATTAGGGCAATTACTGATAGATATTGTGATCACAATTGTCGCATTTGAATGTAATATCCCGCCAGTCGTTTTTTTTTACTAAATAGTTTGCTTTTGGTTTTGAACATTGTCTATTTTTACATTACCTACATGAAGGCGTTAGTAAAAAAATTTTTTTTTTTGTAACTCCATGTTAATTTTAGAATGGAAAGTTATAATCCAACATGATTTATAAACTAAAATGACTAAATTCAAATATAAAATCCCACACTATACTTCTACAACATTACTAAGTACAAAACGCAAACTTTTTCTGCGTCGCGTTAAGTGTCACAGACTATAACATGGCTGTTTATTGCTCCAAAAATATATCGGTCTCATAAAATGTCATACTAAAAAGAGAGATAGATATAAATTTGGAGCCTCCCTCCCATAACCATGTTATAATGGCTAAACTCTAATCTGTGTCTGGCACCATGTTTTTTTTTTCTAAGCAGATCTAAAGAGGATGACCTACTGTCCAGTAAGTAAATTACATAATTACTTACTGTACAGTAGGAGATTCCAAATTTAAAATCTCGCTTCTTACTGAACAGTTGTGAATAAGTCTTCGGTAGAGTTCACTTTCTGGATACTTTTTAGAGATGATAAGCCAACATTACATACTTTTACAGAAATATTTTTACAGGAGAATGCGGAAGTTAAAGCAGCTTGCACCACAAAATAAAACAACACGAGACACAAGATATGCACCGACTAAAACCCGGCACACGAAATCAAGTTTCCTCCAAAAGCTTTTCGAAGTCCGAACTCACCACACGTACTTTACAGCGAGTCGCAAATTCCTGGAAATCCTTTAAAATCAGCGGAGCGATCCAGCCGGGCTCAGAGTGACCGCATCCTGATGCCATTAATACCTCTCCCCCTCTTAGAGTACCCCCCTTTCTCGAAAGCAACGAAAGTATCTCTTAATCTAAGCTGGACATCACGATAACGATATTATAAACCATTGCCGCCGACTACAATTCGCTTTTAGAGGGGCATTAGTAACTTCAACGCATTTAATCCGAACCCCATTATAGTGTGAGATCTTGGGGCAGCTAGGGTTGGCAGATTAAGTTTTTGTGTCTTGTCAAAGATTCCGATATCGGATTCGAACAAAGCCAATAAAAGTGAATAAAATGGTTTTTCATTTGTTTCTCTTGGGATTTGGACTTTGTTTTAGCTATAAAAACTACGCAGTTGCTTGAGTTTGTGGACAGTTCAAGGGTTGAAATACGGATGAATACGCTATAACAGTTCACTGAACTTAGGTAATAGTGATGGCAAAATATATTGCTGCGAATTAGGTGTGCTGAACGTGTTTGAGAGACGAACATGGCCAGAGATCTCAATAGACAGACAGGTTTGGAAGGACAAAGAGGAAACTGTTATCCAACTGTGGAACACAATTTAGACCAACAAAAAATAACGATAAAAGTTTTTTTTTATATTTTAGGCAATTTAACTAGAATTCCATTTTATTATCAAGAAAATATGCAGCTGTTAGGAGGGTTCTTTTTCACAAAAGCTTCATTTTAAAGCGCCACCCCTGAACTAGGAGAAAGGGTCTGCGAAACATCGTAAGGTCCACGTCCACGTCCGCACACCGCGAGGCATTTGCGTAAAGCAATTAGCGAGTAATGTGGAAGGGCCCTAAGGTGATGACCGAGGATATCACACTATGGGGACTAGGCATTACATGAGGTGGATTCGTACTTACACTACTCTAAACTCACTAAAGTTTTAAGGCAACTGGTGTGTTTTGTACAAGGCGTTAAGTCCGCTTTGCTTTTGAAGGTTTTTGTAGGTGGGGCACAAATATTTAGCCCTGGTAGATATAGTAACCGCACTAGTAACAGTGCTAGGTCGACTGATGACCTTAAAATCGAAAATATGTTGCGGAGCAGCTCAGCAAAGGCTCATGAGCAGCAGTAGACTGCAATACGCTGAGGTATAATAACATTACAACTGAAAGTATACACGTAGCAAAAATCTAATAAATCTGCTGTTTTTTGAAATCTGCTCTTAAAACTTCAGATTCTTATTGTTTTCAAAGCCAACAATACTGTTTGCAGTCTTCGCAGCATTAAATTGCACGAACTATAGCCAGAAGCCTCTATTTATTAACATTCTATAATCCACTGCCCTCACACTGGCTTTAAAGCGCTTTCAAGCAGTCTTTGCATTTAGTGGTGGAATTCTTGAGAGCGGACGCCGTGCATTCCTAGAAGGGAATGTCTTGTAAGTTTTATTGCAACATTTTACCATCTCATTCTGCGGTGTATACCCATTGCCCAGGGTGTTGTGGTTCGCAGGAATGTGGAAACGAGTATTTTATGTGCCTTCTTTGAAGCATTTGTTTGTAGGTATGTTTACAAAACTTACCTACTTACTTAAATACACGCAGTAAACACGAAATTGTAATACCTAAATTCAGATTAAAGAAAACTCTATACTCTTATAAACAGTGTACGATTTTATAACTAGTTGCCAAAGTCAGTTATAGAAATGACCAATGGAAAGTTCAAAAACTACATCAAACGTGTCCTTATTAAAAAGCATATTATAAAATCAAGGACTACGTTGAAGATAAAAATTTAGGCTTTAGCTCCTTCTGCGCAAGCGGCTTCCCTGGTAACTCTTAAACGGCACAAATATGTGGATGTCTCTAACTATTCTCAATATCATTTTTTCTCTACTTTTTTTCTTCTTTTAATTAGACTTTTTTAAATAAAGAATAGTTACAGCACTGATAACAACATTTGTGCCTCATGTTATATTCTCAGTATTGTTTTTTTTTTTTACCTTTGTATAAATTCTTTTACCGATTGTTTTCTGAATGTGTGAACATTGTAGGCCTTCTAGATTTCTAGATCCTTGTTAACATTTGTTAAATTTTTATCTCGTTTTACTTTTTTTTTCCTTTTGTTTATATTACTAATATATAATATTTTTTTTTTAGTTTCGTCTTACTGTCGGGCCTACGTTGTCCCCCTATCCATATCTAAGTACTAATGCTGTAACATGGAAATATTGTAAAACCAAACCATTTTTTGAAAGATTAACTGTGGAGTTTCTTGCCGGTTCTTCTCCATAGGAAACGACCAACCCGAACCGTGCACCTTTTGTCGACGTTTTATAAGTGCCCATGTAGGACTATGTAAAATAAAAATAAAAAATTTTGATTTTGATTTCAAGTATAAATGAAATTTTGTAGACATATCGTATCATCATCATCATTTCTACCGAAAGACGTCCAGTGCTGGACATAGGTCTCCCCCAAGCGTCGACACACTGATTGGTCCTGTGCGTTACGCATCCACCAGGATGTAGACATACCGTATAATTTAATTTATTAAATAACCTATTTTAATCTGCTTTGCTTAAACTTTGTTTCAAAGATATCTGTGCTCGGATGTTCAAATGTTGATTAGATATAGCAGTGAAAGAAATAAAATATAGCATTCAAATAGGTAATACCCAATTCATGCTATATCGTATTCATCTGTAGAGTATTTGAACTCTTAAACTATACACAAACTAAAGCCACTCCATCGCTTTTAGTGAAATAAAATCCAAATTCTCAAGTGACAAACAAATGAAAAGCCATTTTATTCACTTTTATTGGCTTTGTCCGAACCCGATATCAGAATCAACATTTGTGCCACATGTTAAATTTAGTCTTGTTATACTTTTTTTTTTTTGCCTTAGTATAGATTCTTTTACCGATTGTTTTGTGAACGTGTGAACATTGTAGGCCTTCTAGTTTTCTAGATGCTTGCAAATGTTTTATTTCGTTTTACTTTATTTTTTTTCTTTTGTTTATATAATCTTTTTTTTTTAGTTTCTTACGACTTATTTTCGGGCCTACGTTGTCTCCCCATATCTAAGTACTAATGCTGTAACATGGTAATATTGTTTAATAAAAACTTTTTTTTTTTTTTAATTTTACTGTGGAGTTTCTTGCCGGTTCTTCTCCATAGGAAACGACCAACCCGAACCGTGTTCCTTTTGTCGACGTTTTATAAGTGCCAATGTAGACCTTTTTTTTTTTTGTTTTCGGGGGGAAACCTTCAAAAAGGCGCCTGGACTTTTAGGGAAAAGACCAGGGAGTGTGGGATTTTTACCTCACTAAAACCACCCCGGTGATCACCATCAGCACGTAGAAGGGGCCCCGTAACCTCTTAAAAGACCACACCGGGACCCCCTCTGTGCATCGCCTGTTAGGGCACATCCCTGGGGAGACTGAGAGCGCCTCCCCTGACCCTCGCTGTGCACGGCAGCACGTGATCACTGTGCCACCGTCTTGCCTGGTGTCACTTGGTGGACGGACAGAGTCCCCAATCTGAGCGCCCGTGACCCTTGAGTCCCACTTGCTTAATGCAGGCGGGGTTTCGCCGTTTTAGGCATCGGGGTGGTTGACTCCCCGACGCCTTCTTCTTCGAGCAGGATCGGCCCTCTCACGCTCCCGCTCGGCGGCCTCCTTCTGAGCCATCACAGTCTCACAGAAGGAAGCCATTTCCCTCCAGTTTTCTGTCTTTGCCAGCATGGCCCCCACCACTGCTCGCAAAGACAGGTCTCGCCCGATCCTAGCGACCAAGACCTGCCGCTCAGAGTCCCACGCAGGGCACTCCTCGAGCGTGTGCTGGGCAGAGTCAAGGTCGCCTCCGCAGTGGTGGCAATTAGCCGTGGCCTCTCGCCCAATCCTATTCAGGTACTCACGGAAGCAACCGTGCCCGGTAAGTACCTGAGTGAGCCTGTAGGAGATGCGCTCCTCTCTCTTCAGCCAGGCTTCGAAGTGCGGCAAGATGGATTCGACAACACGCTTGCGCAAAAATTGCGGCTGCTGTAGCCGCTCGCGCCACCGCTCGAGCGCGTGTCGCCGCTCCTGCCGCCTCAGTCTTACTAAGGCAATTCCTGACACGCTATCACCACTCTGGCGGATGGCACGGATTCGGTTATAAACCCTCGCGTCCATGTCCGCCAGAATGTCCAGCGGAGGAAAGCGTGCCAGGAGTGTTGCCGCCTCAAATGATACCGTCCGGTAACCTCGTGCGATACGAATGGCCATTCTCCTCTGCAGGCTATTAATTTTTATCCTGCAGCGTCGGACGCCTGTTAGTCTGCTTGACCAAACAGGCGCCCCGTAAAGGACCATCGATCGCACGACACCCGCATAGAGGCGGCGAACTTCTTCCCGTGGTCCCCCGAGGTTGGGCAGCAGTCTATGCAAAGCACCCACTGCCTTTTCAACTCGGGGGACCAGGCGCTCGAAGTGCTCTTCGAAGCCCCACCGACCATCCAGGGTTAGGCCAATATACTTAATGTAACGACCCACCTGGACTTGTGCATCTCCCACTGTACTGACGAGCTGGGTGGTTCTCTGCTCCTCGGCAGTTTATGGAACCATAGCGCCTCAGTTTTATGAGGCGCTATCTCCAAACCCAGCTCGCGGATCGATGCCACGACTTTTGCCACTCCGAGCTCGGCAAGCTGGATGGTCTCATCAAAAGTGTCCCCGCCAGCCAACACCAGTGAGTCGACTGCGTAACAAACAATATTAACGCCGACGGGGAGATCTACACGCAGGACCGCATCATATGCGAGATCCCACAGGGGAGGGCCTAAAACCGACCCCTGCGGAACCCCACACGTAATCTCCCTCCGATGCACGCTACCATCACGACCCACATATCGAATGTGCCGGTCACGTAGATAAGCTCCGACAATGCACTGCAGGTAAGGGGGCACTCTATGATGTACTAGTGCCGCCCTAATCGCATCCCAGGGCAGGGAGTTAAAGGCGTTTACGATATCCAAACTAACCGCCAGCGCCACCCCGCCCCGGGACACTACCCGTTCCGACAGCGAGCGGACGCGTTGGATTGCATCCACTGTCGAACGCCGCTGCCGGAAGCCATACTGGCAATCAGCAAGATCGGGACCAACCCGCGACAGGTGCCCAGCGAGTCTCTCAGCAATTATTCTTTCGAATAGCTTCGAGACCTCGCTGAGCAGGCAGATGGGACGGTATGCAGAGGGAGACGCCGAGTCCCTGCCTAATTTCCTCAACAAGACCAATCCAGCCTCCTTCCAGTCGGTGGGAACACGCCCGCACGGAGGCAGCTGGTGAACAGCTGCCTTAGGCGGTCCCCTAGAGCAGCCATAGCCAGAACCCACGCCCGGCCAGGGATACCATCCGGGCCTGGCGCGGTGTTTCGAGCTCCCATGCGCCTTACAGCAAGGTCTAGTTCGCCTTCAGTCACCCCCAACTCGTCACTCCAGTCCGAAGGGCTCAGGTGCAACGAGGGACCTACCATTGCTACTGGAAAGAGCGTATTTACTACTCTCTCCAGCAGCTCCGGATCCATGGTTTCCGTGATGGGAGGGACCCATGGCCGTAGTTTGGCCATAACCACCTTATACGGTCGCCCCCATGGATCCCTGTCAAGTCCTTCGAGAAGCTCCTTCCAAGACCTTGACCTGGCATCCGAGATGGCGTGTTGGAGTGCCATAGTGGCCTCCCTGTACGCTCTATAGGTTCTGGCTATTTCTGCATCTGGAGCTCTTGGCTGCCTTCTGCGTCGGGTGCGTTGATACTGGCGTCGGGACCGAAGACAGAAAATGCGCAACTGCGCGATGTCTTCCGACCACCAGTAAACCGCACCCGGACGCTGGGCGCATCTGATTCGGGGCATAGAAGCGTCACAAATCGACGTCATCCTGTCCCGAAACCAGGCCGCCTCTTCTTCTGGATCGGACGAGATCCCCTGGGAATGAGGACCATCCGGCCACGCCACGACGTTAGCGGCTGCAATGAGCAAGTCTCGATTGAGCCGCTTGAGGGCCCAACGTCGCGCCGGTGGGTTAGAATTTGGACGGCTTGAGTTGTCGGAATGGCGTAGCTTTACATCAAAAACGATGTGGCGATGGTCGGAAAGCGTGACCATCTCCTCCGCCACCCTCCATTCCGACACCATACGGGCAACAGAAGGAGTCGCCCATGATAGATCCACAATTGACTCCCCCTGCCACCGAACGCATGTAGACACGGACCCCCGATTTAAAAGTCGGAGGTCAAGTGACGCCGCCCAGTCTTGTACTACGCGTCCCCTTGGTGTGTCCCGAGTATTCCCCCAAGCTCTGGAGTGAGCATTGAAATCACCCAAGACAAGTACTGGACGGGGTGAGCATTTGTATCGAATGCAGTTTGCAACCCCATCCAGATATCCCTCAAATTCGGTGAGGGAAATGTTAGGAGACACGTAGCAGCCCACTACGGCCAAAGATCCCCATTCCACCGCAACAAAACCATGCCCCTTATCCAATAAGGAGCAGTGAACACTATCGCTTCCACCAGCCCAGTATATGGCAACAGAGTCCATGGTGTCCTGGAACCAGCGAGGATGGTCCCGAAGTCCGTAGGGCTCCGCCACCACCGCCAGGGCAACCGACCACTCCGCAACGGTCTGCAGAAAAAGATTCTGCGCGTTGCGGCAGTGATTCAGGTTGCATTGAAGAACTTTTAGGGCTGAGAAGGCGACGTGTCCATGTCCTCCGCAGGGCCCGCACTCAGTAGTGCCGGTTCCGACCTTTGCGATGTAGTAAGGGCGAGCAAAGCTCGTTTCTTGGGGGGAGCGCATTTTTGGCCTCCCAGCCGATGATCCGATGGCAAGCCCTGGTCCGCACATACCGAACACCGCAAAGTCGGCGACGTGCACTCCCTCGCTTTGTGAGCGCCTCCACAAGCATAGCACAAGATGCTCCTGTCAACCACACTAGTACACTGGCTGCGGACGTGCCCAGGCTCTAGACAACGGAAGCACATCATACGACGCGCTCCCAAAACCTGAACCCGTACCGATGTCCAACCTAAGCGCATGCGCTTGTCGGACGCCAGCTTCTTTATCGCCACCAATGGAGCACGGACCCAGACGTGTCCAAGAGAAGCAGGCGGACGACGTATTTCACCCACTTTCACGTCTTCGGTAGAACAGCTGCCGGCCTCAGCAATAGCAGCTGCAACTTCTTCTGACGTAACTGCATCGTCCAGATCCAAGATCCTTGCCTCAGCTCTTTTTGTTGGACGTGAAAATTTCGTTGAATGTAGGCCTAGGTGAAATAATAAAAAAATATGATGATTTTGAATCACAAGACACAAGTTGTACAGTAAAATCCTATCTGTAAATACCTATACCATAACCAATAAAGAGAGCAATAATATCAATGAGGACTTTTTAGAGATTGATAACTCTATCATTGTTAAGTCTCTTTGCTAAAGAAGCCATACATCCAAACCAACCCAATCTCAAGTAGACAAAGTAAACAATTTACCTCAATAGCTTATACCCAATAATCCTTGCAGCGTACATATTATTTATTAGATCAATATTGGCGCGGTCTAGCCGACCCCACCATACCCATAATGGTTATCGGCCCAGCGTTTAATTACTTGCGGACTGAGACAATGGTTAATAAGAAGTGCTCAGCACTATCCCTGAGATTTATTGAGCTGGCAACTTTGGAGAGATTAGATGAATTATAAAGTACTAATAACTTGTGTGGTGGGTGGAAGGGATTTTGTGTTTTCCTGTAGGAAGGTGGTTGGGAAATTGAGCACAGGTAAGTAGTTTTAAGGAGTCAGATCAGACACACTTACTGGTAAAGTTTAAAGTCATTTAATGACGTACTTTTACTTTGATTTGTTAAATTAGAATGTGATATATGTTATTTTAGAATATAGGGGTACTTATTCACAGTACCCATTTAAAAACAAACGGGTTCAAACAAACTGACGATTATGATCGTCTAAAAACAAAAGCGATTGACATCCTACTATCCTACTTCCTATCCTATCTTATACTATGATACTTTTTAACCCGAGAATATATGTTCCCTCGGGATAAATTTCAACTATCGCGCGGGCGAAGCCGCTGGCAAAAACTAGTTATATTATAAAGGTGAAAGTTTGTGAGTATGTAAGTGTGTTTGTATGTTGTTACTTATTCACGCTCAAACGGCTTGACCAATTTTGATGAAATTTGGCACAGAGATAAATTACAGTTAAGAATGGCATATAGGATACCTGTTATCCCGAGAATATGTTCCGTTGGGATAATATTTGACATTCGAGTGGGCGAAACCGCTAGCAGAAGCTAGTAATAATATAATACAAGCCTGTTTCTGTCCTAGTGCAGGGCAAATCAAGAGGTATTTGCGATATACATGCACTACCGAAAAGTCACCTGAGGCACGGTAATGATATCTAACAGTATTCTATCTTCATACAAACGGTCGGAACGCGAGTCATACCTACGCGCCTCGAGTTCAGCCAACACTCGATACACTACAGTCGCAAACAGTCACGAACGACGTGATGGTTTTGTAAGCAGTAAGCGTGCGATTTGTGAATATTTGATTGAAATAAGTACATGTACTTACTTAATATGGCAGAGAGCAATTATAGAATATACAATATGTTTAGGTTGCTTGAATTCTTCTATAACGCACCCAGAGATATTATTATTTAAATTACCTACTTACATTTTATATTATTGAATTAGTTGAGATATCATTATGAAATGATTACCTATGAGAGTAACAAATGGTAGGTACCCTACCTAGTAAGATTTAAAATACGTATATTAAAAATATAATATTTAACTCAGATTAGAGAAAAGAATCTGCGATATTTACAATCACAAAACTAGAAAGAAACTCAAGTAGATAGAGGCGGGCTGCCCTAACGCGTGTTGACGTGACGCGCGCTTGTAGGAACTCATTTCAAGGACAAAGCCGAGTCACAATACTGTTAGATATCATTACCGTGCCTGAGGCGCTAGACAAGTAATATTCGATGTCAAGTCAGATTGATCACGTGATTTTTCGATATCGCTTGTGTATTTGCCTTTTTGAAAATCGCTATCGCCACGCTTTCGATGAAAGAATGTCACTTGTCTAGGGTCACTGGACAAAAAAAATGACGTTTCACAATCGTTATCATCGTTGTCACTTTGTCGAAAGTCCCTGATAAAACTATAAAAAGCGATTTATTCGGCGACATGCTAATATGACAGCGTCACGGACATGCTAGTGTGATGTGTGACGAAACACCAGTTAATTATCACACAAAACCACATTTTCTCCAGTTTTAAGTTTCCACTTCTGTCGGCAATCTCCATTACTGGCAATTTTTTTAAACTTTTAACCATTGACGTCTATCATATTATCAACCTATTCATGGTATCCCTTTAACCCCAAGTTAACCTCATCAATAGACTCGACTCCTCTAAAACAACTTCTCACTACAACACAGAAATAGTATCCATAATTTCCTTGGACAAACTTACAAGCAGTACATCAAAGATATCGGGTGAATATTCAAAGGGACTGACGAGGTATTATGTAGAACTATCGGGCTCACCTCGCCCTCTAATTGATTGAAATATATTCAAAACAGAGGCGATGTGGTGACTGGTGAGCGGCCGGCTGGAGAATAATGTAGGAGGGAGTTCGATTTTCATTGTAATTGGTAATTGTTTTGGGGATAAGAAAAAGTAAAGGTTAGACATAGAGGAGTTTGGTAAAGAGAGAGCAGTGGTAGTGGCATTATTTTGTGTAAATAAATCACCACCACTCTATAAATGCTCTTGCTGTTTTTAAAAAGACAGTGAAAGAGCACTATCTTTCCATTCCATCATAGTTGCAAATAATCATGTAATACCTATTATTTATTTATTATATTATTTAGTATTTATTATTGAAATATTTAATTTATTAATATGTATGTTTATGAGAGTATTTATTAATTAGTTATATTTTATTCTATTTTATAGTGATTTGTTTGATATTTTTTTTCTTTTTATTGCCCCCCTTTGTACCTATTTTCTGTTCCTTCTTCTTTTTGTCTCTTTTTTATGTGTGTGTACATAAATGGTTAAATAAATAAATAAATGGTAGGATATGCAGGTTTCCTAACGATGTTTGCCTAGTTAGGAAACCTGCATGTTCTAAGAACAGTGATGGGCAAAGAACGGCCCGCGGGCCAGCTCCGGCCCACGAAAGCATTTGATCCGGCCCGGTAACGGTCCTTCGACATGAATAGTAATAATAATAAAATTATTATATTTTGACGGTCCAGAAGAACAAAGTAGATTCTATTTAGTAGATTAATAGACGCATAGGTAAAGGAGCCAGCTAGTCTAGCCGCGTTCATGTTTGTGTTGTGGTCGATAAAAGTTTCAACACAAAATGCATTTTTCCTATAATTCTGGCTTTCCCCTGAAATTTTTTAAACTTTCCCTCATTAAGAAAGTTTGCACACCACTGATCTGGAACCAAAAATTCGACGACATGTGACATCCAACAACCCGCACTGATCCCGCGTGGTGGATTTAGGCACATTACCTCAAAAAAAAGTGTGTTGGCAAATGTTAACGGGAAACATTATCATTATTTTAACAGAAAGACGTCCACTACTGGATATCGGCAAAGGCAAATATACGTTGTGATAAACTGCTATTCAAATTATTACAAATGTTTGTGTATTATTGAAATTTTAATCATTTCCATTGTTGAACAAGAAAGGGACAAAGGGAGGATTGGAGGGGGGATTGGATTTAGATCAGTACCTATAAACTTGTTAGTTTGTAATATTTTCAGAACATTTTAAGATAAATAACAACTAAAACCACGGTATACATATCTAACAGGATTGTGACTTGGCCCTCTTAAAATAAGTGCCTACAAGCGCGCGTCACATAAACACGCGTTAGGGCCGCCCGCCTCTACCTACTTGAGTTTCTTTCTAGTTTTGTGATTGTAAATATCTCAGATTCTTTTCTCTAATCTGAGGTTAATGTTATATTTTTATATTATACTTGTTTTAAATCTTACTAGGTAGGTACCTACCATTTATTAATCTCATAGGTTATCATTTCATAATGATATTTTGTCTAATTAAATAATATATGTAAGTAGCTAAGTACCTGCATAAGTAAGTCTATATTAGCCTATGATAACCTAGCTTAGGAAACTACTTACTAGTTTTTTTTTAACCCGAGCGTAGGTAGGTCACTCGTGTGCGACTTTATCACCCTATCCACTTATTTTTTGTATTAATCCAGGTATTTTACTCGGTGGAAAAAGTGAAATACCTACCTATTGAAAAAAATAAACAAAATACGTTCTAGTAGGTAAGGTTTTTTTTAATAGTCTTGCCTTTCGGAGGTTCCAGGTAATTTAAAAATAGTTATCTCTGGGTGCGTTATAGAAGAATTCATGCACCCAAAAACAGCACAATATAGTCTTTATCTCTGCCATATTAAGTGTGTAGGTACTTGTACGTATTTTAATCAAATATTCACAAATCGCACGCTTACTGCTTACAAAACCATCACACCGTTAATGACTGTTTGTGACTGTAGTTTATCGAGTGTTAGCTGAACTCGACGCGCCTAGGTATTACTCGCGTTCCGACCGTTTGTATGAAGATAGAATACTGTTAGATATCTTTACCGTGCCAAAACATTTAAACCAATAACAGCGTCAACACACGAGCTAAGCTAGCGTAATCTATAATCTAATGACACATGGTCAGCTGACGCGGCGGCCAAGTTTTCTTATCTCCGAACACTTTTCATAAGGACGCTGCACTTGAGCAATGGTGGGGGCGAGTGGACTACGAAGTAGGAATATGTGGATGTGGCATTGTCATAAATGAGTAATTTGTATGATTTATCTTTTGTTAAAGAGAGCCATTTTCAAAAGGATAAACAAAGCACCTGGTATTGCAGATTTTCATTGGTGTCGGTGACCATTTACCATCAAGTGAACCACCAGTTTGTTTTCTTATCTATATTGTATAAAACAGTGTTTTGTTTGCACGATGAAATACCGAAATTAGAAGTAGGTATTCTAAAAGTTGGGAGACGACATTTTGAGAGGCATAGTTGTTAGCAATCGTGCAAGTTTATTCTATTTTCAGCAAATCGTCTTTTGTACATCTATCTAATACCTTTAAACGAGCAATCCTTGTATATATGTATAATCTGAATCTCGGAAACGGCTCCAACGATTTTCATGAAATTTTGTATGCAGGGATTTTCGGGGGCGATAAATCGATCTAGCTAGGTTTAATTTTAGAAAACGTCGTTTCCTCTATTTTTACCCGAGCAGAGCTCGATCGCCCAGGTACTTCATTATTTAATTTATCTATTCGATGGTTTTTTGCAGACCTCAATAAAAGGAAAATGCGCTCAATAAAATCCCTATGTTTTTTGTCATTATTTTTTTAACTAGGTATGACATAAAGGCAGACAGTTTGCTTTTAATTTATGGAGCTATCTTAACGTTATTAGAAGTCCAGTTTCTTGAGCATGTCTACTGTTATAACTAGACTATTAATATAAGAACTAGAACCTCCACCAACTTCGTAGCTCCTGTCCACAATTCCATACGTCGCTATTTATTGCGATCGGTCGTTAGCGATAATGTCGGGCGACATGTTGCGATAGTACGCAGATAAACGATTTTCTTCATCACTCTTTTGTTTTCGGCTGTACACAGTTTTATTGTTGCGTTGTGTGTTTTGTTTGTTTGGACTCGAGTGTACTTTTGATTTATTGATGAAAGTAGCAGGAAGTACTTATAAGGATATGAATGAGGAAAATGCATTGATGAGAACAAAGAATCTTACAAAATAATATTTCAGCATTGTTGTAGTGGTTATTAAAATATTTGGTTGGACGAAATACGTTAATAGTCCTAAATACTCGTATATAAAATGTCAACGAGCCCTACATTCTATTGTAATGTTGTGTTTTGTAATTTGAACAATGGGTACTTGTCCTATTGTTGCTCTTTAGAATCGTAAATCTTAGTCCAAAATTATTTTCAGTTAATTAATAGGTTATTAAAATCGTAAGGAGGAGCTCGTGGCTAAATAACAACAGCCGCACGGGTTGATATTCAAGGTTAAGCAACGCTTGCCGAGGTCGGTCCGTGGATGGGTGACCATCTTTACATGGCGAGTTTATTCCGTGCCTCGGCAAGCACGTTAAGCCGTTGGTCCCGGCTGTCATTTGAAGATCTTTGACAGTGTTTACGGGTAGTCAGAAGCCTGAGATCTGTCACCAGTCTAGTCAAAGGGTATCGTGTTACCCAGTTACTGGTTTGTGAAGGTCAGATAGGCAGTCGCTCTATGTAAAATACTGGTACTCAGCTAAATCCGGTTGGAAAGGCAGCAGACCCCAATATATTTGGGAAAAGTCTAGGCTGATTGAATATGTTTTTTTTTTAACTCTTTATAATTAATAATGTCACTTTACAAAAATAGTGAAATAGACGTTTAGGTATAATTTCATTAAACTCAAAAACTGCCTCCTAACTGTTTCACTATTCCAGTCTTTCACGTCGGTGTTGACTCTGTTATTGCTTTGGCAATAACATTAGCGACATCTTGCGGCGGTGAACACAAGCTTCGCTGCAATATGACTACTCTGATATTGTTGGAGTTTGTTTAGCATTCTTTTGTTCTAGACTACATTATATGAAATGGTTTGTGTTCTGGAAATAAATTTTGATTTTATGATTGAAGGCTTGAAAAGGAAAGCTTAACATGTAAAGTCATATTTTGTGAAAAGCATTGTAATTTTTGTAAAATTTTCGATATGAGTCTACTGAGAACTAAAGAGTAAGGTAGTTTGGTACTGATGTTCAAACGGGAGGAAGGCAATTTCTTTAATCAAACGGTTTGTATAATGATGTGCTGAAAAAGAAGTTATCAATAGCATTAATAAACCCCTTAAATACTTCGTTGTTTTAACGATGCCTGAATGTCAAAATAGGGATATATCCTGAAAAGAAAAATTACGATTCATTTAGTCCGTCAGTGAGATTATCAAATAATATTGGACACGTATTTTTTGCTTTAGCAAATCAATAAAAAATTACCAAGATAATGCGCATCACAGTTCAGAAGTGGGAGCTCGTTACGTCACTATGTCAGTATAAAGTGTACTAACGGCATTACGTCACACGATATTTTAACGCATTATATCGACGTCACTTTATGTTTACGTGTCAAAATAAAAAATATGTGTCCAATATTTTTGTTAATCTACCTGACGGACAAAAAACTAATTTTCAGTTAACATCCGTATTCCAATGACTAAGTAGGTGCAAATTTATGGAATACCCCTTTAAGGATAGAAATCAGCCTATTCTGTTAATAAACAAAAAAAGAAAATTGATGGATACGCTCATGGCATGTGTTTTTTTAAGTGTTTATTTTTTTTCTGTATTCTTAATATAGACTCTACATGTTGAGTGCCTTAATAACTCATTTAAACAATAATATCGAAACATTTTTTGTAAATTTTTCATCTTTTATTTTCTACAAGTCACGCATGCAAAAGTCGCAACTAATTCAATAGATTCTACTAAGAGACAAGTGAAATGCACGGCGAGCCCTCGCGAATTAAATTCGGTTATTAGTCGCGCAAACTTTGATCCGGCGGGTTGACCCCGGCTCATCGATCCGCAGACTTTCACCCGGATCATAAACTGAGCCACCCACTTTCAAAACTGAAAAAAACAGTTCTCAACTCACTTCAAAACTAAGTCTTCCTAATCACGCGGCGCGAACAAAGTTCCAGCAAGTTTTTTCCAAGTTCAGTTAAACTTCATCGATGTGGGGATCGTTCACCCTGGCAGGGACACTTGCATACGACTCCGGCGGCGGCGGCCATTGAAACAAAATGTAGAGCAAGGTTGGCCGAGATTACTTTCGTCGCGAACTTTTTGCGGATCGATATAGAAGTTAAAAGTTTATTACGAGCGACACCGCGACGTCGTAAACCAACTTTGTCTACCGCTCGCGCCGAAATGCGACAACCATACTTTTAATAAGCTTTCATCCATCGCTCCACGCAGGGAGCTCATGGTCTTCATATTCTGGACTGCGATACCCAGTTCCGCTGCAACACGAACGCTAAAAAGAACCTTTATTTACTTTACATATCAGCACCCGTAACTAACGAGCGTATTACCTTCTCAGCATTCGTATTCACAAAGGTTTTTCTACCTACGCCGGCGGCGGGCGTAAAATAGGAGGCGAGTCGGGAAGGAGGCATAAAGGAGAAAATAAAATAAAGACGGCGCCAGTGAACGGATGCGAGATCCGTGAAAAAAGTACGAGGAAAGCAGGCTTAATGGTGTGGCGCAGGTGAGGTGGGCGGGGTCGGGTGGGTGGTATGTTACGATTGGTCGGCGCCGCCCAGTCGCGAGTACGCCCCGTCTCCCCCCCCCCCCCCCTTCGACAGGCGCCCCCTCCCCCGCGGCCACCGGCTATCGCCTGGCGACCACCTACACCACCCGACGCAAGCTATGCCTGTGTCGTGAATTAGTTTGCCAACTCTCTGTCTATGGCGTAGCTCCGAGGCTGTAAGTATGGACGGCGGACTGAATAATCGATAAAGGTGTTTATTGAAAACGGGTAAGGATGAAGCACTTTATTGCTTCTTTATTATTAAAGCCCGAGCTGGGTGAGTCAACTGCTACGAGTATAGCCGACGTAGCACTTAACTAAACCCGTAGCACTTCGTAGCACGGCGGCGGCGTAGCACACAACAGTCCAAAGTATATTTTCAATGTCATTATGTAAAAGATTTAATTTTACGATACATATGTAAGGGATTTAAAAATTATAGGTAGTTAGTAGGATCATTATTTTTCCAAACTTTATTCTGCAAATGATTGCTGGCTCACTGGCAAAATATCTCCATCACAAAGGATTGTTCTGTATTTGTGTACATATAGCATTTGTTTTACGACTTATAAAGTTGAGAACTTGAACAATTACGTAATCAACAGCTGCTCAACTCAGCCTTTTACAGTGCACAATTAAAATATTTCTCAAAGTTGTGACCTTGAGGTTTTGGTACAATACAGAAAGAGTTGAGTGACTTTGGCTTAATCAAACGGAACATGCTTATAGATTTATTGCATAACATTGTAGGCATAATTTAAAAAAAAATCTTACACAATTTATGCAGTAACGAGTTCTATATTAAGTACTTTTATGAGAACGGTTTAGGATTGTGGAGATTACAACGTGAAGGTGAGTGTGTTGTGTGCATCAGTGGGTCACGTGATCCCAGGCTGAGAATGATGAAGATGGTTTAGGAAATTTTCTCTCTCCCTCTCCTAAAACACAGGTTGTCTAGTTTAGGTGGCAGAAGTTCATCCTTGTTTTTGTCTTTATGTATAACATTTAATTTTGGTAACTGAGTAATTAATTATTTTAATGTTAATGTGTTAATCATCATCAATATACATATAATAAATCTGTAAAAAAGACGTTTTTGTACATCGAAAATATTTCCAAAAAAAATAGCCAGGGTGTTAAAGGAGAACCAACAGAAGCCATTTCCAGCATTTTTTAAATTTTTGTCTGTTTATCTGTTTGTCTGTTTATTTGTGCACGCATCACGTAAAATGTACGAAACCAATGTAGATAACTTTTATACATTAATATTATGCGTAACTTGAAGTATTACTTAGTTTTTGTTTTATCGCAATCGGTTCACTCTATCAAAAGTTAGATGAATTTAAAGTGTTCAAGAAGTAAAATATCGCAACATACGCAATTCAGATACTGGGACTGTTGAACTCCAAATTTTATAGATGGCGTTGTGCATTTCGCGTCATTTTCTGAATGGTGGTATTAAAATTTACCGCGGAAGAATGAATATAAAAAAAATTGGTAGGTAGTTAGGGTCCCTAAAACACGGGCAGGGGGGGTCGAATGAACAATATACCTTCAAGTGCTATTTCAAGTGTGGCTAGAGTAAAAATTATAATTCGCGAGTCCCACTCCCGAATTATAATTTTTAACGTATTTGTTTAGGTCCCGACCTAATGCAGGAGACTAAAAAAATACGTTTTATGAGGTTTTAGGTCTCTAATCATACTACTAATGTCAATAATGGCGTAGACGTGCGCGCAATGTGGTCCGTAATTTCGCTGCCGCTATTGCCCGTCTGAATAGCCTAATGATAAACTTGATGGCCTACTACATTTAAGGTTGCGAGTCCGAGTCCCAGCTAAGGATAGGTGTTTTAACCGACTTTCCAAAAAGGAGGAAGTTCGACATTAGTTTTTTTTCCCCTATTTCTCCGTCAATTGTGTACCGATTCTGAAAATTATTTGATATTTTTTAATTTGAAAGAGTATGTTCCCAAATTGGTCCCATTTTAATTATTGGGTAAGATCTGATGAAGAGCTTCTGTGATAATTATACAATAGAACTCTTCAATAAGTGATGGCAAATCTCTCGGGATTGCTGCAATCGCTTGTCTGTTTATTGTTTATACCATTTCATAACATAACATCACGCCAGTACGCTCTAAAGGAGTACACAGTTGTGTACAGTTCACTTTGGTACACCCTCATTTCACCGGTTATGTTCAAGTTTCATGATATTCGGGAAATCTATTTGGCATTCATCATCATCATCATATCAGCCGAAAGACGTCCACTGCTGGACATAGGCCACCCCCAAGCGTCGCCACTTTGCCCGGTCCCGTGCGTCTCGCAACCAGCGTATCCCTGCAACCTTCACCAGGTCTTCGGTCCACCTGGTGGGAGGCCTTCCAACGCAACGTCTTCCGGTTCTCGGTCGCCACTCCAGAACCTTTCTGCCCCATCGGCCAACCGTTCTGCGAGCAATGTGCCCTGCCCACTGCCACTTAAGTTAGGCAATTCTTCGGGCTATATCGGTAACCCTGGTTCTCTTGCGGATTTTTACATTTCTGATTCGATCACGCAAGGAAACTCCGAGCATAGCCCTCTCCATTGCCCTTTGGGTGTCTGTAAGCTTTCTGATGAGGCCCGTTATAAGCGACCACGTCTCAGAGCCATATGTCATCACTGGCAACACACACTGGTCATAGACTTTCGTCTTGAGACACTGTGGTAAGTTGGACGAGAAGATACCGCGCAACTTCCCGAACGCTGCCCAGCCGAGTCGGATTCGACGGGTTATTTGGCATTATGGGTACCTTACTAGAGAACTTGCCTATTAGGTACAACGAAAAAGTGAAAAATAAAAAAAAACTAAATTCAAAAAATACTACCGACTTCCAAATAAAACCACTACAAAGTGAAAACGTCCACAAGGAAAAATATTGGTACCAACCAAAGACACCGACTTCCAAAAAGAAAGTAATTTTTCACTTTGTAGTGTTTTTATTTTGAAAGTAGATACTACCAACTTTCAAAATAAAAACACTACAAAGTTAAGGAAAAAACGTTAAAAAAAACGTCAGGAGTTAGTTTGTTTAAGGAAAAAACGTTTTTTTTATGTTTTTGTTGCGGCGTGGTGCTCTGGAGTGCTAACAGATGGCGCGCAGCAAATCTGTCCTTACTTTTTTAAGTAAGGTAGGTGGGTCTAGGTAAGTAGGGTAGGTACAGGTAGTTAGGAAGTAGGGTAGGTACAGGTAGGTAGGTAAGTAGGGTAGGTACAGGTAGGTAGGTAAGTAGGGTAGGTACAGGTAGGTAGGTAGGGTAGGTACAGGCAGGTAGGTAAGTAGGGTAGGATAGACAGTTAACGGGAGCGAAGCCGCGGGCACAGCTAGTTAATTAATAAATGACTGATCAGAAAATTTTAATCTACAAGAGTTAATCAAGTTTTGATACTAAAAGTTGTCTCAAAAGTCTCATAAAATATCGTGTCTGTATCGTATGTTATTAAAATTTGTGCTCAGAGGAAGTTTATTCATGGTTCAATTGTGCACAAAAAGTCTTGCATAAGATTCACACATCACACAAATCAGTGCCTGTGGTAATTTAGGCTGGTTACCTCAAGCAAGAGAGCCGTATAACATTTAATTTTATTATTTTTATGAAGATTTTGTCATTTTAATGTAATTAATTTTTATTCTTTTTTATTGATTTTGTATTAGGTTCCGTATTTTAAATAGTAATAACTAAGTTTATTGCGTCAACGTTCCTGTGGGTGGAGATGCATTTTTTTTGTTATTCGTTTTCTGGTATGTTTTCATATTTTGACAGCAATATTATATAATACTGATTATTGGGCCCTTAGATCTAGAATACCATACGATGTAGACATGAGATTTTATGAGACTTTTGAGATAACTTTAAAGACGCTAAAATTAAAGTGTGTACTAGTTTTCACCTTATTATCTCTCATTTCGAGGTTTATCGCTAATTTGACTCGACTTTACTTTCTCAAGAGACGTAACAGTTACGTATCATCTTAACTCTTCAAAGAACAGAGTGAAGGTACACAAACATTTTGCTAGATTTGCTAGAAAGCCTATATATGTTTGGGTGGCATGGGTTTTAGTAAACTACGTCTACAATACATAATTTTTGTATAGTTTTCAAATAATTTAATTTTCACCCAATGCTATTATTACGGAAAACAGTGGATTAGCATGTAAAATGACGTAAAATGCTGTCCCATATATCAACACTCCTGTACCTTTACGGAAACATCAAGATATTTCCACAACACAGGATGACAATGAACGCAATGACGTTGTATTTCATCCCGCGACACAAAACGTTCCCCCGTGTGATACCAGCGTAATGTACCGTGAAATAATGACTGATTACTTAGACGACAGAGACAATAGGAAGGTGTACGGATATTATTATATCAGCCATTGCTTGCCATTGCTAGACAAGTGAAATTTTATCAGCCATCATCATCATCAGCCTTTTAATGATCCCACTGCTGGGACACAGGCCTCCCTCTCTGTGAGAGAGGCGATGGGCCTTAATGCTTCACGCGGGCCCAGTTCGGGTAGGTGGATGTCACATATTTTCGAATTTTTTAGTTCTTCGACATGTCGGTCTGTACCATTTTTTCCTAGCGTAACATTTTGACAATCGCTATGATTGTCAAAAAGTTAAAATGTATGGGATTGACAAACGTTATCGAAATATCTCGTGATAAATCCCTCACTTTGTAAGTGTTATTTAGTGTATTGTGTAAGTGAAGAAGCTCAAATAACATATGGAGTCCCACAGGGAAGTGTACTTGGCCCCACAATGTTTTTGATGTACATTAATCAACTGTGCAACTTTCATCTTCATAATGCTAAAATTGTTACCTTTGCAGATGACACGGCAGTAGTATTTTACGGTAAAACTTGGGAAGAAGTAACTGACGTTACAGAAAGTGGCATTAAGCAGATTCTATACTGGCTCAATAAAAATACGCTAACTATTAATCTTAATAAAACTAAATATCTCACCTTCTCTATTACAAAATCAGGGGCGCCAGCAACAGATAGAATAAAAATAAGAGCCCACACCTGCCATAGTAACAGCAGCACTTTGTGCCATTGTACTCAGCTCGATCGAGTTGATAGGCTTAAATATCTAGGTGTCTGGGTTGATGAAAATCTTAACTGGCATCACCATATTGAACTTCTGACAAATAGAATTCGGAAACTAATGCCCATTTTTAAAAAGCTACGCCATATAGAGGATTTAAATGTTCTGAAAATAATTTATTATTCACTTTGTCAGTCAGTATTGGGATACTGTATTTCTGTATGGGGAGGGGCTCACAAGACATTTCTTCTCAAGCTTGAAAGAGCGCAAAGAGCGGCAATCAAAGTATTTATGTCCAAACCAAGGCTATATCCTACTGTAAGACTTTACAGGGAATTTGATGTCCTCACTGTGCGTCAATTGTTTTTATTACGCAATCTTATTTATGCACACACCCATTTACCGAATAACAGCACTCAAATAGATAATAGAAGAAGAAAAGATATTGTATTCAAAACCATTCCACACAAGACAATTTTTGCAAAAAGATTCCCTTATATAATAGCTCCCTATATTTACAATAAAATTAGTAAAAAAGTGTCCCTAATGAAAATACGGCATTTTAAATTTAAAAAGGTAGTTAAAAACTTGTTAGTTGTATTAAATTATCAAGAAACTGAAAACCTCTTAAGTGTTTCTGGGTAATCCAAGCAACTTCTAATCTACATGTTACATACCTATATATTTACCTACACTCACTCATATATACATTCCATAACACGCAGGCATACACACACACACACACAGATACACACGCACGCACAGATACACACACACACACATGCATACACACGTCTCATATAAATATTCTAATTTTAGTTACTTTTATTTTTTTATTGTCTAACTGTATAGTTAATTATGTCGTAATATCTAATTAACTAATTTATGATAGTAACGGATTGTTGCACAATTATTTTGTTTTTAAGTAAATAGATCAACCACGAATTGTTACTGTTGCTTATAGCACAGGTATCATAACCTAGTTTAAGTGACAGTGTTCATATTGTTAACATAATTTATTTGAACCAATAAACGTTATTATTATTATTATTGTTATTTCGATAATCGCTATTGTTGATGGAATGAGACTCAAGTTTTTGCCAAAAATTTCACAGCTACCGATGTATAATCATTGACCCACCGTTCATATTATCATTCACCCTTCCATACACACCTTTACATATTATTAAGCCTTTATTGGTGGTACTAAACATACATTAATATCAAACTGTTTTATCTTAAATGTCTAACATATCGGATTTCCCAGTTTAGTGTGTCATGTCAGTGTGTGTGTGTGTGTCACAGGACACGCTGATGCGTGTCCTGTGACACATAGGCCTCTTCCTGCTGTTTCCACTCTTCTCTATTATTAGTCTTTCTTGACCAGAATGTCCCTCCAGTAATCTTTATATCGTCTGTCCATATCTTAGCTTGTCTGCCTCTCTTCCTTTTGCCATTCCGTTATAATTTTACTCCATTTTAACCTGCTGTCCCTAGTCATGTGTCCTGTCCATCGCCATTTCCACTATTTTATTTTCTTCAGTATGTCTTTCTCCTTTTTTGTAGATCTTATATCTTCCGCTCTTTTCCGGTATTTTAGAGTAACGCCCAACATACTCCGTTCAATACCCCTTTGACACATTCTCAGTTTTATAAATTGTTTTTGAGTCAACGCCCAAGTTTGGCATCCATACATGAGACATGGCAAGATACATGAGTTGAACACTTTTTTCTTGGTTGACACAGGAACCTTTACATATAGTTGCACCGAATTCAGACTAGCATTATAGCTATTAGAGCACTAGATAGGCTACGACTACTTTACATAAACACGTTAGGGCTGATAGTTGTCGCCCCCGACGTCTTGCCGATCTACCGAGAGGGGGACTCTAATATTATAATAGTTTCCGCGTCAGGTGCCAGAGGATGCATAATTAAGTGCTGTGTTGGTAAGAAAGGTATGATTATCTTTTAGATTGTGAGCTAAGCATGTTTACGAGGATATGTAAAAGGAACTAGATGACTAGTAGGGGAAGACCAAGGCTACGGTGGGGACTGAGTCAAAGATGATTTGCCTTAAAACAGGGTGACCATTGAGATGACAACTGAAGAAGTATGTAGGATGAAAACAAGTAGCGGCGACCACAAAGCAATTGGTATTAGGGCAGAATAACGATCTGCCTCCAGCTGAAGTTTAAAGTTAGTCGATTAGCCAATAAAATGTTAAAAGTATTATCAATACAATAGCAAACAATCTATTTAACAGTGACATCAATCGCATTCAAAAACAAAACAAGGCTCTCACCGGCATAAAACAAAAATTCTCGCTTGGAAAAAATGGCGAAATATCCCCATACCATTGTCCGGCATCACAATGCCTTTACGACACTGGGTAAATAACGTTTTGGAAAAATGTAAAAAAGCACCCGCAGTTTGTGGGTAGCGGGTAAACACGTCGCCGTACCCCTTATTGAGTTGATCTGGCCATTTGTACAGCCCTCGCCCTTTGCATTTTAGAAAAAAAGAAATTCGGCTTGCGAATTCAATTTCCAATATCCATTTTTGACGTGGCGTGATTAGAACGCAGTTTGGTCGTTAGCGGTGTGTCGGAGAAGTCGTTTACTTCATTTTTGTATCGGTATCGATTCAAAATGTGAGTCTGGCTGTCCGGTTTTTGTTTGTCGGTTTGTCTTTACTCAATGAACTTTGTATTGAAAGAAGTTTGTATGTGGTGTGTGGATGTCATGTTTCACGAACAACACTTTTGTGTTTTTATATTGATCAGAAAACATTAATTAAATACCTGTATATATTATATTTGTTGGAAAATCTAGTCAGATGTATGGCGAAGGAACTAAAGACGGACTTTTACATATTGATTGTCAGAATATAATAACTACAGACAATATGAAAGAAATAAATAACTACAAGTAAAAATATATAATTACATTGTGTATTTCAGCTCAACCAGTAGGCGATTGATTCTAACGATGAAACTTGATAAAGCACCTATCGAAGCAACCCAATACAACATATTACACATTAATCAAAACAAAACTATTACATTTATTTGTTCCAATAAGCACCTCTTAATACATCTCACGAGTGTCTTCCGAGTCTAGTTGCAATAATAAATATATCATAGTTATCCCCTTGGGACAAATAAAAGGGAAAATAAAGCAAATCGCCAACCCGGAAGGGTCCACAAAGAAAAACGATTAATATTAACTGAAATTGTTATGGCCCCCTTATAGGGGGACATTTAATATTTTTACTGCCATTATACGAAAGAGTTTAGTTCGGATTGAATACTCGTAAAATTTGAAGACGCAGTTACAATGATTTGTGATAATTATAATTGTTGAAGTAGGCTGATTGCTGTTTTTGATGAAAATGGCTTGAAAATATTTTGGTGAAAAACAAGTCAGTGTTTTTGGATCTATTATTTCTATTTTTCTGAATAAAAGATCCAAAAAAAATGGTGTTTTTTTGCTATTTCTACAACAGTCTACTCTGGGTTTTTCTTTTAGTTATAATATATAATTCTAGTGCCAATTTATTTAGTTTCAGTTTTTTTAATGAATTAAGATTTTAATTTTTAAGTTTACTCAAGTTTCTAGACAGGGCTAAAAAATTAAGCACAGCGTTATCAACATTTTTAAAAACACCTTAGCGACACATTACAAAAAAACTCACACTTAACTCTCGAACCTTAATTCTCCAAGGAATAACAAAAAAATCTAAACAAAAATTCATCTTATTAAGGTGGGACCTTAATGAAATCTCAGCTCATTAATAGAGAAGGTAGAAAGAGTCGTTTAATGAACGCGCGTGATATTAACCCTTAACGAGTGCTGGGACAGCGGTGTTCTTACATTAAAATGTAAACATTGCCCCTTAACCCCTTCCCCAAGTCGCTGTAGGGCCGAATCGTCATTTGTCTGTGACATTAACATTTTGAGCAGACGGGCGTTTGAAACGCTGAAACAGTCTCGAACTCTAGACAAAATGGCATTGTATCAGTAATGCCCACCAAGTGATATTTCGGTACTCAATTCTATAGAAAACTCTGGATTTATTGACAGTAATTTTTACTGATAATGTCACTTTGTCTGAGTGTCCGAAAGATTTTAATCTACCGTTACGGTCGTTTTATATTAGGATACCGCGATGGAGGTGGTAAAGTACTCATAGTTATAGATAAATGCTGTGTGTTAGTCTTTTGTTGCTTTTATTTTCTTAGATACAAATTAAATCACAAAAAATCTATTTGGCATTATTGTTTTTCCTTATCAGATCTAATAGTTCTTCCTAATAAAAGAACAACTTAACAGCATTTCACCTTTTAAAAGAGGCCGTAGGTACTTTTTTAGTAATTAACAATTGTATTGGTAAAGTAAAAGTACTTGTATCTAAATATGTTTCTATTTTATATTTTTTTCACACTCATGTATCATACCTAATCTACTAATCTACCGACTATAATATTCTCAAAACCGCGCGTCCCAGACGCCCAACAAACGCTCGTCTACCCCTTCTTCATAATAAGAGCGTCTAATCTAAGTGTCGAGTACCTCAGAGCGGTCATCTCCGACGGGATCACTCCCGCGGGTCCTCTAGACCCCAGGAATCCGGATTTATTCCGTCTGAATACCCTCTGTCGCAAACGACACCTCTGCTGAGCCCTGAATGTTTTATGACGTGCCGTGAAGATGTTAGATTAGATTAAATTCAAACGTGTGATGTGACGTTGGGTACGTTGGCAATAACTGCGTAATTTGTTGGTTTGGTCTATTATAATTATAACAACAATTTAACCTTCATTTTTAAACTTATTGGTTTTATAAATTAGCCGTGATAAAAGGTGAAAACTTGTTTTTAACAAAGGTGTCTGAGTGAATAATTATAATCAACGGGAAAAAGAGTTGTGAAAAGTGACTCGAATTTCTGTAGAGCGCTCCCTACAAAAATGACAATTTACAATGGAAAAATGAGGATTACAACACTGGCAAAGAACAAATTTGTAAATAATTCCTGAATTCCTTTGCTATTAAATGAAACATCAATAAATACTGAATACGTCGTTTCAAAACTATCTTGCTTTATTGAAATAGTGGTGTACAGTGATAAAATGAAAAGCATTGCTTGGAACAAAGTCTTCAAAACATCGCAAGTATGTGAGTCTTCTATTATTTCGTACGTAAACTTCACTTAAGAATTTTATAAGTTGCGCAGCAGTGGTAATGAATCTTGTTTACATGCAAACCCGTAGTTCACACGTCTAGACGAAATTGAAATTTACATTTATAAACTTCGCTAGTTTACGACCTAGCCCACTTAACTTGATGGATTCTTAACTTTTTGGAAGAGTTTCAATGGAGTTATTATGGTAAGACAAGATTATTATATTTTACCTTTAAGTAAGACTAGAGGACGCCTCGTGGTTTCACCCGCGTAGTGCCCGTTCCCGTAGGAATACAGGGATAAAAAGTAGCCTATGTCACCCGTGGATAGAGTAGCTTCCCAACGGTGAAAGAATTTTTGAAATCGGTCTATTAGTTTTGGAGCCTATTCGGTACAAACAAACAAAAAAATCTTTCCTCTTTATAATATTGGTATAGAGATATAGATGACTACTTTAAGAGCCATTTAAATATCTTTGAAAATGGTTTTTTTTGACAAGACACCTAAACACCCTAGGTAAAGATACTAAGGTAAAGCAGGTAGGACAAAAGAGAGACACTGAATAATTTTCTAAGAATGTAAAATTGGCTTATTTTGGTGCAAAGCTTTCCTGTTTCCTGTTTAAAATTACATTCGTAGTTTCGTACATAGGATGAAATTTTTTTACATTGAAATCTGCTGGGACTAGAGTGTTTTAAAGAAACACAAATACTTAATGCATTCCAAGATTTCTCCATCCAAATTGAAAATCCATCTCAGAAAGTCACGAAACGGAAGTTAAAGAAGTTTAGGGTCCCGTAGTACCTAAATCAAAATTACGAAGTTCCAATGAGCGGTCTCTAACGATGGAGAAGATGGCCGAATTCTTTAATTATTTAGCTCTAATCGCTGCCAACGATGTCCTTTGACGTCGCTTGCTTTAATTTAGGATTCCTCCCCCAAATTAAAAATATAATGAGACTGAACTGAGCCGGTGTTAATTGGAAACCGATCTCAGAGGGTGGTATAGACAGGCTGTTGTTTTGGTGTAGCTACAGATGTATATTGATGGCACGAAGTGAAAAAAAACTATAGAAATAACGGTGACTCCAGTGCTTTGAATAATTTCAGATGTGCACTTGATCAGAGTAAACATATATTTTTTTTATGAAAGGTCAACAAAAGCTTTGAGTATTTTGCAGAAATCGACAAGTATCACAAGATGAATCCAATATAAAGATGTTAATTTCTTTTAGACTGACATTTAAAAACGTTGCAAAGAAATAACAAAGTTTTTTAATGTTTTTACATTGAATGCAGTAACCATGTCCTTTTCTTACAACGTTTTCGTTCTTTCAGTCTAAACAATTTTTCTTTCTTCTTTAACTAAACAACCCCGTTAAACCCCCTCATGTTACAAAGACATTCGTAACTTACGTTTTTTTCCTTCAACCCATTGACATATTTGCGCGTTGACGTGAAACACGCTGAAAGTAATCGCGCTCATTTGTCAGCGCGAACACAGCGCTGCAGCCGCTGGATTATCTTTATTCGCATCTTATCTTTTTTTCTTAAAAAGTTTGGACGAGTTAAGGGGATTACGTTGATGCGTTTTGCAAATATTTTGAGCTGAATGTGACAATTAATTAAAGTACGTAACTATTTATATACGCCATTTAAAAAAAATACTTACGTATATACGCAATATGTGTCTATTTGAGCTAAGACTGATTGATTGGGCACACGGTTGAGCGATTGACTGCTGCCTGCGTGTCGCGGGTTCGATTCCCGCACATAACAATTATTTGTATGACCTACAGATAGTTATTCTGGCTCTGGGTGTTGTGTATGTGAGTTTATATCTTTGTAAACGCACCCACGATACAGGAAGAAATTCCTAGTGTGGGGCAATATAATTAATAGAAAAAAAAAAGGGCTGCCCTCTCGTGCTTTAGGTCGTGGTTTCAAATCCGGGCAAGTATCAATTTATTTGTTTCAAATTCATATGTTCTTTCTAAGTTTATCTAGGATAATGGACATCACAGGCAATGGTGAAGGAAAACATCGTGAGGAAACCTGAGCATATAGTTAATGTAAGTCTGAAATAGCCAAGTTAGAGGCCTGTGGGGTTCTTAGAGGCGGCTTAATTAACTCTGACACTAAACGTAGCCAAACCCTAAAACAAATAAAGAAAGAAAAATGAGTTTTGGCAAGCGTGATCGATTGTCGACTACACCATCGCTTACCATCAGGTGACATAGTGGTGAAACGCGAGCCTATATAATAATAAAAAAGTATATAGTAATAATACCGGTTAGTTCCGCTATGCTCTAGTCCCGCTATGCTCCACTCGAAAAATACCTACTAAAAAGTGCCGCTATGCACGAAATCACATTCCCGAGCAGTAATGAAGAAAAGTGTTACAGTGTAATATTTTATTTAACCATTTAAAAAGTAAGTTAAGAAAACCTAGTATGTAAATCCAGATACTTTCACGAAAAAATGTTAAAAATCGTTCCGTTTCATCGTACTAACGCACACTCGCCTAGACGCTACTCAACACGTCGCGACATTCATTTTAAAAACAAAGTGTCCATCCATTCCATAGAACAGTAAAAAACGAAACGTCTTTCCGTAAAAGAGAAACACCTAAAATATTTCGAACTAAGATTTCGATGTTTTTAGTTTAATTTCAACATTTTTCAGCTTCCTGCTCAATTTAATTTAATTCAAACACTTTTCTTTCCAACTAAACCTTCCATTGTTTACGTAGAATCAAAGAATTTCGTGCATAGCGGGACTTTACTACTATTATTTATTACTACAAACATACCTATTCGAAAACATTTACGCAACACAAATGAGTAGCGTTTTCCCAAGTTTCACAATCCAGTTCTTAAAACTATGTATAGATTAGGTTTACTGTAGTTACAGATGTGAGGTAACTAAGGATAAGCGCATTTTTTGTATTGGGTGTAATCCTGTAAAGATTTATGTGAATAAATAAAAGTTGGGTTAGTTGTACAGTAATCTTTGAAGTTACGAACCTGCAAAGAGAAAGCCTACAAAATGAAACTCTTTAGCAAATGTTTCTAACAAACTGCTTTTGTCTATTTTATCAGTTTAAACAAAGAATATAAGTAGGTCGTAACAATTCAAGTTCCAAACTTAAAAAGTGAAAACCCACAAATTATGTAAAAACATCTTCTGAATATTTGTAGTTTTCCTCTGATAATAATTTTTTTACGATACAAAAAAAAAATAACATTATTAAAATGGAAATATCGGCTCTGATACCCAATACCTACACATATCTATCAAAATTCATCAGCATACAAAACTCCACATTCATATTCATGGCCGCGGTCACAATGACAGTCGCCCGGCAAATAAAAACAAATAAAAAACAGTAATAGAATCAGAGAACAAAATCCATCAGGGTGACACGCGTGACGTAGATACATGCGGCCTCTTTGTACAGCGTGCTTGCGTCACGACGTGACAAAGAAAATTGTGTAAGTATTGTGATGGGATTAAACTAAAATAAGTTAATATGTGGTTGGATTAATTTGTAGTGGTATTTTAGTCATCATCATCTTCAGCTTTTTATCGTTCCCACTGCTGGGACACAGGCCTCCTCACTGTGAGAGAGGGAATGGGCCGTAATCCAACACGCGGGTCCAGTGCGGGTTGGTGGACTTTTAGTATTTATGTTAAAATATTTGTTGGGAAATTAATATGACTAAAATATGCAGCCTCTTAGTACAGCGTGCTTGCGTTATGACAATGACAAAGTTGACTAGAAAGTAATTTAAGTATTTGGAAATACATTATATTAATATGATTAATTAGGGTTTTACAGGTGGGATCTAGTTATAGTAGTATTTTGGGACATGCAATTTCTGTTAAGGAATTAATGTCATCTCTTTGTACAGCGTGCTTGCGTAACGGCGTGACAACTAAGTCCTAATAAAAAGTAATGTTATTATTGGGCACCTTGTGGTGGTTAGATGAATGGGTGAAAGCAGTTTTAGCTACATACGACGTGTAAGTACGGCGTGCTTACGTAATGACGGGACAAATTTGTCTTAATAAAACTAATATGAGTATTGGGATTATAAAATGATTTAATGAAACTTGGTGATGAGGGATTAATTTGCAGTGTATATTAAGCGTGAAATTCATAATTAATGTAGGAGGCCTTTTTGTACAACCTGCTTGCGTAACGACGTGTTAACGTTGTTTTGAAGAAAATTATTCTATACTATTAATCGAGCAATATTTGTATATATATTAGTATTTTTATCACGTTTTCCAAAACGACTCTAATGATTTCGATAAAATAGGTTTTCGGGCGTGAAAAATTGATCTAGCTAGGTCTCATATCTGGGAAAATTGTTTTTCTCAAACATGCATGGAAATATTGTCATTATTTTCGAAAACAGAACACGCGCAGTATCGA
The DNA here is from genome assembly GCA_964057195.1 of Orthosia cruda. Lineage (NCBI taxonomy): Eukaryota > Metazoa > Arthropoda > Insecta > Lepidoptera > Noctuidae > Orthosia > Orthosia cruda. The sequence continues at coordinate 23,879,952 of OZ059837.1, forward strand.
ATTTTTCGGACAAAGAAAATCAAATCCATTGCAGGAGCGTTTTTTGCATTTGGAACATTACAAAGCTCCAGCAATGTTGATCAAATCCGTGACAGGAGCTTTTTTTTAATATGGAACATTATAACGCTCCAGCTATGTTGTTGTAACTTTTAATAAATTATATGTATAATATAAAAATTATGTTTTATTTCCCTGCATTCTTTTGTGGAAATGGCAATTGCCTGTCTCGTATTAGAGAAATCATTGCTCGAACTGCAATTGCCTATTTCCTGGCCTTTGCAATAATGTATTATTCTCTATTTTCACTCGAGCAGAGCTCGGTCGCCCAGGTACTTTAAATATATAGGAATAACGTTATGGCGGGATAAATATTGTAGAAGTATTTTTTAAAAAGACGTTTGCTTAAATCTTTGTTAGACTATAATGATGATATTTTATATGTGCCGAGGCTCTCTCGGGTGATTTATTTATACTAGAATCTAATTACACATGACGTATCATAATTACATTTTCACAACCAACCTATAAATTTACACGAAAAATAAATAATTTACTACTAAAATACCAGCCTGTAGACAATGTCTCCGACTCTCCGACTCTGCGGGCACTGCAATATTTTGCCCACCTTTGGGGTCTCCACATTATGCATAACTGATAAGGCCCGATTTTGTATGCATGCGATCCTTAGCCTCAACGCTGCGTGGGTATAATGACGTCACGCCCGTGGGAATAGTGAATAACACAGTTTTTAGCTCATGTTTATATCTTGTGTGGTTGACGTGCGACAGGCTTACATGATTATGCATAATATAAAGTAATAAGGAAGTTTTACAGTATGTAGTGGTAAGGTATGAGACGATTTAGGGGTTAGTTGTCTGAATAAATGGTGAATATGGACTGGGAAGATTTGATGCTACGGAAGACTTGGTTCATAATAGTACATTGTGTATTAAGGGCGGTAGATAAGGAATTACGATCGAGGCTCTAGTAGAAGCCCGAAGTCGAAGACTGAGGGCTTTCTGAGTCGAGGTTCGTAATTCCCGTACCGCCCGTGATACATACAATGTTTTTCATCACATTTGCTATTAATATTTATGAATTATAGCTTTAATACACAAGTCAGCACAGCTGTTATTACGAAATACATGAACTTTTTTTTTAAGCGTTTCGCGAATTTTTGCCCACACCACAGATTATATAAGTGTTTCGTTCAGACACTTTAAGGGCAAATACTTACGAGCCATGACGGAGTGTAAAAAGAATTAAATAATTTCGACGTTTTCATACTATAACTATTAAAATCGATTAGTAAGAACATTAGTTGAGTATTTAAGTAACATGTAGCGAGATTGCAAAGAAATTCCTGTTTCAATAACATTTTAAGACAATTTTTCAATTGCGTGTAAACTCCTTGCTTGAACTTGCATGACTTGTGTGCTGTGACATAAATTAAAATAAATATTACTTACCGCCCTAGGGTTTCATGACAAAAAGAAAGCCCGAGGGTTTTATATGGGGCTTTAAGGCCAAGTTAACCTGTATGTTTAGATACTTTTTACGTGCAAGTGTGATGAAAAAATTAAAAAGTTATTTTATGATGCAGTTGTTTGAAAAACGAAGGAAAATGTTGCACTGTAAAGGTTTTCTTTTTAATTTTACCTATCCACGAATATGAAGTACGTGTTTGTACAATATTTTTTGAATTCATATTTGGAAAATTACGTTTTGAGTGTAGATAAAAATAATTAAGGTACTTAGCATCTCAAATTGTTTCAAAATGGAATTACCATTTTAAATTGTACTAAAGTAATAAAGCCGGTGTAGTAGAACTAATAGTAGAGTTAGGTTTCATTTTTTAAATCAACCGAAGATGTTTAAGGGCTTTATATTTTTTATGTAACAAGTCTCCCGTAGGACCAAGTCACCCCAGTCTCCCATACAGAAAGAAAAAAGAACAAAGAAAAAGTGATTTTTCGCCACAATAACGACATAATTTTTCCTTAAATTAAATCCTTGACGATAGTATTAGTACGTACACGTGCATATGGGTAATATGGCCTCAAACTTATTAAAATAAAAATTAAATTGTAATAAACTTTAAATCAATGATATTCAAATAAACAGATATGTTAGGAGCGCGCGCATTGTGAAGATTCGAATAGGTCACAATTGTGACCTTTAGTTTTTAGTTTGTGCCACGCATGGCGAAGAGCGATAGGCTTTGTAGAAACAAAAACAAAATAAAAAAAATGCCATCGTGTGTATTTGTAATTTATTTATTTATTGATTAAAATAAATATTTTTTAATGTCAGATGAATGAAAAGCGTGTATGTGTGCTGCCGCTGCTGCGCGGAACACTATTTTCAATTGTTTTGTGAGTGTATAACGTATCTGTTTATTTGAATATAATTGCTTTAAATATAATCATTTGTCAAGTTAAATTAAAATGTAAAAACAGCATTTGTGCTCAAGTAACCAGAGGACATGTTAAATGCGTTCACGCTTCTGAGCAACATTGTTTAGGGTCATTCAACGAAACAGTTTTAGACACGTCCATCCCACAGGGGTATTATAATGAGAATATTTTTAGCCACCACCGTCCGCAAAACAAAAACTATGAATAAATCCTCCTGTCTCGAGATTACGTAAAATAAATAACAAATACTCCTACACGTCTCAAAAGTATAATTCAAGCAAAAAACAAGAGACGTCTACCCACGCCAATCACGGAACGAGTTACCCTCCGGTCTCCGGATATTCAATTCCTGTACATGTCCGAACTGGAGCGAAACAAATATTTATCAAAACCTGTAAGGAATACATAAAATGACATAGAACATGTCCGGCCGGACGAACAAACAGCCAGTGATGGATTATTGCCAGTGACCGCCTCTATTTCCTATTGGAATAAGGAATTACCATATGCGCCCGGACGCGATGCCGGATACGGGATGGTAGTGTGGAGACGGATTTTTCTTAAAATATTGGTCCTTCGAGCCGAATACGTACGTTTTTAAAGAAATCTATAGGAATATATTGGTATCATTCAGATGTTCAGGCCAGCTAAGGAATTGATATACATTATATGGCATTTTTCGTCTAACGACATAAATATTATGCCGACCAGTTAGATGAGTTTTCATCAAACTATAACTGAATGCTTTGGTGGCGGTGAAAATTAGCCAACTCTCAATGAAAAATAAACTCCTGCTTTATAAATGTATATGTAATAATAAAACCAAAATGGTGTTATGGGATACAACTATGGGGCACGGCTGCCAATTCAAATATAGAAATCCTACAAAGATTTCACTCAAAATGTTGAAATTGATAGTAGATGCACCATGGTATGTCACAAATGAGAGACTTCACTATGACCTCCGTATTAAAACTGTGAAATAAGAAATGAAACAATACTAAAGAAACACTTATATGGAAAACTACGTTAACTAAAGGAATACTTATAGGTTGCACATAATAAAGAGTATTCTATTCTAATAAAGGAAAATGTCAAAACATACAAAGAGAGATTGCTAATCAAACTGGCACACCATCTCATGGTTGAAATATTTCCATATTATTATTATATATATATTATTTTATATATTTTATCGGCGACTTAAAAAATATTACTGCAAGATTTGCTCTGATGCATAAATTATGAGGACATGTCATTGGACATGTACCTCGCACGATTTATGTCATAAGATCACAAATATTGCTGAATGTCTTTTAGATAGATTGCAATAGAAGAGAAGATAAAAAAAACTATAACTGAATGCTTTGGTGGCGGTGAAAATTGCTTTCTTGGAGAAAATTGACAGAATAACAATCGTCAGCGAACATTTACAATCTTTATTTTCATAATTCTTAAAGATTTCAGTATTTTTGAAATTCCTTCTCCGAGAAAAGCTTATTCCATTCCACCCTACCGTCCGTCCAAGCAGCGGGGTCGGCGTCACTCCGGCGACCGGAGACCCTTCAAAAAGTTTGATAATAACACCAGCAGCCGGTAATGTGACAGCCGATACGTCGCCACAACCGTGCCGCTGCTGTTTAAATTTCGAACGAACGCCATTGTCCGGCTGATGGCAATTTGTTTTCGCTGGCCAGTATTGCTTTGTTTGATGTGGGCTTGTCTTTTTTGCAGTGTGGAGTAAAGAATGCATTTTTCTTCACAAGTTTTTCTGTAATCTGGTAATTTGTTAAACACTCATTGGACGCACATCGGTCTTGTTTTGAGTTTACAATTAAAAATAAAATAACAAAAAAGTTGTAAATAAAAAAGTTAATTAAAAAAATAAAAACCTGACTGCTTAAAAAGCAAACTAAAAAGACGTAAACAAGAAGAAAATCATGCTGTGCAGTCGGAGGAAACATATTCGCGAGCTGGCTAACCAAAACCAGATGAATCCTCCGACTATATATCGAATTATAACTTTTTAGTATTTTTAAGCTATTGCATAGCTTCTATCGCGGGCCTTGAGCGCGGGGTCCGAATCCAGAAATTCCGTAACGAAAAAACCTCACGCTCCCCACTCCGACGGGCACGGCGGTGATACTTTGACTTTTAATAAGGTTTTTGAATTCTGTGGAATCTGAGTGGTGAGGGGCAGGGGGGCGGGGGGGGGAGGTTTGTTGCACGTGTTTTCGATTTCCGTGTTGGTATTTTTAGAATGAAAAATTTTTTTGCGGGGGGAGGTAAACGGTTAAGGGGTGGGGGGGTAAATCCTATCTTGTTCTCCTGGATGAAGTAGCGACGGTTAGGGGGGCAATTTTTTTGTCAGAAATGCGCTAACTCCAACCGTTTCTGAGATATGAGGGTTTTAAAATTTTTGTAGCTCGTATTTTTTTTGCCTTTTATCGGTCTCTCTGAGCTGTTTCTGTGACAATGGTGATCAATGTGGACCTTATGCTAATGAGAATAAGGGTCACTTTTGCTTGTCAAAGAAAAGCGACCTTATTTCAATGTGAATTAGGGTATTTTTGTTTTGTTTTTTAGAGTTTTATTAATCGTAAATAAATGTTTTTTCGTAATTAAAATTTTCGAGTTTTTAACGTTTTAAATTTTTTTGACGCATTTTCCAGGACTGGATCTAGAATAAATGCTATGCAATAGCTTTACCGCGGCAGTCCCCGAGTGCCACACGACTTTTTTTTTAATTAGGTACATTTAAACATATAAGTGTTATACATTTTTGAAATCACCTCTTAAAACACTTTATTTTAATACCTCACACGATGGGTTGGAAGAAAAAAAAAAAATCCCACACAAGTTGGTGCCCAAAATCCGCCATGTTTTTATGTAGCCAATCACACTCGCAGAGTTAAGAAAAATCTATTGACGTAAGAATCATCAAAATCGGCCAACGCGTTTGATCTCTAGAACGCCACATAGGAACAAACATACATGCATTCATACATACATAGACTGATAAACACATTACCCTCCTTCGGCAGTCTGGTAAAAATTTCTCAAAAAAAGAGCTTCGGCAGGTTTGCCTATGTGGTGTGGTATTCAAAACGTCTACCAGAACAGGTACGGAACGTCTTTTCTGATGAAAATATCGAGAGCTTCTAGTGCCTTCCAACCTTGATGCCAGCAAGTTGGCGTGTCTTGCTGCAGCCTGTAATGTGACAGCCGATACGTCGCCATGCCGCTGCTGTTTAAATTTCGAAGGAACTACCATTATCCAGCAGACGGCAATTTGTTTCCTCAAATTATGGCAAAGATTATGTCATAGTTTGTTATGTACGTACAGACAAGAATCAAAAGTGCAGTCTTACTTTCCTAAAACTCAAACGGCTAGTTTTTGTAGAAGGAGTTCAATTATCCACAACTGATTTAATAAGTTGTATAGAAATTAAATTATAGATTATATCTAATAATCCCTTGAGTGCTAATTAGCAGACACAAAAGAAAAACAATTGTTTCTGGGAACCAAAGTTCTCACGTGAAAAGTTGAAATTAATCTGCCTAAAAAAATTGCCGCTGCTGTTTTTCTAGAATGTGACTGCACTTCTGACCCTTAACTGTACACTATTGAAGCTTGTTCTGTAATTTAACACAAGTCACTAGTAGGCAATTCAACATACGATAGATGTATTTGAGAACTCACCAAAACTCACGCCTTTTTCACATGTAGTAGGCAGAAACTACAGAAACCACCTGCTGCGAACCTAACATACTTCTTTTAGTTAATTTACGTTCATATATCAAGTTAGTACTATTTAAAAATAAGCTCGGTATTAGTGAATATGGAAAACTAGTTTTTATTTAACCTCAAACCAACCGTAGGATTTATTCCTTTGTTCTCTTTTTAACCGACTTCCCAAAAAGGAGGAGGTTTCTCAATTCGACCGTATTTTTTTTTTCTTTTTTTTTTTTGCGGATAACTTCGTCGTTTATGAATCGATTTTGATGATCCTTTTTTCTAGGCGTTGAGATCTCCCAAGGGAATAAGGAAACTAGGAGCTGATGATGGGATCCTAGAGAAATCGAGGGAACCCCTCAAATATTTTAGCTATACCTATAGCGATTTTGGTATTTACATCAATAATGCAATCTTTTGCACTCAGAAAGTATCATTTGGTGAAGTGTTACTGATGAAGAAGACCACAATGGCCACTGGAAATCCGAAATAAAACAATATTTGAGTCGTGTTTGGGTTTATTGGAATTGTCATAAGATGTACTTTGGCTGGTACCTAGCAAAACTAAAAAGAGGAATATAAAAAAACTTTTTAACAAAAAATCAAACCGACTTCCAAAACAAAACACTTCGATGCGAAAAATAACTTTATTTTCCGAAGTCGGTGTCTTATGTACCAATTGTTTTTCGTTATTCAAAACCGACTTCGGAATAGAAAGTTATTTTTCGCTTCGAAGTGTTTTGTTTTGGAAGTCGGTTTTTCACGAATATAATAAACATAATTCCCACTACTTAAGGGCCATTACACCATAACTTGCCATCGTCACATCAAGGGGCGACTTCCACAACATTAGTCCGCAAACGACACATGTGATCCCGCACGCCACCTCATGAATCTATCATTTATCATCTGAGCCATAGGAGCTTTGTCATTCCTTCATTTGACGTATTTTTCTGTTGGTTTCATTTCGAATGTTGAGTATTTACGGATACATTTATCATTTTGTTGGTTGGTTTGTGGTTGAGAAGATAATGAGTTAATTGGGTGCATACAATTTTTCGATAGGCCACTTAGATAAGTGAAAGTAAAGAGAGAGTGGTAAAGATTTGTATGATTGTAAATACTAGTGTTAACAGGATGTCACCATAATATTTGAACCATGAGATTTTTTTGAGATAAGGTGAAAGGATTCGTTTCTTAAAATATTAAGTTACTTTTCTTAAGAATAATCGCATATTCAATCATCATCATCCAGCAGCCTTTTTGCTGGGACACAGGCATCCTCTCTGGGAGTGAGAATGGGCCGTAATCCATCACACGGGCTCAGTGTGGGTTGTTAGATGTCACATGTCATAGAATTTTTGTTTCTAGGACATGCCGGTTTTCTCACGATGTTTTCCTTCACCGTTTTGAGAGCAGTGGTGACGAAATTTTTTACACAAAGTAAAGCTCCTGCCTGGGTTCGAACCTACGACCTACAACTTGTAAGTAGCGGCCGTTACCACTGGACCACCACTCATCAATCGCATATTCAATGAATCTATCTATTCAATTTCTTAAAATAAAATATCATTAAAATCTCAACAAAAAAGCCTGGCACATATGGCACAAAACTTGGCAAAAATAAAAATGTCTAGACTAACAAGCGACTCGTATCTCCGAAAAGCAAGTTTAATACATTGAAATATTCAATTGCCTGTCCCGATATCAGATGGCTAATAACTTTGCAACTTGTACGTGTGCTGCCAAAGGAAAATACCTGGGAAATGGCTTTGTTTTCAACTACATGCACTGCATATGCCCGGGGAGCTTGTAGACTCCGTTGCGTACATAATCTAGAAATTTATTTGGGAGATATGCTGCCAAATGTGTGTTGTAGGTTATGGTGGGTGCATAATTTTGGTAGGCAGATAGAAACTGGAACAAGCCAGGATGTCGTGTTGTTGATTCATATCATCAAGATTTTTGATATTTCAAATCTGAGGTCAAAAGCAAAAACCCAAAAACCTTTTCAAATTCAAAGTCATTTATTTGCATTAAATACGGTACAAAAGATGGTAACATTAATTATTAGCACAATGACACATTTTGCCATAAGTTCGATTTCCTTCTTGAATAATATCGTTTGAAAGGTCATCAAATAATACATCCAAGAAGACGATTCAAAGTCGTCCCAAATGAGAAAGTTTTTTTTTTTTATACAATCTTTTTTCGTATTCTTCTCAGCAAACGCTTTCATTTAATACCCATATCATGGCAGCGCACAAAAATAACTATTCCATCGTCTTGGGCCGTCCGCCATATTGGATTTAGAATGACGTCACTTATCTAACCACGCATTAAAAAAAAAAAAAAATTACAAACTAAACTTGTATGCAAAATTTCATCTTAATCGGTGGAGGATAACTGCTTTAAAATACAGTTGCAAGATTTGACCCGAACACACTTACATACATACAAACATAGATACATACATTGCAAGTTAATTAAAAGCTTGTAAAAAACAGCCCATCGCTGGTATTTTACCTGGGAAATGGTTTTGGTAGCTTGTAGACTCTGGTGCGTACATAATCTAGAAATTTATTTGGGAGATATACTGGCAAATGTGTGTTATAGATTATGATCGGTGCATAATTTTGGTAGGTGGGTAGATAGAGACTGGACTAAGAAAGGTAAAATTACACTTTATCTACTCGTCTATCAGAGTTAGATTTACACCGTCTTATTAATAAAAATCGCGTATTACCAGCTTACTCCGAAGTTACTCTTGGACTAGCTAATCCCCGAGTAACTAAGGATAAACTAAGGTTTATTAATGTTATTAATAAACATGGAATAACCTCGGACTAACTATTCATTCTTTACTCTTGGATTTACGCGTAAGCTATGCCAACCCAATTGAATTTAAAAGTAAAAAAGAATGAACTAGTGAATGAAATATAGAAAGTTGATGACATAAAGAAGAAAAAAAAAAAAATAGATTACCGGACAAAAATACATTTGTCATACAGTTTTGAAAGTGAAGGAGGCAATTTTAAATTTATCTCAACAATTTCAACTTAAATCGCATAAAATAGAATATTATTAATGCGAAAGATGCTCTGTCTGTCTGTTACCTTTTTACGCTTAAATCGCTGAACCGATTTTGGATGGAGTTAGTCATTGAGATAATATGTACTACATAATTACCTCAATGGAGTTAGTTTGAAACCCTGGGAAGGACATAGGATAGTTTTTATCCCGGCAACCATCCTTATGGGGGTGGCAAGGGAGGTGGAAATTTGTATGGTGAATCAATCATTTCTCAAGTTAGGCGGCCCACACACCTACAATATAATTACGCGACATTAAAAATACACTATTAGAAGTACCTACTAATGCTACGCAGACTAAGTCGCGGGCAACAGCTAATATTTAATATTCGTAGTGCTTTGATAGATCTGATGACGAGTGTACCTACCCCTCATACTAATAATGTTAATAAAATACCTAAGTATTAACCACATCTCCTTCATGCCAATTCCTGAAATAGTGTTTCCTGTCTAGTCTTACCGCTGAATTATTTTGATATATTACTAGAATAAGAAGGGATAAAAATTAAAATATGGAATGATTATGAGTATAAATACAATATATTTATTTTAAACTAAATTTTTGTGTAAATGTATTGTTTTGGTGTACAATAAAGAATTAAGAATTTTTCATCATCAAATCACAACGAACAAAATGTCAATCAAACATAATAATTGTAATTGCCAGGGATACACTCAGTTCAACCTTAATCCGACCTTAAACTAGCTAGCACCATGGTGTAACTTTTAGTCCGAGACTAGAGTCATATTAGTATAATCCCTCCTTATTCCGTGTTTATTAATAAGGAAATTTGTTAGTACCAACCTAATGCTTGGAATAAAGTTAATCTTACCTTAGTCCACGTTTATTAATAAGACGGACAGAGTGTAACGGAAAGATGTGATCATATTGTGAAAACTGCTTCTACCCATGTAAATAAACAACTTTCTTTAGGAAATAGTCAATTGTCAAAAAAATACATTTTAGTATAAATAATCAAAACTAAAAAAAAAAATACTATGTATAATAATAATTTATTTATTTCTCAGACAACATAAGGTCCAAACTGGCAATAAAAAAAAAAGGGTGTTAGTAACAATAAATCTTCTAACCTATATTAGTTAGTGACAATGTATCTTATGACCTACGTTAGTACTTATATACTAGGGTGGTAGTAACAATGTGGCTTATGGTCTATGTTAGTACTTATACACTACGACAGACAGTGTTGTTTTGATGAGATGTCCAATTATGGGACCCTCATCATGCCTGTCGGCTATCACCTTCAAGAGGCTGTTGCAACTGCCACGCGATCTGGTGAGCATATACTCACTTTTCTTCCGAGAAAGCCCGAGTCGACAGCTTACGGTCGTACCGTAAGCTGTCGACTCGGGCTTTTTCGAACATCTCTGACGCACTGCAATAATGTGGCAGCCACATCAGCGCCCTAAAGGCGTGTTTATATTGGAAGAGCAGCGCATTGACGGCACGTTTGGTACAGCTGATCCATAGGGCGGTAGAGTACAGAGATATGCAGTATGCTTTAAAAAGCGTGTGTTTGACTGCTTCTGTACATCGAGCGAACCTACAGGCCAACATGTTCGCCCGTACCACCCTGCGTTCAACGTCAACATCGTCAGCAATGAAATGTCCCAAGTATTTAAGCTGATGTACCCGACGAATCGAGACATCGTTAATTTATATTGGTGGTTGTATAGAAAACTAAATTATTTTAATGGGAATTTATTCAATCAATTAATCAATCAAAATAGATTATTTCAACTACATAAAACTTATATGTACTTTTGAATAGTCAAACAAAAAACACCGGCCAAGTGCGAGTCTGCGCGCACGAACGGTTCCGTACCATTATCGCAAAAAATACAGATTTGTTGTATGGGAGCCCCACTTAAATATTTATTTAATTCTGTTTTTAGTATATGTTGTTGTAGCGGCAACAGAAATACATCATCTGTGAATATTTCAACTGTCTAGCTATCACGGTTCATGAGATACAGCCTGGTGACAGACAGACAGACAGACAGACGGACAGTGGAAGCTTAGTAATAGGGTCCCGTTTTAACCCTTTGGGTATAGAACCCTAAAAAAGATGAATCTAGTTGCACATTAGCAAGCGTCAGTAGGTCTCTATGGAGAAGAATGTGTAAGAAACTCCACGGACACTCTTTTCCATCAATAAGTTTTAATTACAAGTATTTGGTTACATCATTCTTGCTGGAAAATTACATATAATTATGTGAGAACGATGTAAAAAGACGTGCAAGGAAAAGCATCTATAGTAAAATAAACAACCTTAAAATACAATAATTAATTAAAACCACGCCGAGGCATACAATTTATGATCCATCCCAACTGATGGCACCCGTTCACGAACATGGCGCATGGATTGGCACCACTCAGCTCAACCGTCATGAAGAGAACCGAATGATCCAACACAAGTGCCGCCATCAGAGACATTTGAGAGAGAATGACAGACACAACTGCAAGGGCACACATAAGTCAACGAACGACATAGTAAATGGTAGATTTACAGTTGGTACATATAGTACTCACACATATGCTGTGCAATTATATAACACTAAAAGAAATTGAGTTTATACAATACAAATATATTCATACAGACTTCAGCAGGTCCAACAATACCTCAAAACTTTTCTGCTTATCACTTGTTTTTACGCCCTAGTGGTTATGGTGCGAGCGTGCGTGATCCCGCAAATTGTTATATGCCTGCCTGCATAGTGTGCGTTATATAAAAGTTTTATATTTCGTCTCATTCGGTTCTAGAATGTAGGGATGTATTTTATTGTACCATTTTATACAGTACCCCATGTAAGATGACGCTACTTTAGTCAGCCTGAAACCTGGTTGAATTAATTGGTCCATATTTCTAGTAACATAATTGTCTGTCGCCGTTTTTACTATAAAGATGTAAATTCTTTCTAACGTACATGATTTACTAACACAGTTTATATAACAAATATCGGTGCAGCCCTGGTTTTTGTACTAGGAAGTCCTATATCATAAATTGCCTATGACTTTCTTGGAAGAAGAAGTATATTAAATATAAGCACAACTTTCCGTTTCACTCTGTATACGCTTCTACTGTGATAATTATCATATTATAGATTTTATTTTTATATTATATTTTACTATCAATTTATTGGCAACATTTAATTTTGTATACTTTGTTATATCAGAAATACTGACAGCAGAGCAAATTAACCAGAGCGTACAAACGTTACACTCACACAGATAACAAAATAAGTCCAAGAGCGAGCGAAGCAAGCTAGGGAGCTCAGGGCACCTCGACACGGATAGGTTAGGCTCGAAGGGGATGACGGGAGCTGAGTTCGCTAGCACAACCATCAAAAAATATTTAAGAAGTCGTTTAGAAAGTTTCAAATACGAAAGCAAAATAATCAGCCCATCACTAATTTTACATTTCAAATACTCCGAATCAACACAACAGAGGCACAGTGATGCGTCCTGACAAGTCAGATGCTAATCAGTCAACCCTTTGCCCGACAAATCGGAAATTAGGGACGCATGAGCGATACAGGGTTAACCCGGACCGACCGGGGTCTTTTTGGCCCCGGAGACCAGCCGTCTTGTTCTTTGAATATTTAACGCGGGACAAATGTCCTTTCACATTCGTGACTTCACCTACGACGGTAACAAAGTGGACAATTTTATTTTGGAACTGGAGATACATGGGTTGTATTACTATTTTATCATGGTTATCTACTGTAAAGAAGTTCAGTCAAATGATATTGAAATATTTACCTAACTAATTAAGTACCTAATCCAATATAAACTAATATTATAAAGAAGAAAAGTTGTTTGTTTGGTTAGGTTATGTACTCTGAATGTACGTCTAGAGATTACCCCTATCCTATCAGAAGTGATCCAATCAATCTGCCTAAATCAATTTGCCCAACTATGCTAGGATCGGCTTCCAGTCTAACCGGATTCAGCTGAGTACCAGTGTTTTACATGGAGCGACTGCCTATCTGACCTCCACAACCCAGTAACTGTGTAACACGGTACCCCTTGGCTAGAATGGTGTCAGATCTCAAGCTTCTGACTACTCGTAACGACTGTCAAAGATTTTCAAAAGACAGCCGGGACCAACGGCTTAACGTGCTTTCCGAGGCACGGAGGAAACTCGGTATGTTGAAATGATCACCCATCCACGGACCGACCTCGTCAAGCGTTGCTTAACCTTGAAGATAGACCCGTGCGGCTGTTATTATTTAGCCTTTAGACAGTGTGTGCCCGAAGTGATCCGATTACAAAAAATATTTCACATATATACACACACGCGCACACACACGTTGCACTATATCTGAGTGTTCTTTGGGGTACATTTCATCACGAAAAAGGGAAGGTTAGTGGGATAGGCCATAGATAACTAGGAATTAATATTCTTAGGAAATAAATATAACTTTGTGTAAATTATTTCATCACCACTGCTCTAAAAACGGTGAAGAAAAACATCGTGAGGAAACTGGCATGTCCTAGAACCTAAAATTCGAAGACATGTTAGATCCACCAACCCGCACTGGACCCGCGTGGTGGATTGTGGCCCATTTCTTCTCTCACAGAGAATAGGCCTGTGTCCCAGGATTGAGCACATTAAGGACAATTGCATAACAGGTTTCGGGACGCCCGCCGCCCGGTTTGAGCCCAGCATTACCCTATTCTAGTTCTCTATTACATTATATTTTGTCCCAGTTTAAGTCAGTTCTCAATTCCACTTTATACTAATGCAAGTAAATTCTCTACCTCCAGCTGTCAACACCCGAACATGTCCGCCAGTTCTCAACAAAGCCGTCCGTTCTCGCCTGTCTGAACTACCTTAGGTGACGAGTTCGTTGTCGATTACAGGCGCAAAGTACGAAACACTTTGATCGCGTTATAGACCGACAGACGTACCTATCTACCTTTGATCTAGTGTTGTAAAGTAATATCGGAACTGACTTTGCACATGAGGAATTTCTGCAAGAAATCGTACCTCCGCATCCGCTTTGGCTTTCGCAAGATTATAGCGGAGTTCTAACAAGTGTCAAATAAAAGAAATTGGCTCAGAATAAGTGAATACGGCGTTGACTAAACTCGAAGTATCGAGTTTTTGTTCCCATGCCCATGACGCTCCCTCTGCCAGGTTCAATACCAAGTAAACATCTGTTAAGATGAGCTGATTTATCTATAGAAACAAAAGATTTTCATTAATTTTATTTTATGAACGATACGATACGATATCTCCTGGAAGTCGGTCGCCCCCGTAATGGGGCGAGGCGAGCGGTCACGGAACTCTGTTCCCTGCCCGTGGGTGCAGCGCTTTCGGGCTAGCACGGCCTCTGTGATAGACTTGAGTCACACATTTTATCACGGTTTTTGTTCCCAAACTGTAGTAAAAATGGGTGAATCAAGCCTGTCACAATAGGCCATGCTCGCCCGCCTGGGGCTCGCAACAGCGAAACCAATTGTTGGGTGGTCCTCTGGACCTGGCGTGTTGCAAGCGCGAGTCTAATCCCGCGTTCGCGTAGTACGATACCGCAAAACTTTATTTTGTAAAATATGGTTTTCCCTTCTTAAATTGTACTAACAATGATTTCTTTAAACTTGCTAATCTTTTCTTCCACCTCAAGCTCTACCACTTTCCACATTTGCATCCAATATAGCGGCTATTAGATGGCCTCCGTCACATCCCTACTATCTACCTACAAACGCTTTGAGAGGCATCGACTTGACTTGCTTAAGGCGCTATCGTATACTGTTTGATAATTTGAGCTCTGTTCCCTTGGCAATTGACCGTTCAAATAAAGGAGTGCTGGAGTTTACCTTAGATTTTAATTAAGAATATTAGCTTGGTGTATAATTTGTTTTCTATTTTATTTTCAAATTATAAAATTGTTCATAGAGATCCTTGTGGATATTTTAAGTCTTAAGTAAGGAGACAAAAGCGTTGGTTTGACTATATCCCTCAAAATTTTAGGACACACGTACGTGAGAGACGCATAGAACCAGTAATACACGATCTTCTTCATAAGAATCAATAAATTGGGCATATGCAGCTTCAGTTCCTGTAGTTTTATAAGTGTCCATATATAATATTCTGGATCAGAAGAAAAGTTAGGGCAGTATCCAGCTGTGGATGATTCTGGGCTCAAAATGATGAAGAAAAAAGGGAAATCAAGGCAAGTAGGCATCCGCATGTAGACATATTCCACTTGAATATACATTTATTTTTGATTAAAAAAAGACAAATAGAATATGTTTATTTGACACAAAGGTAACACACATGATGATGCTAACTCCCAAACTAGGCCTGAGCCTGTATTTCGGGGGCTAGTGATTCACCCAAGATAATGCAAAAAAAAGGATTTTAAGATAAGGTTAAATGCAAAGATTGTTTTATCACAGAAACAATAAGTTTATCGAGTATATTATTGAAATGATTATTGCTAAATGAATGAAAGATGATTATTGTTGAATTTATATCATTATTAGATTATATAATTATTAAGTATTAATTGATTATTGAATGGCTATTTTGAAATTTAATGTATTTTTAATTATTTATGAATATTAATGTTTTACTTATGTAATTGTTTTTTTTTTTTTTATATGTGTCTGTGTTGTCTAATTAATTTAGTTGTTGACTCTCTGTACGGTTTGGGTGACACTGTAAGCGCAGAGAGTAATTGTCATATTACATAAATTATTCCAGTTAAATACACGGCGCGGAGTTATCATTGAGTAAATGTACTCAGTACTTAGTGCGTACCTAAAGACCAAATGTATCCAACCCCACCTCTGGGAGCAGGTAGTCACATAACATCAACCTATAATTCTTCATTAGCACACATTAGATTCTATTCCACCAATCCCTAAGACACAGTGCACATTTGCGGACAAGATAATGGGAACACACGCATTTAAATACAGTCATAAATATCCCGCGTCTGTTTGTACGCACAATGTGCATACCTCGGCCAGATGACGACGACGTCTTAAAATATAGGGACCCTTTCTTAACCCCCTAACCCGAGGTACACTGTGTAATTAATAAATGACCCACACGGTCTTGGGGACCGCTGGGAATCAGATTAATATGAAATTAGTAAGTAAACTACTGGTGGCACAGCTGAAGGCTATGTTCTAGAAAATATCTACATGGGAAAATGAGTTTACACCTAAATGATTTTCGATATGTTAGGTAGGTAATAGACTTTCGGCCTAATATAAAAATGAGCTCTTTAAAATATAATTTTCAACACAACGCTTTATTACGACAGGAATTAATAAAAAAAAAGTTAATTAAAAAAATCAAAAAACCTGACTGCTTAAAAAGCGAACTAACAAGACATAAACAACAAGAAGAAAATCATGCTGTGCAGTCGGAGGATACATATTATAATTCGCGAGCCTTTTGGCCAAAACCAGATGTATCCTCCGACTGCATATCTTCTTGTTTACGTCTTTTTAGTTCGCTTTTTCAACTTTTTTTATTTATAACTTATTAGTTTTTCATTTTATTTGAATTAAGTATGAACTTTTAAACATACAACTGTTATATATTTTTGAAATCACGTCTTAAAGCCCTTTATTTTTATACCCCACACGATGGGTGTGGAAGAAAAAAAAATTGTCTCTCACAACATGGCGCCCAAAAGCCGCCATTTTTCTATTTGGCAATTTTAATGTAAGCAGTGACACTCGCAGGGTTAAGACGAATCGATTGACGTAAGAATCATCAAAATCTACCAACGCGTTTGGTCACTAGAACGCCACATAGGAACAAACATATATACATAAATTTACATACATACATACATTTACATACATACATACTTACATACATACTTACATACATACTTACATACATAGACTGATAAACACATTACCCTACTTCGGCAGTCGGGTTAAAATAATTTTGGACAATTATATCCTACGTATGCTTATCTGTCTTTAAAAGCCTTGCAACTTCTTACCACACGAATTGCAAACGAATGCCCTAATCTTTATTTCCCGCTGTTTATCAACACCACCACAAACAAACCAGCAGACATTATCTAAATGGTACATAGCCGGCCTTTCAGACCGCGCAGCACCCATTAATTACTTAAATTTAATTCATACGAGACCCTACACCACTATTTACATTCAAAAACGTACCCTTACACCCTTGCCCGCATCGCAACCCTTGCTAACAAACTTGGAGACCCCAAGACGCTAACTCCTAAGAAGACTTTCTTTGATAGCGCGCTCTGCTGATTTTGAATAAAGACCATGTCTCGATAGAGTTCTGATCTGTAATTTTATAGCTTTGAGCCGCCCCTAGCTTACGCTTCGAGGATTGTGGCCTATTGATCTGCTCTTGTCTTGTGTTTTTGTTCGGTAAGTACCGCGGAACTCAGGACAAAGCGGCTGAGACGTGAATTAGAACTACTGCACTATTGTGAGGGTTGAGTCGAGATAGCATCAGCGATTTTCTTGCTGGAGATTAATTTAATTAGTCGATTTAGGAGCGAGATTGAAGGAGCCACTTCAGAGTATGTAATAGTCCAGTTACTAGGATCTGATTGTACCTTAAAATAATGCCAGACTAGCAAAATTATATCATAAATAGTTCATCAGCAAATTTTAATAACCTATTCAAAAGAATACCTTTTTCTCTTTCTATCTTTCATTTTTTCTAATCTTTTTAGGGTTCCGTACCCGAAGGGTAAAAACGGGACCCTATTACTAAGACTCCGCGGTCCGTCTGTCTGTCTGTCTGTCTGTCATCAGGCTGTATATCATGAACCGTTATAGCTAGACAGTTCAAATTTTCACAGATGATGTATTTTTGTTGCCGCTATAACAACAAATACTAAAAACAGAATAAAATAAATATTTAAGTGGGGCTCCCATACAAAAAATGAGTTTTTTTTGCCGTTTTTTGCGATAATGGTACGGAACCCTTCGTGCGCGAGTTCGACTCGCACTTAGCCAGTTTTTTACAACCTTATTTTTCTGTTTTGGAACAAAAGTTCCAAAAAAGTTTATAACAAGTACTATTCTTAAAAGACTTGGTTTTAACACCAAAGGGTGTCTTAAAGTCTTTCTTAACCTCGTATTCTTCCCAAGAACTCTATGATAATCGAATAAATAAGGATCAGTGCATAGCCGTCGGCGGATTAGCCTTCACCGCGATACTTATATGAGTGCCCCTTTCATTGCATTATACCGAGGAAGGGTTGGCTCCGTCTCGAGAGTACGAAGAATTTATAAATAAGTTAAGTAAGATCCCGCCATTCTTCCTCGCCATCGTACTTTGTTTTATCATATTTAAATTATTAGAGTCAGATGTAGAACGTGTACCTAATTGCTGTACTTTGTTAAAGATAATGTACCTTTGGCGCGACTCCACTTTTGTTTTCTTGTTGGCAAACGATATAAATTCAGGCAGGACGGAGGAACGCCCAAGTTTCGCATTCTGTTTTTGTTCGGACGCTCATTTTCTTAGGGAAATAAAATTTGTTATGCAGCCGTTTGGAGGCCGTAGGTGCTTTATAATAAGCAAGATTACGCTCAAGTTAAGGCGGCGGGAAACGGTAAATTTTGTGAGGGGTTAACTGTTACTTTTGGTTGTGTGATGATGATTTATACTTCGGAAGCGTGTGTAAGTTATTTTGGAATGATTTATTATAAGATGCATAAGTATTTTTTGTTCAATTCAAGTATAGTCAAGGATCAAAAGTGCAGTCATACTCTCCCAAAACTCAAATGGCTAGTTTTTTAGAAGAAATTAAATTATCCACAACTAATTTAATATTTTGTAAAGAAATAAAAGTACATATTATTCCTACTAACCGCGAAATGCTGAAATTTTGCAGCCTACAAAAAAAATGCCTTTTCTGTTTTGGTAGATTGTGACTGCACTTTTGACCTTTATAGTACACTAGCTTTCCGCCCGCAGCTTCGCCTGCGTGGACTACATGATTTTGGCTGTTTCATTTATTCCAGTTTTGGCGGGATATTGCAAATTATTATCCAAACACATTAGACCACAAAATTTTCTGAATCCAAATAAATTGATATAAAATGAGCATAAACTGAACTGCCTTCGAGTTCTTATAGAGAGCGCTGGGCTTTTATGCCGGAGGTCTCGTGGAATCGATTTCTATGGGGAGTTGCAAATAGTCGAAAGCTACTTTGCTTTAAATTTTTAATTGACTTACCAAAAAGGAGGAGGTTCTATGTTCGACTCTATGTATGTTTTTTTTTATGTATGTTCACCGATATCTCCGTCAATTGTGGACCGGTTTTAAAAATTCTTTTTTGTTTGAAAGAGTATTTTCCGAAATTGGTCCCATTTTAATTTAGTGAAGATCTGATGAAGAACTTCGGAGATAAACAACAGAACTCTTCAATAAATAATGCATGTATGTTTATTGCATGTATGTTTATTGTTTATACCATTTCATAACATAACATCACCCCAGTAAGCTCTAAAGGGGTACGCAAATGTGTACAGTTCACCTTGATAAACTCTCATTTCACCGGTTACGTTCTGTTTCTTATATTCGGGTAATCTATTCTGGCATTTTAGGAACCTTACTTAATTATTTGCCTATTAGGTAGGTACAACTAAAAAACCTTTTTTCCAAAAAAATACTACCGAAGTATTATTTAGTCGGTAGTTTTTTTTTGCAAAAAAGTTTTCTTGAATTCTGCTACCGACACGATAGAAAATTAATATAGGGTGGCGCAAAAATTATCACCCGTTGTTCTTCGGCTGTAATTTTTTTTTATACATGTAAAACTTTGGTTCTGCTTTTGGATAATGTTTATTTAGTTTCCTAATTTTCTTTTTCAATTTTATCGATAAAATGATACGGCTAAGTGGCCGCCACCATAATTGATAAACATTCGGGCCCGATTATTGGCATTTTCCATTACTCTTGCCAGAACTGCCGGTGGATATTATTTTTGAGGACTTCAAGAGTCTGCTGCTAATTGACTTCAGAATTTTTGTTGTGGCTCGTGCAGTAAGCGCCGTTGCTCAATCCTGTTAGAACCACATGTTCTCCAGTTCCAATATATTCCTTTTAAGCATAGAGAAAGACGTTGATCATGGCTCTGTGACATCGTCGACCACAGTAGTCGTTTGGTAGCCAGATGACGCCTCCAGCGTAAACAACACACCATGCAGTAACTTTGAGCGGGTGTGACTCTTCCTGGATTATTCGCAGATTTTCGGTGCCACAGAAGTGATAATTTTGCTTATTCACAGAGCTTGCTCGTGATGATTTTCGATGAAAAATTTCCTTCCTCGTGGTCGCGATTTAGAATGGCTTGACGTAGATTACACGCGCTTGGAGGTTACCAGCTATATTTTTTTAACGGTTTTTTAACGGTTCTTTCCAAAAAAGAGGACGTTCTATGTTCGGCTGTATGTTTGTTTTTTTTTGTATGTTCACCGATTTTTCCGCCAATTGTGAGTATATTCCCAAATGAGTCCCATTCAAATTTGGTGAAGATCTGATGAAAAACTTCTACTACGGCAAGTCTCTCGGGATTGCAGCAATTGCATGACTCTTTATTGTTTACGCCATTTCATAACATAACTCACGCCAGTACGATTTAAAGGGTTACGCAGTGGGGTATCCCAACAACGAAGAAACAAAAACAGGCACAAAGACTGCCGAAATTAAAGTTATTTTCATTTTGTAGTATTTTTATTTGGAAGTCAATTCATTCATTCATTTTTTTTTTAATAACGTTTTTTGCATAAGTTTACATCACAAATATCGAAACAAAACTGATATTTTGCCGCCATATGCAAAAATTATAGCATCTGCCGATAGAATATGGTTACTCCAATTTGCTCACACAAACAAAGTCGTCATCAGGAAGTTAGAATTTAATTATGCACTTCTTTGTATGCCGCATTGGTGGTTTTTCTGTCTGGTGCCGAAATGATCAGGCTGCTATTAGTACTTACTCTGGAACAGGCAAAGTATAATTGCCCGTTTGAGAAGTAATTTCCTTTAAATATTTGCTTTAATGATTGACCCTGAGTTTTATTTATGGTCATTGCAAAGCAGACGTCGATTGTAATCGTTTAAACTCAAAGACATAGTCAAAGGGTACCAGTGGTATTCGTGGTATAAAAACTGATTCCCTCGAGCACATTCAGTAATCACAGGGACCTCTATAATATTTTTGTGCAGTATTTTGATAACACCCCTTTAAGGGATGAAGTTCCAGAAATCTTTGAATACGTATTTCTTTAATTGTATTCAAGATCATAAATACTAATTCTAAAGTAATTCGATTTTAAACAATTTATTTTTTATTCTATCTTTAACACCCCTTCATACCACTTTAAGGGACGAAACTCAAATAAATACCTATTTCTTTAATTGTTTAGAAGAGCAAAAATACTAAATATCAAGTAATTTTGATAAAAACAATTTATTTGTCATACAAAGTTTAAAACCCCATTTTACCCCTTTAAGGGATGAAATTCAAAAAATCCTTAAATACGTGTTTCTTTAATTGTATTGAAGAGCATAAATACTAAATTTCAAGTCATTTTGATAATAAACAATTTATTTTTCATACAAACTTTAACACCCCTTTTTACCCCCTAAGGAATGAACTTCAAAAAATCCTGACAGACGTATTTTATTATTTTAAATGTAGACGCTAAATAACACATCTCATTCATTTCAAATTAAAAATGACAGAGTTTCATACAAACTTTAAACCCATATTTTACCCCTTTAGGGGATGAATTTCCAAAAATCCTTTCTTAAATGACGCCTTCAGTATAAACTGAACATCCTCCCAAAATTTCAAACTTCTATCATTAGTGGTTTAGGCTAGGCGTTGATATGTCAGTCGGGACATTGCCTTTTATATATATATAGAAGATTAAATCTCATCTTTCTTACGAAAACTAGATAATTACTTATGTATCCAATAAAAGAAACATAAAACATTTGTTAACCGTCTTTGAAAATAAATTGTAGCCATTATGTTTCTTTGTGACCGATGGTCGTAATTAAGGCACAGTTTTTAACAGTAACCAACCAAACTAACCAATAGTTAGATATGCAAACAAATGTTTTGAAAATTCGGTAAAACGCGTTTATTCGCCAAATGTTAGTCTAACAAATTATCAAATAATAAATTTTCCAACTTATTTGACCTTTTTTGAGACTAACAACTAGAGAAAAACTGGCCAAGTGCGACTCGGTCACGCATTGAAGGTTCCGTACAAACATTTATATTCACCAAAATAATTAAATAATATTACTGGAGATCATAAACTATGAGGGCACTGCTCTAAAGATAAGGCAAACAGAATTGAGTACAAATTTACGGGTTTCGGATTTTTTCTTTACAGACATTGCTTCCTGCCAAATTTCATGAGTCTATGTCAACGGGAAGTACCCTGTAAATTTTGATTCCCTTGCGAGTGTAAAATATTCGTCATTTACTGTTGTATCTCTTGTTTGTGTTGATCTAGTTGATTTTTTCAATGCTGCAAGGAGTTGCTGAGTATACGATATTAATTTTAACTCGATACCAAAATAAAATAATCCCAAATCAATAAATCATAACCTACGTATTTAAATAACTTTCCTGCAAACCTACTTTGATTTTCTGAAACAAGATTTATTCTGACAACCATACAGAATTAGCTTTTCCACATCGGAATTCATGCAAACACGTGCATACAAAACGCCTTAATTTCCCAAAGAAAACAATATATCTCATCCATATTAGAATATTTTCTATCGTAAATCAAGTTTAAGTGTTATTTCATTTCCTCCAGCACACGCGTCCCACGAATAAGTAATTGAAATTTTGAAACGAACTTTTGATTTTACGAAATTCACCCTATACCTTGTGATATTATTATGAATTTCCTTTATAAGGGAAGCCCCGTCTTGTAGGTTCTTTTCATACAAGGGCAGGAAATGTTTTACATTTTCCTAAGAAATGTGTGGGCTTTGGATTTTAATGTTTGGGCTAAAGGAGTGAGAGGGTTAAGGAAATGGTTCAGTTGGTTTCTGAAGGCTAACATGGGTGAAAATATTGACGTAGGTGGGTGGGCAAAAATCTCATTATCGTAAAGGTTCTAAGTGCCGTGAAGACATGGAAATATTTTTATTTGTTACCTTAAATTAACGAAACGATGACGACGTGGATGGATGGAGAGGAAGAGGAAGGCCAAAGAAAAGATGGATGGACTGTGTGAGGAGTGATATGAAGGAAAAGGGAGTCAGTAATAGCGTGACAGGGGACAGAACGGTATGGAAGAAGAAAACGTGTTGCGCCGACCCCAAGTAACAAGGGATAAGGGCAGGAAGATGATGATGACCTTAAATTAACGAAACAAGACAACTTTGGATTTCATTAATGGCTTGAGTTTTAGAAAGACTATCGAGGATGGGCTTAAAAACTGTTACATTGAAGTTTGTTGCTGAAAATTAATTTGATCTTAATTTTTTCGACAACGCAGTTTTAACATACAGGCTGGGCAAAAAATCATGGATCAAACGAAACAGGGTGATATTTGGGCCTATTTGTCATTTGCCTTATGCCTATTTGGGTCATGAAGTATTTTTTTTTCTTTTACTCTTTGTCTGCCCAACTATCGCCCCGTTTTGTTTAACGATTTTTGTCGAGATAGAATTGTTTGTTTGTTAGGGTTAACTCTGGAAGTTCTTACCCGATTTCGATTTTTTTTATAACTGTGAAACTATCTAACAAAAAAGTAATTAAAATGTTACTGGATTCTATCTCGAAAGCCACACTATTTCTGATTGCCATAGGCATTTGTTCTGGAAAATCTACGGTTGCTGTAGGATAGATCACAGGGACGAAGCCGCGGGCAAAAGTTAGTAAATTAAAAGAGATTTTCTTTTAATAATTGAATTAAGTTATTTGTATTTCTCAAAAGCTTTCAAAGCTGAAGCCCGTAAACTTATTAAATAGCGTTTAGTTCTCAAAGACGAGAACTTTCCTAGGAGCGTATCAATAGCTTGTCTTTCCGGGAACCGCCAATCAATGGGAAAGTTAGCGTGGCCTCGCTTCTCGGTAATAATCTAGAAACTATCGCTTATTATTATATTGTTATAACCTAGATAGAATATTTATTTAGGATTTTTAATTAAGATTTTGTTGACTTAAAAGAAAAAATCTCAGTCTTTAGATCAGAATCTTGATCCATTTATTTATCTTTGAATAGACATGTCTTTGAGAGTGCATTGTTATTCTAAGACATGGTTAAAACTTACGTTACAACGTCTAAGTTACATTTTTTAGGGTTCCGTATTCAAAGGGTCCAAACGGAGCCCTATTGCTGTCACTCACGTCTCCGTCTGTGTGTCCGTCTATCCGTCGTCTGTCACTCAATTTTGTTCCGAATAACTTCCCATTGACATATCAACATGAAATTTGGTGATGATATTGTTATTAAGTATATTTTACTAATAAATACCAAAATATTGAAAATTCAGATTTTAATTAGGTACGGAACCTGTGGTTTTTTTATTTCGTTTTTAATGTACGTAATACATTATTAACTTGGTAATATTATATCTAACGAATGTTGTTTAACTAATACTCGTACATATATTATTCTATCTGTTTTGGTTCCTCCCAACTGTTGCATAAGTAAAACGACACCACGACCTCTCGAACCCAAAAGTCAACACCTAACCATTTAGGCTGTTGTCACTCAAACACAAAACATGACTTTCATAGCAACATTTAAACACTTAATAGTTCATAAGCCCAAGATTTCCATTTACAAGTATTATCTATGATTCTCAATGTTACGACTATTGTACCCCAACTATGATACCCCGAGGCCCGAAGTGACAGACACTGTCATTTAAACCCTTGCTCAAAATGTTCTTACAATGTTCCACGCTGTCACAGACTCGCTAACAATGTCAGACAACCGATATATTTGTACGAAATTTGCTTTTTACTAAATAACATCGCCCAAAGGCTGATATGTTAACGTCAAGCTGTGTTTGTCAAACTTTTGTGAACTAAAAAGAAAGTAATGTGAAAAGTTTCTCGATTCTTCCGAAAACATGTAGGTTATGTTTGTAATACATCCATAATGCTAAGTAACTGTTTTCCGATGTATTTACTTACCAAAGTGAGTTTTATGATATTATTTTCAGATATGAAAGCTACTTTTATTCAGAATATGATGACATTTTATCAGATGGAAACAGCTTGGTTATAAATGAAAATAAACAAAGTAAAACAAATCACCTGAACAAACCAACGCTCATCACGAACGCTTAGAACATTCTTAATTCTCCTATTAAAAGCCGTTACAAGCAGCAAGATGTCGGCAACATCAATAAACAAGGAGCGAACGCGAGCGCAAACGTTCAAAGTTTGGCGCGCGCGGTGAGTGCAGAGGGCCTTTAATGAGGGTTAGAAATTTCGGCACATTGTGGCCCAAACCGCACCCGGTTTCTTAGCTTATTATTAATTCTGTAAGACGTGTCCCCGATGTCCAAGACGTGAGCCGAGATTCGAGACAAAAGTCACAAGGGCGGAAGGGACGGAACCCCTCTCCCCCTCGTAC
Organism: Orthosia cruda; assembly: GCA_964057195.1. Lineage (NCBI taxonomy): Eukaryota > Metazoa > Arthropoda > Insecta > Lepidoptera > Noctuidae > Orthosia > Orthosia cruda. The sequence continues at coordinate 23,905,819 of OZ059837.1, forward strand.
GTGTGCCGCGTCCGCAAGTCGCAGGAGTATGGGATTTACAGGTGGTTTTAATAACGGCAGCCACTAATGTCGCGAGATGAATACTTAATGGACGGATCAGCGCCGGATTGAGATGGATTGGGAAAAGGCAGGTGCTGTAATAATAGATGCGGTCGCTGCATTAGGCTGTCATATTGATAAGCTTGAAGAACTTATGTTGCCTTCATCAGAGGTACTAAAACTTACAAGAGTCAGAACCCCAGAAACATAAAGACAGAGATTGCCACGAAAGAATATTCTAGAACGGCTCGTTGGTTTATTGATCTCTGGTACTTCTGCTAGGTCCTGGGTTCGATTTTCAGGATGGATTAAAAGAGTAATTACATTTTATCATCTGCAATTTCTCAGTAGGAGCACGGTGTCTGGGTTCGGGCCCGGATAATAGCAAACGGCTTGTCCCCTATTACATGGGATGGTACTTAAGCATAAGTAAAATGTACCTATATACATCTCTGCTTAACCTGGCAAATACAGGCGTGAAGTAAGGTATTATTCTAAACAAGAATCGATACTATAACAAGAGCTTCTTCAAACAAAAGTCATCGACACTGTTGAGCTCGACTATCCTGGTCATATCCATTTCTCCAAGACAATTTAGTTACAAAGTGCAAATCCCTTTAAGATGGCGTTCTCTGACAGGGGGTGCTTTCAAAAACTCGTTAGGAGGTTGGCATTCTGCGGTGGTGGGTCACGTTGAGATGCTGGCGGCTGCTTCGAGACAAAATGTTACATAGAAACTTTGTAGTCACTGTCGTGTGCCATGTTTAAGTAAATTTATTGCTGTGCTGTGTTCTAGTTATTATGTTATTATGGAGGCTTGTTTTTGTATGGTTCTATGTTTATTTTTGCTATTTACTCGAGAGTTATTTCAGCTGTAATTCATTTGACGGTCAAAAATTACATTTTTGTAAAGTTTTCTCATGAAATCTGATGGCTAAGTTTCGTACATAAAATCTACTGAATTAAAGCCGCAATCGCCCCGCTCAGCGACAATCAATGACAAGAACTTATCAAAATGTAGGGAAATTACACGTGTATGATGGACTGAGAATGAGATTAAAATGAAGATAGAATCCTTGTTAATACGATAAGAATTCCTTAGTTTTAAAACCATGATTGAAAAACTACCAACAGCTAGACAGCAAATAATGAGCACAGATATTTTTTATAATGCTATAAGGCCTATGGATTTAATTTCACTACACATTAGGTCCTTGCAGTTGGAGAACTCTTTTAACAAAAAACAACCGAGCAAGTTCTCATAGATATATTTTCTGAAACACGTACCTTTACTATATTGACAGACACACAATTCTTTTCTACACTGTAGGCCAAATTAAATCACCAGCTATAAACAGCAACAAACCTCTAGCGAGTAGAAAAATTGGCAATCTGGGAACGTTACAGTGTCGTGATCGGCAAACGTTAGCGGTGTTTATCGGCAAGTGGCCGCGCGGGAACAATATCGCTTGTTGGATCGCGCGATCCTGATATATTGCAATGTGTGCACTTTATGTGGCCCGATTTGTAATTGATTGTGTTTTGGCGTTTTTAGTGTTTTGTTTGTTTTTAGGGTTCCGTAGTCAACAAGTAACCCTTATAGTTACGCCATGTCCGTCTGTCCGTCCGTAGCTTAGCTCAGAGACTCTTAGTACTAGAAAGCTATAATTTGGCATGGATATAGATATTAATCACGCCGACAAAATGGGATAATAAAAAAATATTGTGTACCCCCTATACAAGGAAAGTGGGGATGTATTTTTCTCGTCTATCCCATGGTGTGGTGTAGCGTTGGATAGGCCATTCAAAAATTATACGGATATGATAAAAGTTTTTTTTTCCAATTTTTCAATTCTGGGATCCGTTTGCGTTTGCTTTAAATGGCAAATTTATGTTATAGTCAAGAGTGTCAACTCCTGCCAGCTAAATGGTTGTTTTTGGAAATGTGAAAAAATACATGGCTGTAGTATATAAAACAAAATTAAAAGGAAAACTAGCACAGCTAAGTAGGCTTTACAAGTTTACGAGTAATACTCGACCAACTTATAAATTGTACTTGGAAAAGTAAAATTTTGTATATTGATGTATGGGGACAACAGTTTTCGAACGGCTAAACTAATTTCGTCCCATCGTTAAAGCAATGTTCAGTGCTTTCATTGTTAATGAACGTTAGTAATGTTACCTAATTTATTTTGGTGAATTTAGCTGCTTATACAGAACCCTCTGTGCGCGAGTCAAACTCGCACTTGGCCGGTTTTTTATTCATTGTAAATTGGTGTTTCACCAACATAAGAAGTTTTTTAGTAGGTTTAGGTTAAAAACAACGATTTACGACTTGCAACATTAATATGTAGTATCTAAGAAGTATAACTTAGTTGGAGGTCCTGAAATTAAGTGGTATTTTTATGAAGATTGAGTAAAATGGATTGCGATTGGAGAGGCATATGTCCAACTGTGGACTGCTATAGGTTGACGATGTTGACGATAATGTAAGGTAAATCAATAAACCAGAGTCTGCGTAATTACCTAGCCGAAATATTTATTTGGAAATGGATGACCATGAATTTACAAATAAATTTTCTAATAGAATTAGTCAATGGAGTTAACGCAATTACATTGCCTAAAAAAAACAAAAGCTTTTCAATATTTATGTTTTCGGTATCACCCAAATTCTTCAAAACCATATAGAAGAAAACATCAAATCAAGTCCAAAGCCTTCTCAAATCTACCCTCTGCTAGTCCGCTACCAATAAATAACAATTAACGTTAAGGTTTCAATCGGCCGGTGCATAGCGGTAGTAAATTATCACGAAGGTGTTACCGGACGAAAGAAATATCGCCGTCAACGCCCGCTGTAATGTTCCGGTCAGTGATGGGGCAGGGGATTTATCGATAAAATGGTGATTCGAATGGTTTGTGGTATGGTATACATGTTTTTTATGTAAGCGGTAGCGACAAATACTTTCAAATGCAATTTGGTCGTCGTTTTTTCGTAGATCGTCTACGAGTGCTACGCATCGTAGCATAGGTCTACGCTTCGTAGCAAGAGCTACGCTAAATGTTGAAAACGTTGTTACGTTTTTAATCATAATGAGACTTCTTACAGAATTATATTTTTTACTAAGCTGGTTCTAAGTTGATATAATTGATTATGTTCTCGTAGTTTGAGTGGTACGCGTCGTAGCCCCGACCTACGCTTTGTAGGAATAGCTAACAAAATAAAGTTGTGCAGTGACTGCCTTTAAAGATTGGTGCAGTGACTGCCTTTAAAGATTGGTAAACAAAATCAGACTGCTAACAGAATTTCTATTATTAAGTTGCTTCTAAGTTGATGTGAATCATTGATTTTTTCATGTTTGTCTAGGCTAGTTAGGTCTTGTAGCACCGGCCTACACTGCGTAGCAACAGCTACGAAAAATGTTGAAGATAATATAGAGACGTGGAATACCCAGGTTGCCTAAAAGAAATCGCGGTAATCGATAAGGCCGCCCGTTGTATGCATTTTAGTTTTAAGTTTCCTTTTCTATGTTTTAACTTGGTGTACCTACAATAAAGCTTATATAAAGAAATAATAATACATGACTCCATGTCATATGATCGAAGCAGACTAGTTCAAACTGTATACAGTGACACAGCCTGTAAGTTTATTTGTATACAAATTGTATAGTGTGCAAAATATTATTGACCAATAAAGGATTGCAGCTGTGTGCGAGATTTTATTCATTGACGCTAGCTTGTCATCTGTGATATTAATTATTTCTTAATTGTTTCAGCATATTTATCGACACATTTCTTCCTTACAATGACCGTTACTACATCGCTAAGTGTTGATAACTGTTGGAACAAATCGGTGCGTAAGAGACCGCCCCCGACCACCCGCCGAGCGCTTAATCACTTAACACTCCGGATTAACGGGGAATTTATCGACTTAGTCTTATGTTTACTTATAAGTATGCAAGCTATATTTAGGTAATACCAATGTTTATGAATGGTGCTGTTTTGGTTACTAGTTAAATATCTATATCTATACTAATAATATAAAGAGGAAAGATTTGTATTTTTGTATGTAACAAATAAACTTAAAAACTACTGAACCGATTTCAAAAATTCTTTCACCGTTGAGAAGCTACACTATTTCCGGGTAACATAGGTTACTTTTTATCCCTGTAATCCTACGGGAACGAGAACTACACGGGTGAAACTGCGAGGCGTCGGCTAGTATTAAATAAAAATGTGGAGATTTGTTCCTTAAATCTAAAATGCACTAGGTTATCTAACCCGGATAGGCAGAATATATCTATTTATTCTTATTATTTGTGTCACACAAACAAATACAATAATGTACAAGTCATCTTATCTACAAAGGCGAGTGGCTAACATGCCAGTGCATTGCGATAAGCGTACGGGTTTTCCATTTTTCACTTAGTCTTTGAAATATATTCAGCTCTTATTACTTATCAGTTTCCCAGTCCAATGAATCATATATGATTCATTCTATTGTTTTACTAATTGGACAGTGAACCTGTTAAAGTTGCATTTAATCACAAGGTTCCTAATATAGTACACACCATATTAGGAAGTTTCCCACTCAAAGATGGCTTCCAAACCCATTACGGAATAAATAGGTATTCCGAAAGAATTCATATTAACATGTTTTGCATCTTACTTTGCATCTATTAACTTCTTGAGATAAGTCTTTGAATACAACGTAAAAGTCCAGAAGAACATAAAATTAACTCCTAGTAGTTATAGGCGCAAAAGAAAATGCAGAGCCCATCTCACCAACCGTCTAAAATCACATTGTAATATCCAGAGGGTAGTAGACACAAGAGAATTCGACCCCTTTAAAGACATTAATTCTTACAAGAAAGAACAAGACAAATGGCCGTCTGACCCGGACCGGGCCGGTAGTGAGCCGGTAGCCGGCCGTGAAAAGAATACCCTTTTTATGAGACGTTGGGCAACATATGGACACGATGAGATAAAAATAACTTATAGACTGGGTATTTTTAAGAGGATCAAATAATATTCTGGAAAAAATACACCTTGATGGAAACTTGGTACAAAAAGACAAAAAAACCGGCCAAGTGCGAGTCGAACTCGCGCACGAAGGGTTTCGTACCATTAACGCAAAAAACGGCAAAAAATACACGTTTGTTGTATGAGAGCCCTACTAAAATATTTATTTTATTCTGTGTTTAGTATTTGTTGTTATAGCGACAACAGAAATACATCATCTGTGAAAATTTCAACTTGCTAGCTATCACGGTTCATGAGACAGACAGACAGTGGAGCCTTAGTAATAGGGTCCCGTTTTTATCCTTTGGGTACGGAATCCTAAAAAGGTAATAGCTTAAGTCATATGTGTATGTGTAGAATCTATGTTTGTGTTAGTGCAGGGAGTAATTTTAATTAACTAATATCATACAATCATATTTAAAGTAATGCCATTTGCACTCTGTAGTCGGCAAACATAATTTCTTAACTACATGCACAGCACAGCTTAAGGTTGGAAAAAAATCTAACATCTACAATACAATCTAACATATATAATCTAAAACTAGAAACTGATAATTACAAGAATTTCGTTTTAGATGTTATGAGTTGTGTGTAATTGCAAAGTGTTTCCACCTCACACGAAATAGTTACGCGGTGTATAAATATAATTAACTTATCAACTTTAACAGTATATTAAATTCAATAGAATGTTAAAAAACAAGTGTGCTGTTTGTAAAAGAAAATACAAATGCGGCAGCCAATTGCCACCAATATATTTCATTTTTTTAAATTTAATTTTATCTCTATACAACATAAACCGTATCCACACTAAACCAACGGAACCCTTTGTAACGACAATCGTGTTTGCACGAGGTCATTCGACGATCAAAGCGATAGCCAATAAATAAATACTTGATTTGCTTTCACAATAAATACCGAAAGGTCCCGAATAGTTACGAAGGTATGCGACAGGGGGCGCTCGGGTCCACCTAACTAACGAGAACTAAGTACGTTTGCTTTGGATAGGAATTCTGTTTACCTCGTTCGACTGTTTGATTGATTTATTTGTTTGTTTGGAAAATTATTGAGGGTATTTTCGAAAGGCCGATGGTTAGAGATAAATTGGAATATTCTAAATAATGGGTAGGTATTAAGTTTTTCTTGAAGACAGCTAGCTAATTAATAAATAGCCCAGTTTAGAAGTTCTATCAAGCTTTCAAAAAAGCGACATGAAAAAATAGTTGGGTAAATGTTAAAAGGCGATGTTATGAATAATAATATGTCCCAAGTGGACTTCCTATGTACTGATTATTGTGACCCAACTTCTAAGAGAGTTATTCTATATTCTATATGATGACGTCATAATGTCACCATGGTGTTCGGCGAACGGACTAGGAGAACGCAGGGCATTGCGCGAGTATGCGGGAGTGATAGTCATCGGCAAACTTTCTTCGGCTGCGTAGATAGATAGATATATTAACATTTATATACTGCACACAAAAGACACACCACAACTCAAAATAACACAGTTAAATTATTTAAATTTACATGTAGGCATATAAAAACAAGGTGCCAAATACAAAAAAAAAACAAAAAGGATATCTTAGAAATGTAACACTAGTAACATACTGCAAATATGTATAGGTATAACGATTAAAACACACTACGGTGTGCTTCTCAAGGTTGCACCAAATGGGAGTGCAGCTCAGCACGTGTCAGGCAAATATACCTGACGCTGTTCTCCTGCTGGATCCCTGCAGTGACATACGGACGCTGAGCAGTCGTGATATCTTGGTGATGTGACAGTGTTATGCGAGGAGTATTTCACGTAAGTATACTCGCAACTTTAATTTATTACAGAAAAAAATCAGAATGTGTGTAGGGCATAATGAAATTGTATGCATTGCCGGGCTTTCTTAAATAATAATATGAAATCCGAGTCTGATTCAGAGTGGAAATTCAGAATATGTGTTAGAGGCCTAAGACTGCCAAGTTGATTGAGAGCGTCCGGTCTGCACAAAGTGCAAAGGGCAACTGATAGAAAGCTGACGACTGACGAAACACGAAGTTTGCCGAGGGACATTAAGAAAATAGTTTTACTATACCTACATTGCCCGCTCTGAAATAAAACAAACCATACACCATATAAATATAGTTTGGTACCTATGCACAGATAGGTAACATACAGTAATTTCAAAATGTTGGCAATAACTAAACCAGCTATGTAATATAAAGATTCCATAAGAAATCACCAGATGCCTAACATATTTATTGCTTGAATGTAGGTAGATAGGTACCTATCTAAAACCTATCTAAATAAAATATCTAAAACGTTTTATTCAGCTTGTATAATTTTCACATAAAACATTTTCATACATAAATAAAATATTATACCTATTATATTTTAATACTTGTTACAGCGCCATCTCGACAATATTCTAAGAACTACTATAAGCTCCCGCTCCCTTACTTAACAACCCTCCTCAGAGGGTTTGTAACGTTCAACATAAGCTGACTAAAAATGGTTCAGTTTCGCATCCCTCCCGGTGGTTACAATTCGAACTAAGCTTTGCAAAAATATTTTTTATTTTTTTAAGTATTTTTAACTGACTTTTATTATTTAAAAATATATGTTTTTTCTACAGGTATTAATAATATTAAAATGATTTAATGTAATGATGTTATTTATTTTAGGCTAGGAAGGTGCAATTTTCGCCGCTAGAGGCGCTTTCTAGCTAATAAAAATCAAATTAGCCATGAACATAACAAAACAATAACTTTCATTACCATAAATCAAAATAAAATACCAAAAACAAAAAGCGGAAATGTTTTCAATAAAACTCTTTTCGGAAGTAATGTTTTATTAAAATATTATAATTCAAATTTCCTCCGCTAGAGGCGCCACGGTAACGGGAAAGTTTTACGACACGATTACCTACACTGGTTGTTTTTCTTAATAATTTATCGTGCTTCCCCGAAGTTGGCTCGTTTCGTGCCCGGCACATGTCTATGTGTACCGTTGAGTTCTTCAATTATGAATCTGTTTTGTTTTATAAAGCGTTTGTTTCATAGAAAAATCAGTTACGAGTAGAACACACTTCCATGAATTTCCACATAGTAACAAAGATTTATTATACATACATTTGTAAAGATTGTAGGTTTAAAAAATTGTTGTAAGTTTATTATTCCTAATAAAAAAGCGAGCCAGACATCATATAGTGTAAATAACTACCTACATGTTCTATTTCAGGCATCGTTATCAATAACTTCTAACTGATATTAAATGTCGTTAAAAGAAGGTATGAAAGTTTTTTTTTATACCATTCAATGATTCACGTTCATTTCCAGAAAGTGAGAATCTGGAACTCTTATTCTTAAATATTGATATTTTATTATGCATCATAGGCATATTCCAACTGATATTTTAAATTTATATATGAATATTGTGGCGACGTACGGTGAAAGTCTGTCAGCGTCTTCGCCCGCGTGATAAGTGTTTTATCATCCCAAGGGAACATTATAGCCTATATGCTATTCCAGTTTATAATCAACATCTGTATTCAATTTCATGCAGATCCGTTCCGCCGTTCTGGCTTAATTGAGTAACAAATATACATCCATTTTTTTTTGTTGACAATTTTCAATCTTTGAATAAATTGTAAAATAGCTTCTGCCAGTGGCTTCGCCCGCGTGAAGGTCGAAAATTATCCCGAGGAAAGATATGCCCTGGATATAAAGTATCCTATGTGCTATTCTTGACTACAATCTATCTCTGCCGAAATTTGATCCAGATCCGTCCAGCCGTATGAGCGGTAAGAAGTAACAAACACACAAAACACACACACACTCACAAACTTTCGCCTCTAAGTGGTTAATTAATATTAGTGTGATAGATGAATTTAAATTTGACTAAACAATGATAAACTTTTGTCATGTGAGTGAGATATTTGAGAATCAACTGTTAAACATTGAAATTTCATCTGTGTCAGCAACGTCAAATGGATTTTAATTGATATGGCATGGCATGAAGATGATACTCTTCTGTAAACGTTAAAGTGGACACGTGATATCAGAGGCCTTAGTGCGAGTTTTTACTCACGCTCACTCGGGATACGTAAACGATCTTTTATGTCAAAATGTATACAAAAAAAGTGGTTTCTCCTTACCGTCACCAGACGGCGCTTATCCAGTTTCAATACAAAATGATGTTTACGTATCACGAGTGAGCGTGAGTAAAAACTCGCACTAAGGCCTCTGAACACATTGTGGTCTCCTTTGTGTCACAAAATAACCTCTGGTTTGAAACATTCGTACCTTCCATAAATAGGCATATTTTTGTTAGCCGTGCTTTTGAAACTTACGTTTTTCTAAGATAAGCCTTAACTTTGAACGAAGTCTAATCAAATGTGTTACTGCCTGATGATGTTATTTAAGAACAACTGGGAAAACCTTAAAACAATGCCAATATTTTATATACTATTATCAAAAGCTTTATATTACCTTGTTTTCATAAGTATGTCGGGAAACTAGAAGGTAATCCATTTTCAACCACCGACGGAAAAAGAGGGGTGTTATAAGTTTGACGTGTGTGTTTATGTATTTGTGTATATTATGTTTATTTGTGTATCTGTCTGTGGTATCATAGCCCCTAAACGGATGAACCGATTTAGATTTAGTTATTTGAAAAGATTTTTTGTTTGAAAAGTGACATTATTGGTAGTGTTCTTAGCTATGTTTGAAGAAATTTGGTGCAGCCGTTCAAAAGTTTTCAGCCGTTTTACTGTTTGAATCGGAGTTTTTAGGGTTCTCTACCCAAAGGGTAAAAACGGGAACCTATTACTTAGACTCGTTTGTCCGTCTGTCTGTCTGCCACCAGGCTGTATCTCATGAACCGTGATGGCTAGACAGTTGAAATTATCACAGATGATGTATTTCTGTTGCCGCTATAACAACACTACAACAAATACTAAAAACAGAATAAAATGAATATTTAAGTGGGGTCCCCATACAACGAACGTGATCTTTTTGCCGTTTTGTGCGATAATGGTACAGAACTCTTCGCGTGCGAGTCCGACTCGGACTTGGTCGGTTTTTTACAAGTTCAATCACATTTTCTGGTATCGGATTTAGCTGAAACTTGGCGTACTTATGTAACTTTGGAAACATTGAAATAATTTGGTACTTTAGTAGAATCGCAAATCCTCAACCAGACAACATAGTACCGTCGTGTTTGGACTCATTGGATGTGAATTGACAACTGATATAACATTTATAGTACCTTTCATTTAAAAAAGCTGGTTTAAAAAAAAATGCTTAATACTTTGTATAATACTCATAACGGATCTTTGTGTCTCTGAATTGGCTGCAAGACCCTGCGCAGTAACTATTTTTGTGTCAATGTTGAAGGTGAAGATAGCATTGTATAACTGTCTCTTTCACTCGCTCACGTTTGTCGCATCGTCCTATCCCGCTTACTCTATGCAGTATACTGGATGACAAACTGTTTCTTGCGCAATGGTTGCCAGGGCCAACTTCAGAGACACAAAGATCCGCTGTGACTATTATACTGTTCTCTTTTTTGTATTTTGCTATTGAATATTATTAATAATCCAAACATAGTCGCTAATTTCTAAAAGCCTGATTAAGCTCAATTATCACTAAATATTAAAATATTCGTTTTACCTACAGTGAAGGTATGTCAGTTATATCCAACCTCCTTACCCTTTTCCCACCTATGTTGGGGTCGGCTTCCAGTCTAATCGGATTCACCTGAGTACCAGTATTTTACATGGAGAGACTCATGGACCTCCACAATCCAGTAACTGGGTAACACGATACCCTTTGGCAAGACTAGTGTCTGATCTCAGACTGCTGACTCCCCGTAACGACTTTAAAAGATCTTCAACTGACAGCCGGTAACAAAAGCTTAACGTGCTTTCCGAAGCACGGAGGAAACTTGGTATGTAAAGATGATCTCCCATCCAAAAATCGACCTAGACAACAGTTACTAAACCTTGAAGATCGACCCATGCGGTTGTTATTATTTAGCCACGAGCTTCTCCAATCCTTTTTGTCCAACCCTCTGCTCAGTTTAGCTGAGGTCGGGACTCCTTATACATCTGCGCCAGAGGGCTCCGTTCTGGATTGTCAGAGTGCTCAGATTCTCTCTCATTGCTTGTTTGACCACCAGGTAGCGGGCAGTCGTACACTGCCTCGCAGTTGGTCTAGGATATTTAGGGCCTTTATGATACGGTTGTCATCTCCTCGTCTGAGGATGTGGCCGTACCAGCGCAGTCTGTTTCACGAGCACAAGATCCTCCATTATGTCAATTATGTTTGATAAAATTTACCAATATTTCATTTAAAACACAATGAACAAAAAAGAAAATGTTGGTACTGTTGGCACCCACATTTTCTTCAAACAATAGAAGAGAAGGGTTGGCAATGGTCAAAGCACGATTTATTTGTACTAAAATTAAATTCCAAAAATAGATGTTAACAAAGAGTCACGCCTATAAAGTTTTTCTTACACTTTTAGCTTGGTTAAAAGAAAGTTGGAAACTTCCAACCTTTGCCACTGTTAACAAAAAAAAATCTTTCAACACGGTACCTTGTTTGGCACACTCATTGATGTTTATTTTACGCAACAAAGAGGTTATTTGCAAAAAAGGGCTGTTTCAGAACAAATTGTTTTATTCACCAATGAATTCTTTGTCTTGAGTCTATATATATAATTTATTTAAAGGTCAAAAGGTCTTATGAACTCAAGCAAAACAAACAAAACTTTTCAACCTTTTCAAATCAAGCTCTTTGTCTATACTTAAAATAATCAACTGAGATTTTAGACAAGCGACATTCAGACAATGAAAGCGTCGCAATAGTGATTGAAAATGTATAGGATTGTCAGAGCCATATAAATGTCACGTGACCAATCCGTTACATTTTGGCATTTCAACACCGAATGACGTCATGTTTAACCTAGACGTTTTTATCACTTGCATAAGAATACATTATTGATGACGCCATTTCCATACACACGACAACATTCTACGGTCAAGGTATTCACACCATAACTTCGAATGAACAATTTACATCTCAAATATTATCTCGCTGTCCATAAATACTTTGTCCTGTCTGTCCTAAATTAGCCCTGACCTTGATGCATGATTTGGGATCCACCATAGCATAAAGTAACGTATCTACGGTTATGTGCTACCAATATTCTGGGCTGGATATCCTACCCATAAGCACAAAACGTTTGGAAATACTTTCATTGTGCGTACAGTTGCAAATTGTAGGTCGTAGGATCGAACCCAGGCAGGCGCTTTACTTTGTGTAAATTATTTCATCACCACTGCTCTCGAAAACGGTGAAACAAAAAAATGTGAGGAAACTGGCATGTCCTAGAACCAAAAATTCGAAGACATGTGACATCCATCCATCCCCTCTGACAGAGAGGTGGCCTGTGCCCCAGCAGTGGACATGTAAATAGGATGATGATGTGCGTACAGCTAAGGAGCGGTATTCGCTGCCAGTGTCTGTCTTAAGTCAATATTGCATAGGTTATTTTAAGCAAGCCTGCAACATCATCGCTTATCATCAGGTGGGATAGTGGTCAAAGGCGAGCCTAACAAAAAAAAAATGTCTCCAATTCCATATACACGAAATCGATCAAAAGTCCAAGTACAGTCGCAAATTCCTGTAAAAGTTCTATTATCAATTATTGATTAGCTCTCAAATCTTCTTCGTTCGCTCTTCGTCAACTACTCTTTACTACTCGTTTTGTTACTCCGTTTTTACCGACAGAGTATGTCAGTTATATTTTTAGTAAAATTAAAGAACATTTAATTTAGGACACAGTTGACAGTACAATATATTCTAACATTGATAGAGAAGGGTTGGCCTGGCCAAAGCACGATATATTTCGACTTCAATTAAATTCCAAAAATAGCTCTTAATCATGTGTGTAAAAAAAAAACTCACACTTTTAGCTTTGTTTAAGAAACATGGAAACTTCCGCCCTTTGCCACCGTTAACAAACAAATAATTTCAACACGGTACCTTGTTTGGCAAACTCATAGATGTTTATTTTAGTCAACAAAGATGTTATTTGCGAAAAAGGACAGTTTCAAAGCAAATTATTATATTCACCAATGAATTCTTGTCACGAGTTTTATGCATTCAAGCAAAATAAACAAAAGTTTGTACGAAAACCTTACCAAAATAACTTCACTTTATAACCTTTTCAGATTAAGCTCTTTGTATATACTTAAAATATAACAACAAGTCTTTTAATCCTAGCCATTTTAATCATTTGCATAAGAATACTTTATTGATGACGCCAGTTTTATACGAACGACAACGGTCAAGGTTTTCATATCCTGACTTCAACTCTCGGCCAAAAATACGTTGGCCAGTCAGTCCCAAATTAGCACTGACCTTGATGCATGACTGGGAGATTCCACCATTGGATTAAATGACGTAACTACGGTTATGCGCCACCAATATGCTGGACTGGATATCATATCCAGACGAACAAAACCTTTGGGAATACTTTAGTTGTGTGTGAGAAGTGGGATTATTTGCCGTATTTTGTATTTCCTGACGAAAAATGGTAAAACGACGTTGAAAAAAATGGTAAAACGCGAGCTTACCAGAAAAAAAGTGTTAATAAGATGCCACCATTTCCATACATACGAAAACATTCCACGGCATTTTTTTTATATTTATAATTTTATAAAGTGTACTTAATTGAATTTTTTATGGGTTTTTATATCCTGTAATAAATGTTCAGTTTTTTTAACACCCCATCTGTACAATGTCTCGCCGCCTAAAAATACGTGGGCCAGCCAGTTTCAAATTAACACTGACCTTGATGCAGGGCGCGGGGGGGTGCGGTGCAGAAGGCGGGCTGCGCGGGGCATTAGGCAGCTGCAGTAGGTGGCGGATACTGTACCCCTGACGGGACTTGCGTGACATTCTGGGGGAGAGAAGAACTCGTCAGAACCTGGATCCGGAAAATCTATACATAAAAAGTTAATTAAAAAAAACAAAAAACCCGACTGCCTAAAAAGCGAACTAAAGAGACGTAAACAAGAAGAAAATCATGCTCTGCAGACAGAGGATTCATGTTCGCGAGCTTGCTGACCAAAACCTCGTACTCAAACTAACCAAAAGTATCCTCCGACTGCACAGCATGATTTTCTTCTTGTTTACGTCTTTTTAGTTCGCTTTATAAGCAGTCGGGTTTTTGTTTATTTTAATAACTTTTTTATTTATAACTTTCAGTTATTTGTTTTTTAGAATTGGGTTAAAACCCTTTATTTTGATACCTCGCACGATGGGATCGGAAAAATTTGGTGCCCCACAGTATGGCTCCCAAATTTTTTATTTTTCTATTTTAATGTAGCCAGTGACACTCGCAGGGTCAAGACGATATATCACACAATCACGACAATTGATTGACGTAAGAATCATCAAAACATACATTATACATACATACATAGACTGATAAGCACATTACCCTCCTTCGGCAGTCGGGTAAAAAATATTTAATACTTAGTTCAAAATATTTTAGTTACAACTGTAAGTTAATTAATTAGCAATACATGGATAAAAATAGCCTATGTCACCCGGGGATAGTGTAGCTTCCCAACGGTGAAAGAATTTTTTAAACCGGTCCAGTAGTTATTAAGTTTATTCGTTACTTACAAAAATACAAATCTTTTCTCTTTATAATATTAGTATGGATGTGGAAATCTGCCTAACTCTTTGGGAAATATATACCGAAATTCAAACAGAATAATTTTATTTTTAACATAAGTTGAAAATAAAATTATTCATTAAAAATCTTTTTTTACATTAAGCTTTTTTAGGTATTCTTCTCATCAAACCCTTTCATTCGATAACCATATCATGGCAGTGCACAAAAAATAACTAGTCCACCATCTTGGGCCGTCCGCAATATTAGATTTAGAATAACGTCACTTAGCTTACCATGCATTGTCATCCAAACTATACGTGTATGCAATATTTCATCTTAATCGGTGTAGGATATCTGCTTTAAAATTCAGTTGCAAGATTTACATACATTACAACATATATACATTGCAAGTTAAATAAAAGTTTGTAATATATCAAGCTTGTTATGATGTAGATAGGTATCAGGCTTAATTATAAATTTTATCTCATAATTCTTGAGGATGAAATGTTTATGAAAGTACCCACGCACAGCTAATTAGGCCGTCGTATTTGTTACTATTATGGTACTGAATTAAGATCAATTTCCCAGTCATAAGGAAAAAGCCCGAAAAAACGACTTTGTTAATTTGTCTTCTCTGTTAAGGTTGGCGCATTCGTGGCAATTCATTGTTTGAATTTCTCTTATGCGACAATGTATTCAATTTTCAGTTTGGGGCGCTGGGCATTGTAATCAAAAGCGGTACAAGAATAATTACCCTCACTCTACCTACTCGTAGAATACATTGTTTTTTTTTTCATACTAGGAACTCAGCGATATAACTCGGTCCACCCTCTCCTAAGATACTGGAGCGAGGTGTATATCATTTATATGACACTCGATCGCAATTCTAAATCCGAAGCTGCCATAGGAAAGTTCTTAGTGAATACCAGAGTGACAATAGAGATATTTACGTCCCGTCTAATATGAACGCCACCAAGGCAGGATATTTAAGTATACCCTATATCCCCTATAATTTCTATACAGGCAGGCCTTGAACTCAACGAAAATATTTCAGGGGTCCAAGTACTCTTGAATACAAACAACTTTTATCTGCTATAGGATTAACTTGAAAAAGAAAAAAGAATCAGTAGCCCAGTAGAGATCGACACTAATAAAAAGGCTGAAATTTGCTTGTCGAAAAACTCATAGTAGATGACTTTTAGAGCAAAAAGTGAAAAAAAACAAAAATTTCCGCGGGGTGCGCATCGAGCACACGTTTTTCGAAGTTGCAATTTTGGTTTAACACTAACCTAACTGGCTCATATAGCATACTAAAAACGGGACAAGTGCGAGTCTGGCTCGCGCATAGAGGGTTCTGTATAAACAGCTACATTCACCAAAATAAATAGGTAACATTATTAACGTTCATAAAACAATGAAAGCACCGAACTTTGCTTTAACGAAGTGACAAAATTAACTTTGCCGTTCGAAAACTGTAAACATACATCAATATATAAATTTTTTACTTTTCCAAGTACCTACATTTTATAAGTTGGTCGACTATTGCCAAGATTTTTTTCACATATCCAAAAGCAACCATTTAGCTGGCAGCGGGGGACACTTTGCTCTAAGAAAAAAATGTAATTTAAAGCTTAATTTTAGGCAAACGGATCCCTGAATCAAAAAATGGTTTTTACAGACCCGTAATATTTTTGAGATATTCTATCAATGATAGAACCGCCGCAACCACCGCGCCGGATGAAAAATATTAAACGTGTTTGGGTATCGGCAGACGATGCGTTGGAAGGCCTCTCCCACTAGGTGGACCGATGACCTGGTTAAGGATGCGGGAATACGGTGGAGGCGAGACGCACGGGATCGGTCAATGTAGCGGCGACGCCTGGGGCCTATGTCTAGCAGTGGACGACTTTCGGCTGAAATGATGATGACAATGTTTAGGAATGCCCAGATTTATTGAAATGTTACGTTAACAATACCTTACATTTTGGCATTTTGGCCATCGCCTTCGCTGATCGAATGGCACTGCCTAGAGCCTCTTTATTGTATAGATATATTAAAATATGGAATGATTTTGTCAAAAATCTGCCCTAGTGGAGTACTCAGTTCACAGCAGGCAAGGTCGCGTCTGAGGGTAGTCTATTGTTCAGACTCACAATTAGATACAGAGCTAACTCGACCAAGACTGTTCAGATTTTAATATCATACTCGACATACCCTACTAATCTTTTATTTAGGATGGCTAAAAGCCATCAGTTCATTGATTTTGTCTAACTTAACAAAATTAATAGAAAAGCTGATTTTTAAAACCTCGGCAAAATTGCTAACGTACGTATTAAAAGTCACGTCTGTTTATATCATTATAAAGCGATTTGTCAACGCGTCTGCCCTAGTAACGTACTCAGCTCACAGCAGTCAAGGTCGAGTCTGAGGGTAGTGTATTATTCAGGCTAACGATTAGAAACAGAGCCAACTCGACCAAGACTGTTTGGGTTCTCATATCCATACAATGAAGACGATCACATTAACTGCATATATACCTACCCTGGCACTTCTACACAGGGCCACTATTTTTTTAATTTTTCATTATGCAGGGGGTTAAAGTATACTCATAAAATTGCTAAGAACCAAAAGTCAGTATATCAATATGAAACGATTTTGTCAAGACATTGGCCTAGTAAGATACTCGGCTCATAGCAGTCAAGAACTACGCTAAGAACAGAATATCCCGGATCTAATATGCCTTTCCGAAACCTTTATAAAAAGGCAATGAAACTTATGTGCAGATTCATGATTACGAAATGGCTGCCAGTTTCTCCAAGGAAAAACAAAGAGACGGGTCTTGCATTTTCGTTAAACGTGACCTTGTCTACAAAGTTCTATCATTTGTATATAACCATGCAATACAAAATACGTTCGAAGTGTAGAACTTACCTGTCATAAGTTGATAATTATATGTATTTATAGGATACCTCAATCGGACCCCACCCAATTCTTAATCAAATTAAACAGTCTTTTGTACCAGGTATTCCAAAAATACAACTGAAAAACAAACGTGGTTCTAACAGGTGAGTTTAACATTAACACTCTAAAAAGAGGCAATATTACAAATCAATTACAAGATCTAGCATACAATTATAATCTTAAACTGCACATTAATGAACCAACTCGTATGTCTTCTTGTATCGACCATATTCTAGTAACATTTCTGATGCTATTGGTACAGTAATGCCATTCCATTTATCCGACCACGACACAGCACAAATGTTGAGTTTCCCTGTGAGATATAACACAAAAAATCAACGCGACGTACTATGCCTACAGAAGAGTTTGCAGCTCAATTAACATTCAGATGTATAAAGAATGTTTACAAAAAATGTCTTGGTCCGAAATTTACGCTGAGAAGGACATAAATGAAGCATTTAGTTCTTTTCATGATACATTGTTTCTGTTCTTTAATTTATACCGCCCAAATATTAAGGTAAACACCAACAATAAAAAATAAAACAGAATGAGATGGATGAGTACGGTGCTTAAAAAAAGTTGTAAATGAAACGGTTCTTACCTTATCAATATTATAAGAATAAAAATATCAAAAATAAAATTAAATATATTCAATACTCAAAACTTTTACAGAAATGCATATATAACTCAAAACAGAACGCAAATATCAAGTTTATTAACAAAACTGAAAACAAATGCCAAGCGGTATGGAAAGTAATTAAGGATGAAAATATGGGCAATAACTTTAAGAATAATATATAAAATATCCTAATTGACAATACAGTACTTACAGACCCCGTGGAAATAGCAACTGCGTTTAATAATCACTATATCAATACAACACACTCTTCTAGCACAAGTACAAAGTGGAACTGTGACGAAAGTTCACTAGTTCATTCGAAACTTGTATCCGAGATTAAAAGTCAGAGCGGAGATGGCATCATTAAGAAACACAAATTCGGCAGGTTATGACGAAATTAATACGAAGATTATAAAAGTATGCACTAATGAACTTATTAGTATTATGTCATATTTAATAAATCAATTATTTGCACTTGGCACTTTTCCGGATTCATTGAAAGTGTCAACTGTTAAGCCACTTTTTAAAAAAGGCGATAAATCTGATATTAATAATTATCGCCCAATAACATTAATACCTATAATATCGAAAATTTTCGAAAAGTGTATGTCTAAGAGATTAATTGAATACTGTGATACATTTAACATTATTAAAAAAGGTAATTTAAGGCAAAAAAAAATCCACAACACTAGCTATCTTCACTCTTATTAAAGCCATATTGACTAATATTAACCGAAACCACTTTACTACCGTATTGTTTTTTGACTTATCTAAAGCCTTTGGCCTAGTATCTCACAATCTGTTACTGCAGAAATTTGAGGAAATTGGCATTAGACGCATTGCACTTCAATGGATATCGACATATCTAAATAACAGACAACAGCGTGGTATAATTACAAAAGTAAATAAACATAATGACATGAGACCACACTCATCTGAACTTAAATGCATCAAATATGGCGTCCTACAAGGAAGTGTGCTAGGCCCAATTTTATTCATACTGTATATTAATTCTATTACTAATAAAACTAATCATAGATGTATATTATTTGCTGATAAGATTTCCATTATTATTACATCTGATAAAAATAATAATACAATTGACGATCGTGATACTGACAATAAGAACACAATTGACATATTGATTGAATGGCTAAATAAAAATAATTTACCATTAAATCTTGCAAAGTCTGTTTTTACACAATTTAACCGATCAAATAATTCCAAATTTAATAGCAAAATGAATATAAATAAAATTTGTGAAGTAACGCAAACTAAATTCCTAGGCGTTACTCTGGATCAAGACATAAACTGGAAAACCCATGCCGATACTATCTCGAAACGTATAAATAAGTTTGTACGTGCGCTAAAAAAATTAGGAATATAACAAACGTCCAAACGGCAATAACATCATATCATGCATTTGTTGAATCGGTGTTACGCTATGGATTGAATGTGGGGCAATAGCACCAATCAAAATAGAGCATTTGTTGAACAAAAAAATGCATTCGAGCAATATATGGACTTCAATCCGACGATTCTTGTCGACTGGTATTTCAGAAACTTGGTTTGTTACCGCTACCGTCTCTTTATATATATATGAGATATGTATGTTTGTGTGGAAGCATAAGGCATTATTTACAAAAGCAGACGATGTACATCCTCGAAACCGGAGCGAACCTCACAGGCTCGTACTGGATTATAATAAAAGCTGTTTGTATATGTGTGTAGAAATATTTAATAAGATACCAAGCGACCTAAAAATTCTAAATACAAGATTATTTAAAAGTAAATTGTATAACTGGCTGTCCACTAATAGTTTTTATAGTGTAAAAGAGTTTTTGACAAAACATTTAAATGACTATATTGTATGCACGAAACATTTGCACGATTTTAATGTTAAGTAAAACATGTATGCTCTGTATTAAATTTTGTACCATCTTCTATACCATGTTTTTATGCAAATAAATGTTATTTGATTCTCAGATCGAGGGTAGTATATTATTCTGACTCACAATTAGATACAGAGCCAACTCGACTAAGACGGTTTGGATTCTCATATCTATACAATTAAGAACAGTGAAACACAATACATTAATGTATTTTATCTACTCTCATATCGTAATATTCGAATTATAAAATTCAAAACGAGTTTATATTGGCATACTTTATAAACACAATACCGAAATTTAAAAATAGAATCTTATTATAACACTATTTCTCTAACAAAATAATGCTATAAAACAATTTTTTTTCTATTACGATACAGGACAAATCTAAGAAGTTAATCACTAAGGAGTTTCCATCAATATTTTTTTTGTAATGCCATTTTATAGTACCTATTATAAAAAGATTTGATTCCAATTTTAAATTGTCTATGACAATGCCCGCTTTAGACATAGCACGCACTGTGATTTTTATTCGCGCGAATTTTGTTTCCTTCTACCTGTTCATAGAGCTCAAAATATTCGGGCGAATAAAATTCGCGCCGTGGTGCGGTGGATTCTGTGGCAAAACACGGATTTCTTGCGGAATTATTTCCGCACGATTTCGTTACCGATGCGAACAACTTCATACAATTACATAGGTCGCAGAATGGGCGGAAAAAAATCGCGCGAATAAAGATCGCAGTGCGTGCTAAGCCTTAGCGCATGCGCGGTTAATGCGGTGATGTGCTGGGTTTTGGCGCCATTCATACGTTTTGCAAGTTTTGCTGTACTGAATTTCATGAGTTATTTAAATGATTGTGTGTGAAATGTCTGATATCAGTGAATGTGAAGAAAATTTGACTCCGCCCGATATTTTAGATGCGGCGAAGGAAATTACTCTTAATTTATTACCAGCAAAGTCGAGAAAAGTATATGACAAATGCTATCACGATTTTATGGCATGGAAAATGCAAAAAGAGGTATTTAGTAGGTTCAATCCCAATTTATGAGTGTAGATAAAGTAGTGTATGAAACTGCACATAACTAGGTATTAAAACATTCGTGTGAAAGCTATTAAAAACCTCGCCTACGGCTTGGTTTTTAAACACACACTCATGTTTTAATACCCCTCATTATGCAACAGTTTCATAAACTACTATTTTTACTTTTTATTGGCAGCGGTTTCGTGTGTGTCAATTTCGGCAAGTATATCCATTTTCACGCGGCGGAATTATTTCAAAGGACCATACTGACGGAAAAAAAAGGTACTCTATACTCCACCCGTGTATTATATTTATTTAACAGATACAACAGATCCCTCATGTCTGATATTAAGTAGAAATGATGATTAGTATGCAGACGACATACTGCCTTAAGAATTTTATTAAAAAGAAAGATTTATATTAAACAATTGACGTGCTATCTTTTCTTCTATTCGTCTTTAATTCTGACCACATAGCGATACCCAAACATTAATAAGAAGAATGGTAGGCAAAAAAACTATTCCAGACAAACATTTTCACAAGATCTGTTAGACACATTAGAACTTATACGAGTAATGAAATCTAAACCTCGATTTCTGAATTAAGAATGATCAGTTGAGTAAATTTTGTCAAAATCCACTCTAGCCTGAAAACTTATCAAACTATGACATAAAATTATGATTTGACACGCTCTTAACTACAAATGCTCAATTTAGAGATCGACCCTATGTGAAGTAACTATTGCTAATTAACTCAGTTTCTACAACATCAAAGAAAAAGAGATTTTATTTAAGTACACCAAATGACTACCTTAATAGAAAAAAAAACTATAATATTCCACGTTATCTATTTTTCATAGATTACCTCCTAAAAATGTATAGTACCGAACTGATCATAAATAATTGAATTTCGAAGGAAAATGTTAAAGTAATATTTACCTTCATTTATATTCATTAAATACAATAATAAAGTAGGCTACGGATCTATATCGAAACGTATAAAGACGCATGGAAAAATGTATCTTAACTACTGTTGCATAAAATGAATTTTACAACAACAGATCTCGTCCTATCTACGGACTTCATCTAACTTATCTGCGCCACTGAATAATGAACTCAGTCGTTCTGCCAATAAGGTTAAGTTTGGCTTTGTGTTAGTTTTGGAAGTAATAAGCATTAGTTGAGTTTGAGTTAAGTACTTGCTTTCGTAACTATTGTGACGTTATCAATGAGGTAATTTGTGTTGTAGAGCTTGTTAACGTGTTACACCAATGAAATAATAGTTAAAGTCATTTTGTCGATAAAGTCTTTTATTATGACTTTGTTCAGAATCGTATACAAATACAAATAATTCTGCACAAAGAGAACCTTAGGACCTCCCAGAACATTAGGCCTTACTCTGCAGTGGGACAGCACAAACTAATAAAAAAAAAGTTTTCGGGGACTCTAAATGTAACATTAACAATTATATTCATAAAAATGACTGAACAAATCACTCAGAGAATTTGGAACTGAACTGTTTAGCAACTGCTGATAAACTACAGTTGATCAGAAGGTACTAAGCAGTTCAGAGATTTTAAGAATAAAATTTCAATAGTTGAAAAAGTTAAGATCACCAGTCAATCCTAAAGAAAAACAACTTTTGATTACGCGCTAAGAAATTAGAACTGACTCAAAGTAGTTTCGAATTTGGTAGACACTTAGCCGTATTGTAATTAGTAACTTTTAGTAAATTCAAAACAACTTCACTTCAACTTCTTCTTTTCGTGTGAGGATGTGGCCATCTCTGGTACCAGAGTTAATTAAGCATCCTCTAGAAACCCCACAGGCTAGACTTGGCTATTTCAGACTTACATTAACTATATAAGTCCAGGTTTTCTCGCGATGTTTTCCATCACCGTTGCCTGTGATGTCCAAGATAAACTTAGAAAGTACATAAGAATTTGAAAATGGCACATTAGTACTTGCCCGGATTTGAACCCACGACCTCAGGCGCAAGAGGCCAGATCTTAGCCACTGGGCCACCACGACATAACTCCCGGTTTCATATTTGAGAATTAGAAGTTGTGTACTACTCAAAAATTATTTTAGCATTGAAACCTGTCTAAATTTGCCTTTAAAGTAAGGTATGATACATAAATACGTTTTTAACTCCTAATACTCAATTCTGAAACCCTAAGACGGGTTGACATCCGTTTCAGAATTGTGAAAGTTGAAAACTTGACAAACTATTTTAACGTGTGAATTATAGCGTATTCAATTAGAGTTTGACAAGATCTCAACTTCAAGTTCTCAATTGAGGAGCCTGGTGTACCCTTTAAAAGTACTCTTATCTTGCATTATACATAGGTATATATCAAAATATAAGTAATATTATTTCACTTTTCACAAGAATTCTATTGTATTGTACTCGTATATCTAAAAGGCCGTGAGTCTAAGCGTTCCGACCTCGTGCCGTTGTTCTACTCTTCACATTGACTTACAAGTTAAGTTCAAGTTCTTCTCAGAAAATTGTGTTACCTATTTACTTTCCTTGTTATAGTATCTACTAAAGACATTTGTCCAGTAATTCAATAAATTTGTTCCATTGTAATCTCGTGGAAAACCAAATTAAATCCTAAATACGAGTGCCTTCATGTTATGAATAGAGAACCTCCTTTTTCTGAAGTCGGTTAAATATACTTGTGTCTGATCAGATTTCTAATAGGAAAAGACGATGAACTTCCACACAAACTTTAATCACCTATTTACCAGGACATTAAAAAGTTTTAGTTTAAAAAAAACATAATTCTCAATAAAGTTATATAAGAAACTGTCGTGAAAATTTCATGATTGTAGAGCCAGACCCAGCGGTTTAGCCTGTGTGTTGTCTATCAGAGAATGAATTTAAAAAAATAGGTCAAAATGACATTAAAAAGAACTCTAGGAGATTATTTTTACTAAAGCTACATAATGAAAATCATCTTTCACAATAAAAGTCTCAATAGCGTACTTCATCTTCATAAATGGGACAACTAGGCAGCGAGATACTAAAAAACTTTACTCGTCGAAAACGTTATCTCACAAAGCCCTACAAAAGTATCTATTATTTTCCTTTGACAATCGCGGGACCCTGGGGTCACGGACTTTTGATAGGCGTGCGAGGGGCCGAAACCAAGTCACAGAGGCCTTGTTAGGCATGTATTAGGAAATGTGACACCAACCGACGATTATCACTGTATGCAATGCGCAAGTGCACCCAAGGGCAATCCCCGGTTGGTGCAGGACTATTGCAAAATATGGAAAAAAAAAGTATTGGGCTATGGGTTTGGTAGCTTTAGTGGATCGATTGCCTAAAACTATAGGAGGACTACTGGCCCCTGCCTGACCACTGTGACGAAGCACCAAGGGGACAACATATCCGGAGGTGCTTGAGGAGTGGAGATGTATACCACAGCTATCAGGACAATCCCTGAAGTACAGTCAAAATCCCTACCAGCGTCTTACTGGGTTAACTGGCTTCCTCCGAGCACGTTTGCTCTTGCGAATCTCCACTCAAGCCAGCCAGTTATGGCAAGTGAGAGGTGGGCGGTTTGTTCCCCGTCAGTGTTCACTCCGACCGGCCAATGTCGGAGATGTGGGACAAAACTTCTCCCCGGGCCACGCCACTGCCCACCAGCTAGCCACAAAGCTGCCCTGCGGATTGTATCTGTCTTAGCCTGGCCCCTAACCTTAGGCATGTTGCGGCAAAGTAAAATCTACCGGCACAGACCTAGGAATCATTGAAGTGCGCAAGCCCCACCACGACGTCAACGTAGAGATACTGCGGTGGCGAGAGATACTGGTGTAGTTATTTGCCTTTATTATTATATTATACATTCTACTTGTAGATTTTATGTACTTACAAAACTTACAAGTATCGATAATTTCATGGTTCTAGACCCAGCAGTTTTGGCTGTGTGCAAAGTTGTCCACCAGACAGGGAATTAAAAAAAGACGTGTGGCACTCGGGGACTGCCGCGGTAAAGCTATTGCATAGCATTTATTCTAGATCCGGTCCTGGAAAATGCGTCTGAATGTCGAATTGTATAGAGTTGCAAAACCACATATTTTTTTTTTTTTAATTTAAATTTTAAATATTAATTAATTTTTACTTTTTTCTTTTCACTATTTTTTCTTTTTTCCAAACCCCCATTTATTTCCGATTAATAAAATTCTAAAAAACAAAACAAAAATATAAAATGACCCTTATTCATATTGAGATAAGGTCGCTTTTCTTTGATAAGCAAAAGTGACCCTTATTCTCATTAGCATAAGGTCCACATTGATCACCATTGTCACAGAAACAGCTCAGAGAGACCCATATCGACATGGTCTCGTCAAGAGTCAGGAAACTTACATGGGTCTTTAAGAATCTCAGGGATGTGGCAGACGGTGATCTCCTCCGTACAGTCTATCAAGCATTGGCTCAATCAGTTATTGGTTACTGTATAGGGGCTTGGGGAGGTGGATGCAAAACGTACCTCTTACGCCTAGAAAGAGCTCAACGGTCCTTGCTGAAGACGATGACATTTAAACCATTCAGATTTCCCACAAAATCTCTGTATGAGCTATGCCGGTTACTCACGGTCAGACAACTGTTTATTCTTCATCTAATAACTAAGCAGCATTAATGTACCCCATATGATCATACAAAACTTCAAAATAAACGGAAAATACCAAATGTCATTGAATCGGGCGGATGTCGAACGGCTTTTGCAAGACGGCAAAATGCCTATCTTTCTGGTTATGTCTACAAAAAAATTAATAGGCTCCTAAACTTTTATCCGCTGTCTTTGCGAGACTGTAAATTAAAGGTGCAGAACTGGCTCTTCACTCTTGATTACGATAGTGTGGAGAAAATACTGAATTGATAAATTAATTTTTAATTTCATGAATAATTAAATCAATCTCATTTATTAATTTTTAATTCAATCAATAATTAAATCAATCTCATTTACTAATTTTTAATTCAATCAAAAATTAAATCAATCTCATTTATTAATTTTTAATTCAATCAACAATTAAATCAATGTATTTTTTTTTTTTTACATATATTCTTATTCAGTCATCTACCAATACCACCATACACAAACACGCACACACTTACACGCACACACATACACACACACAGCACGACTTAGACTTAGTTTTAGTTATTATTGTTGAATTGTATGTTAAGCCAAAATTTTATATTATTATTACTTGTTCATTTACTTTCAAAATTTTATATTGATTTTAATTTAATTTGATTTGACATTGGATATTATACCTAATAACAATTATTATTAATAATATTTATTATAAATTTTCCTCAAAAATTAATATTAATTTGATTTGACATAGTTATTAAGATGAAATAAAATGGGGAGGGCGCTGATTCCTGTCATACAGGTCTGCCTAGTTCGGGAGTCAGAGGCTTCAACATTGCTGTAAACAATTATTATGTCAATAAAGAATACTTGATTTGAAAAGGAAAATTTTTTACGACCAACAAACATTTATAGAGCGTGGAGACCGAAGCAAAAAAAAAAAATTATGTCGTGGTGGTCCAGTGGCTAAGACCTCGCCTGTCGTAATTGAGGTCGTGGGTTCAAATCCGGGCAAGTACCAATGTGAGTTTTTCAAATTCATACGTACTTTCTAAGTTTATCTTGGACATCACAGGCAACGGTGAAGGAAAACACCGTGAGGAAACCTGGACTTATATAGTTAATTTAAGTCTGAAATAGCCAAGTCAGAGGCCTGTGGGGTTTCCCAGAGGCGGCTTAATTAACTCTGACACCAGAGGTGGCCACACCTCACACGAAAAAGAAGAAGAAGACGGAATTTCTGGATTCGGTCTCCACGCTCAAGGCCCGCGATAGAAGCTATGCAATAGCTCAAAAAAAAATAAAAAAAGGCATTGAAAATAAATCTATCAGAGATTTTTTTTGGGAATGATCTTTTAATCTAAAAGTCTCAAAAAAATAAGGCTGTTAAGTACTAAAATACTTTACCCGTCGAAAACTTATTCACACAACGATTTACAAAAAGTTCTTACAAGATACTATATATAGCATGAAATTACAAAATACACTCTACATGTAAATTGTGTATGCATACTCAAAACTTACAACCTACATACATATCGATATCAACTATTTGTACAAAGTTATTCAACTCCAACATCCGTGTGAAACTTATCGATAGTTTCTCACTAGTATATCGACATCGATATCTCTAACTACTAACTGACTATCGATAAGGACGGCTCGTACCGAGAAGTTGAATCAAAGGGATTGTGTTGATACAGTTGTCGATAATTTAGTAATGGAGTAAGTGTTCTCAGAATTTAATGTGTTTCTAGTTTGTGCTGTGATCAATAGGGTTAATTTAGTGTTGGTAGTTCGTAATGTAAAAACAGTCACTGATTTAATATAAGCATGATACAATGATTTACAAGTAACCACTTGGGGGTCAAGAGTGAAGACGTAAATTTTGGGCAAGCGTGCTTCACCGTCGACCGTCATTGCCATCAGGTGGTCAAATGCGCACCTATGAACAATAAAAAAAAAGTTGACTTGAATAATTGGCTTATTCATATTCATATTTATATTTATTTATTGCGTATCATATGATTTTACAGGTGCTTTTAACATTGAAAGCGAGTTCTAATTCGTCATATTAGCAAGAGCATGATGCATACATACGTCAAAATCGTTTGTATTACAAAGCAATAGAGTTTCAATTAGCACAGTCACTTCGTGAAAAGCAGTTTATAGTCACGCGGCTTCAAACTATCTTCTAGTACAAAACAACGGAGTTTTAATAAAAAGAAGCAGCACCCAAGTTTTTAATACAATTTACTTTGAAAAGTACTTGTAAGTTTACAAGAAAAATAACAAGATTAACATTTTATAATCCAATCACGAAACTTTACTAGTATTTTATTACTTTATCCTCCCATTTTTAGGGTCCCTCTGACCTTATATTATGCAAAATCGAAATTTTACAACCCACTCATGAATTATCCAATAAAATCGAAGCGATACTGTTTACGCTTGCATAATATCGCTAAGTCACGTATATAAGACAGTTGTGTAGTCAAGACCCATTTATTGTTCAAAGCAAATAAAAAGAAACGGAGCAAATTGTACTAGAACAAGTGAAAACTGTCTCGACAGCTTCGAGCACTTGCACAAAAATAAAACTTAAGTGGAACACAATAAAGTTCGTTTTCAATTAAGTGCTTGAATGATGGTTGTTACGTTTCAAATGGCTGGAGTTATTAGGGTTTAATTCTGGAGCTAGTAGTAAATTCTGAATGTGCTTGAATGTATAACATACTATACAATTAAATATGTTGTTTCTGTGAGCTTTCAGGTTTAAGGGAAACTCGTATAGCTATTTGTAGGATTATATAATATTGTTATGTTTATGTAGTTGTGTGAGTATCAGGCTTGTGGGATTACAACTTTATGTAAGTAATAATTAGGTCGATATTGTTCTGTTTATTTATATGGTAGCCGTGACGGTGTGTTCCTTTGTCTCTATATTTAGATAGCTTGAAGTGCCCGGGGTGGCTGCATTTTACATTTTCGTTGAAGCGTAATAAGTTTAAAAATAAAAGTCGTTTAATGGGGTCGTAAAATACGGTGACAGGAAAATATTGAAGCTGTGAAAATCAATTTGAGTATAAAAAAGTACATTATTTCAATAAAGTTATTCATGCTCACATCAAGTAGATTTGTAAGTGAACTCATAAAAAAAACAAACAGCGTATTTTCATAGGAGAAAATTAAACGAGAAAATACGCTTTTAAAATGAATCCTTTGTTACTTTGTTACGCAACAGTCAACAAAAGCATACCTATACATTAACAGAACAAGTCCTAAACAAATACAATACGCAAACAACATAAATGAACATAAAACGTAATATATTATAATTATTGGAGCGCTCAAAGATGTGCTCAAAGCCAATAACGAGCTCGGGCATCGTCGGCAGATCCAATCGAACAACTGTCAAAACTGTGATTGTTACCCATCACAGCTAACATCCGACAATCGATCCACACACCTATAAGCACAGCTGCAGACTACGCCATTTTGAAGTGCTTATTTCCATTATAACATTGTACTAACTACACTGAAATGTTCACAAAAGTTCGCGTTTTGCTTCGTGAAGTCCAGAACTTTCAACTCAACAGAACACCCCAACTCCCCAATTGGCATTACGCGAAAACAACATTTATTACAAGCGGGTACAGATTGAATTAGCCCGCGGTAGAATTCCGCTTACAACTTTGCGCAAATACGCCAAGTTCAAGTTATCTGAAAAGTTATTTAACAAAGTTTCATAGCTTTCTTGGGTTGCGTGCGAGATTGGGCTCTAAGCGGCGGAGATTAAGTTAATTATCGTTTGGAGGTTGGGTAGGACGTGAGTCCTTTCGGAACCGAAAGCCATCTGCGTTATCCCATCGAGAGCCGTGACTGTAGAAAGATTTTCCTTCTACAATGGACTGAGACTGGGACCGGTCGCTGAAATGACTTTGTAATAGCGTCCTCAATAAAACGACCCAATACCGTGGGCTTTTTACTTTATTTATGAGATAGTTGGACAGGACTTTCGTTACTAAATAAATGTTTACGTAAAGGATAAAAGGAATGTGCGTATACGAAAAATGTATCAATCGGAAATAGGCAAAATAAGTCCTGAAAGTTGTTTACAAGATGTAATACTGGTCTTGGCAGTACAGTCAATAAAGCAAGTTTTGTGGAGAACAACATCGTCGTGATTCGCTTGGGGCTATTGTAGAACGTTGGGTACTATACCTCTATGATTTTATAATCTCTCGAAGTTTTAATGAGCTCAATTTCGTCTTTAAAAGCTGATACACACTTTAGTTAATATGCTTAGAGTTTATACAGCGTAAGTAGTGTTTATCATCTAAAACAAATGGACTAGAGACACTGGTAACTAAATCTCGGATATAAACGGCTTTAGGATAGGCTTATGTATCGATTTAAAATAGACTTAAGGAAATTTATTTAAACATGAATGAATTAAAATATAGTTGACTCTATTAAACGTCATAACAAGGTTTGATTCTCCTTAAATATGATTTGAAATTCCTTTTCCGAGAAGCTTCATAGCTGGTGCTCAGAACGCGGTACGATTCCAAGAAAATTAATTCTTTTGATGTAATAAGAAAATTATTTGTTTGTTGTTTTATTTAAGCGTCATTGGGGAAATTGTATTCGTCTGACGTTTCCTTTATTAAGACGCTCTGTTTGCTCCCTCTCGTTTATTATCGTCTTAAATAATATGTACGTATAATAATATACACGTATTTCTTTCGAATAATTACTCACAAAAGCAGTTTGAATCACAATACTGACTTGAAACACGATATTTCTAGCCGTATCTCATACAAAATCACAACATTAGCTCAGTTCCGACACATTTCCCACTTCATATAAGTAGTTGTAGTAACTCGTAAACACTTTTTGAGCAAAACTTTTCAGTGACACAACTTTTCTACCGGCCATATAAACTAGTGAAACAAAGTTTTCTACTTATCACCTGTCACTTATTGGAGTGCCTGATCCATAGGCAAGGTCACAACAGAGCTCCGAGCGTCCTCCTCTCAGTTCCCAGAAGTAAACACAAATTACAAGAGCATCCAAGGTACGTCCGCCGAGTTACACTTCAAAACAATATCTCAAATGAACAGAAACACTCGTATCCAGCCTCCTCACAGTCACAATAACACCAGAACTACACCTCCGAGTCAGAATACCGTCTTTCGTCTTTCAGCATAACCTCAAAACATCTTACTGACACTCCGCGGCCCACAGGAATTAATAAAAAGTTTCTTTATAAAACAAGTGGGTTGTGAGCATGTTCCAAAATGGCGGAACTTTGCGTTAACTTCGGAACGTAGAGCGACGTGAAGTTGTAGGGTGCGCGACTTGTGCCGCGCGCGGTTCAGTTGCGCAGCAAACACTAACTTTTCTTCTTGTAAGTCACATACAAAACTTGTAAACACTTCTTTTGGCACACGTAAACACTTGAGTAGGTCACAAAAAGTGATTTGGAACACTTGGGTATCGACAAAAGTAGTTTTAATTGCGACTTTGGAGAGTTAAAAAGTGGTATAACCTCTTCACGCTCCCGTACTGCACCGCGAGCCTCGTAGTCGACAGGGGTTCGGTCGGGGAAAATCAATAACTTACGGCCGACTCTCTCCGCCGCTCTCCGCGTTTAATCATACACTTTGTGAGCAAAACATTAAAACTTGTCCGTTTGTTTGTCGGCGGCGGATCGTTGTTCGCAGTGGAGCGGGGGGGGAGCTGAGCGAGCGGAGCGATCAGCGGGGGCGGTCGGCGGCGACGGCGCCCGGCTCCCGACTTAGCCACTTCGCGGAGTTTACTTGCGACAAAGTTTTGCGAGGTGTTCTTACAAAGAAGTACGGTTATGTACTGCAATGTGAGGAAGATTGGCGTTTCCCCGCTCCCTGCGCGGCCTGCCACAAGTTTGCTGCATTGTTATCGCTGGCCAAGTTCAAATTAAAACTTTCTTTACAAGTTTGCAGTTGCCATATTGGACTTGCGCGCACCACTCACAAATTACTTTTTCCACTATGTAGGTAAGTATTTCATGTATGTAGATAAAGAGTTTTCCTTATACAGTAGGTCAGTGTAACCTCAGTTTTCAAGCGCTTGGTGTTCAACAAAATAAATGTTGTTTGGTGAGTCACCTAATATTAATGTGTTCTCATTTACATAACTTTTGTGTGCTGGTAGGGTGATTGCAGTATAATGTATGTAAATCATAATAATCACTTTTTAATTGCGGTAGGTAGGATTGAACATTTAAATTATACATTTCGATGTTTTAAGGAGCTCTATGATCACAAATTAAAAAAACTTTTTGAAAATTAATTAAAAGTTATAAAATCAGCGCACAAAATTCATTATTAATACAAAGCGAATCCTTTCAAATATAAGGAACAATAAGTAAGTTGTTACTTAAGTCAAAAGTCACCGGACCACTTTAGCAAACACCGACTAGAGTGATTTAATTCCGTAAGTAGTGTAAACAAGTTTTGTCTTAGATGACTCCCACACCCCTCGACACTCCTTTTATACGAATTATCCACAGAATTGTGAACAAACAAATCTGGTGACCAATTCAACTTGACCTCCCGCGACCCCTTCAATGTTGTGACAATAAACTCAGCTGACGTGAAGAAATACAAATTCAAAGGTCTTAATAAATTGGATTGTTGTGTTGCCCGATTTGTTGAGCTACTGATCCAGGTTCGTGGAGCTCTCGTAGCACAATTCCCGGGGTGAAGTATTAACAAGTATTTTACGAGATAAATAAGTTAGCTCGAGATACTTTTGATGTTTGTTGCGAATAAGTCGGGCTATATAATTTAGGTTTATATAATTTTACTTAAGATGTACACTCTTGATGGTTGGTTATTGGGAAATTGTTTTATTGGTATTAACTTTGAGGCTTCTGTTTTACTTTACCTGATAATCTTCTTTCTTTTTTTAGGTTTTCTTGGAGATCGTGAAAAACATCGGCGGGAATTCCGGCTTCAAAATGTAAATTTAAAATCGCCTTGAGCAAACTTGGTGGGTACTGCTTGTGCCTTCTCCGTATGAGAAGAGGCCTCGCATTGGGAGTAACAGGCTGGTATAATTATAATTATTAATAGACTTTTCTGCTATGGCATCTTAACTTACTTCTTACTAATATTTTAAATGCGGAAATAGACTATAGTCTGGAATAGCACAAAGGCTACTTTTTATTCCGGGACGGTAGTTCCTGTGGGATAATTTCCGACACTAACGCGAGCGACACCCACCAGTGTGTGTTGTGTTGTGGTGATGAATGATGACGTATGGCTCTGAGACGTGGTTGCTCACAATGGGCCTCATCAGAAAGCTTACAGTCACCCAAAGGGCAATGGAGAGGGCTATGCTCGTAGTTTCCTTGCGTGATCGAATCAGAAATGTAGAGATCCGCAAAAGAACCAGGGTTACGAATTGGGAAGAATTGCCAAACTTAAGTGACAGTGGGCAGAAAGGTTCTGGAGTGGCGACCGCGAACTGGAAGACGTTGCGTTGGAAGACCTGTCACCCGGTGGACCGATAACCTCGCGAAGGTTGTGGGGATCAGCTGGGTGTAAGACGCACGGGTTCGATCAATGTGGCGACGCTTGTGGAAGGCTTATGTCCAGCAGTGGACGACTTTCGGCTGATATGATGAAGCGGGCGAAGCCGCTGGCAAAAGATAATACACTATATTACAGGTACTCATATATAAGTTAAACTAAAATCTTTAATGTTCAAGTTTGATATAAATTTCTTTCTCTCTCCCTCTCTATCTGCTCTATCCATCCCGTTCCAGCACGTGCTATACGAAAATAGCTCATAATACCGCGAAGTGAGAAGGTTAATCATATAGCAAGGCTGATATCAGATGCACTATAAGTAGTAGTATATATTATATATCTATATATATATTTACCATCACTAGTCAAACTCGTTATTGCTCCATTGCAAAAACTCCGTATAAATTGAAACTTTGATAAAAATGGACTATCTAATTGCTACATTGGTATTGAATCAAAAATTTATCTTGACGTTTAAAGGCTCACTTCCGAGCAGATAAGCTCCGAGTGGCGGGTTCGTTAGACTTGAACGCGTAAGCGACGCCTATTTCACGGCGCGGTGGCGCTTCGGACCTTCTTGCCACGAATTTCAGTGTCGCCGGAGACGCCCTGTACGGCAGTGAAGATTTATGATAAGTAAGGCCTATGACAGGCTGTGAATGATAATGATAAATCAATTGAGACCTCGACCATAGGTAATGAAATATCGTTATTCAAAGCATCCACAGAGTTCACTGCCCCTTAGTATATATTTTGTTTTATGAAAATAAATTTTCAATTAATGTATGAACATTTTGTTACGTAATGGCAATTTCGCTTTGCTTTGTTCACTATTGTTAGAAGTTCCGCGTGGTTATAATGATTCAGAGCGATGTGTGAACAAAATTAACTTGCCTCCGATGAAATAAATTGTACCGTCATTTTCTATATGAAAATCTACGAGGTTATTGAACGATCAGCGAATCAGATTCAAATAATATTGAACAAGTTGATCAGAATTTATCTTAGTCAAAATAGGTACTTAATAAGAAGACTCGTAAATCAAACTTGTTTGTAGAAGAATTACATTTATCTCTAGATCCATTTAGGCAAAATTAATTTGTAAGGCCCACTTGGGCCAAAGACTTACTTACGTAACTCGGAGTTAGTTGCTAACGCGAGGTTAAATAACAAATATGTCATACATTATAGGCTGCCGCGGGTTAGCTACTGACTCAGAGTTACTCACAACGGATCTTTGTGTCTCTGAATTGGCTGCAAGACCCTGCGCAGTAGCTATTTTTGTGCCAATGTGAAAGTGAAGATAGCATTGTATAACTGTCTCTTTCACTCGCTAGCTTTCGTCGCATCGTACTATCTCGCACTATGCAGTATACTCGATGACAAACTGTTTCTTGCATAATGGTTGGCAAAGCCAACTTCAAAGACACAAAGATTCGCTGTTACTACTATAACCCAGGGTGGCGCGAACGAGCCTAAACAAACCTATAGACAGACCGACTCATTACAAAAAAATCATAAAACCATTTGCATTTTTGTTTCAGTCAATCTAAGTACGAAATCTATTTACCTAATTAAATTACCAACAGTATCACACAATTTCCAATCACAGATAATAATCGTAACACAACCATTGTTGTCAAGTCACCTAGACTATCTAATTCTCAAACGCCCACTGCAAACAGTAGTGCGTACCAACCTACTAAACTGCAACCAGTACCTACTACGTACCAACCTACTAAACTGCAACCAGTAGTGCGTTTAGTTGGTAAATATTAAAACAAAAGCACAGTTCCATGATGAAAATAACTTGGAATGATAACTGTATGAAAATGGAAACCAGCTAGATCGATTTATCACCCCTGGAACCCCCCTGCATACAAAATTTCATGAAACTCGTTGGAGCCGTTTCCAAGATTCAGATTATATTACATATATACAAGAATTGCTCGTTTAAACGTATTAGATAGATTAGATAATACATAGGTACCCTATTAATAAATAAAATAAAAATAAAAAAAGCCTTTAATTTCTTGCAAAACAAACAAAATAAACTGACTTAATCCAAATTTTAATTCAAATATATTATAATTTGCAAAAACCCCTCCGCAGGTGAAGGCCTCCTCCAAGGAACCCCAGTTTTCTCTATCTTGGGCTGTTTGCATCCAACTAGAACCAGCCGTTTTTATAATATTGTCCGCCCATCTTGTAAGCGAGTCACCCTTATGGTCCTTCGCTCGTCTGAAAGTTTTGCAACATGCCCCGCCCATTTCCATTTCAGCTTTTTTGCATAGTTCAGAGCATCGGTGGCTTTGGTTACGCTTCTTATCTTTGAGTGTCTTATTTTATTGATTCTTTTGATTTTTAGCATGCTCCGTTCTTAGCCGCGTTGACAAGTTGTAATTTTTCTTCTTATTGTTTCTGTGTACTTCCAAGTCTGGCAGGCATAAGTTAGGCATGGTAAAATACAGCTCGTCATTGCTTTAGTTTTTAGTTCTACTGGCATATTGCTTTTGAAAATTACCGTCTGGAATAATGCACCTTTTAAATGTTGAAAGAAATGTTTCAAAAAGGTACAGCGGTTCCGGAGATTATTCTCCATACACATACATACAATTCGCACTCGCTTTCCTTAATAGGCCAAAGAAAAGATAGAAGGACTGTGTA
Source organism: Orthosia cruda (assembly GCA_964057195.1). Taxonomy (NCBI): domain Eukaryota; kingdom Metazoa; phylum Arthropoda; class Insecta; order Lepidoptera; family Noctuidae; genus Orthosia; species Orthosia cruda. The sequence continues at coordinate 23,941,906 of OZ059837.1, forward strand.
AGGAGTGATATGAAAGAAAAGGGAGTCAGTCACATTGGATAGGACGGTATGGAAGAAGAACACGTGCTGCGCTGACCCCAAGTAACATGGGATAAGGGCAGGAAGATGATGATGATGCGAGCTGGTACCAGGTCTGTTGCAGCCGGTACCAGGACTGTTGCAGCCGGTACTATAAATATTATTACCTTCGCTCAAGTGCAAGAAATACACTGAAAAAAATAATTTGACCTTGCGAACTTATTTCTTACTGGCAACAAAACTAGCTTTTATATTATTTTATTAAACATTTATTTTGTATTTATTTCACAAAACTGTAATTTTATAAAATTTTAAACGCCATTATTTATTAGAAAATAAACTTTAATAAAATAATACAAAACTAGTTTTGTTGCTAATAAGAAAAAAGTTTGCAAGGTCAAACTGTTTCACTCAGTGTAAGTTGATAAAGTTTTATTGCAATCGGATGTGTGGTACAGCAGCGCATAACAAAAAAATCAACTAACAAACAAAAAAAAAAATTAATAATATTTTTTTTATATTATACCTAAATAATTGCTTACCTGTTCCCACCGCTGTTGTCGGGAAACCTGTGTTACTCTCAAACGCCCACTCCAGCGAGTAACTCCGCGCACTAATCATACCTGAAGCCTTGAAAATTTTCCGTCAGCCCACAGAGAACTCTAATAATATCTAGTGAATATAAAATCTGTAGTCATTACGAAGCGACAGAAATAACCTTTTCTTTTTAGAACTATTCAGGCTTAGTTTAAGATCTTTTTATTTGAAAAGTATTATAAGAGGAGGGAAATTTGGGCCTTTGTTTTGTAAATGGGACATTTAAGTTTTGTAAAATATATATTATTACTAGCTTCTGCCAGCGGCTTCACCCGCGTAAAAGTCGAAAATTTGCCGGAAGGAATATAGAAATAAAAAGGGATAAAAATTATCCTATGTGTTATTCCAGACTACAATCTCTCTGTGCCAAATTTCATTCAGGTCCGTCAAGCCGTTTGAGCGTGAAGAAGTAACAAACATACAAACACATACACACACACACACACTCACAAACTTTCGCCTTTATAATATTAGTGTGATATAATGCTAGTATTTTATATTATAGCAAGCCTGTATTGTCCTACTACAGGGCAAAGACGTTCCTTCATTATTTTCTGCGTTCCCGCTTCCACTTTATTTTCCGCCAAATTCTACGGAGACATCCCAGCCGTTCCTCCATCTCATTCACGAGGAGATTCTGTCTTAAGAGTCCAAAACTAAATCATAACTTTAGAGAGTATAAATAGACATAGGTACTTTGTAAATTTGGTAAAAAATAAACCATACTTGGAAGACAGAACTAGACTTACTAAATAAAGAATAAAATGTCTACAAACGTAACTTACTAAATATAGAATTAAATGTCTACAAACACACCTAATAATACATATTTCAACTACATAATACTTAGTACAATAACTCCTAGGTAGCTAACCCTCTCCCACCGTCGAGTTACCTTAGTAAACAACTACCTTGCCTTCAGTTGATTCATTGCGAACGGGATGAAGCCTTAATGTAATTTATAACTCAAACGACGCTCTAGTAGTACGTAAAATCTGTACTTAATTATTCAGGATTGAGCGTCATAAATATTTGTATTTTATTTATATCATAAAGTTCCAGTTAGTAATAAGATATACGTGTGATACTATTACATACTTAACCGAGTAGAAATTAGCTAATCCTTTTAGCTTGGTAACAAAGAAACAATACTTGAAAGACAGAACGTGACTTACTAAACATAGGACAAATATCTACAAACACACGTAATAATACAGAGTTCAACTACTTAATACTTACTACAATAACTCCTAAATAGCTAACCCTCACCCACCGTCGAGTTACCTAAACCTTAGTAACCCACAAGCCTTGCCTTCAGATGATTCATAGCACTTCAGAGGAAGCCTTAAAGTACATACTTTATAATTCAAACCACGCTCTAGTAATAGTAAAATATGAAATTTGACTTTCCAGGGCACACAATTTAATCTTTATTATTTTCTTTCTGTTGCTTGTTAACAAAGTAGTAATAAATAGCAGACATAACGTGACTTACTAAATAGAACAAATTTACACACATAATAACAGTTCAGCTACTAAGTACAATAACTACTTTGTAGCTAACCCTCTCCAGCCGACGAGTTGCCTTAGTAACCCACTGCCTTGCCTTCTTTCTGGTGATTCTTAGCGGGCGATGAAGCCTTTAGTGTAATTTATTACTGCATTTAATACTGCGCTCTAATATTATCAAATATGAAATCTATCTTTAATTATTTATGATTTACGTCATAAATAGCTCTTTATCTGTTTCTATTATTATGTTTGGGTATCTAGATATTTAGATACGACTTCTAGGCAAGCGTGCTCTATCATCGACCACATCGTAGGAGATGAGATTAAATGTTATTAAAAGAGAGGGAAACAGGAGTATATTATTAAAGTTATCACCGTTCCATTGTGAGATACAGAATGAGCCATCCTCTATAATACCTCTAGGGTTATTCATATTCATCCAGAAAACATTGGTACAGTGACTGTCTTACTATCTAATGCTAGCGATTGACAGCTCACCGCGGCCCTGGCACAATCAACTGAAGGAACACGGTTGGGTTTTCT